>JAFEMH010001100.1:0-536499 GCA_022495995.1 Adenophora triphylla var. japonica | reverse complement strand
TAGGTCGGGACCTCGTAGGTCGGAATTGAAGAGCTTAGGTCGGCTGATCATGATGTTGGGCCATGGGCACAGTTATAGTGAGCCTATTGCCCATAGACAATGGTGGTGACAATAGTAGGTAGATAATTGGGCTTACTCGTTGGACCTAGCCGTCACTTCTATTCCGTTAGGGAGCCCCCTGAACTTTCTGAGTTGACTTTGTCAACTAGGAAGTTAAAGATTGAAATGGGATCGTAAACCGATGGTAGCATAGTTGATGTCGGGTCGACCAAAGGTGACGTGGCTCAGTCCTGGCAGTTAGGTGTTGGACGAGTCGGATCATTAGAAGCACCGCATTTGCATGGCAAATCATTGCGGCCTCCGAGCCGTCAGGAGTATTTAAATATTGTTTCTAACCGTTTGGAAACCCTTTTCACTTTCCAGTTTTCAGGAGGATTTGAAAAAAGAAAATATTTTCCTCTTTATGGATTTGTGAAAAACTTCCGAACCTAGGCGTATATTTTCTGCGGCGAATAAAAGCGAAACTCTTGTTTTCCAATGTTTCCTTGCCCTTTATTTTTGCTCTTACGACTCTTCCGCTACGGCTTTAATTTAAGGTTTTCTTCGATTTCCTTGATTTTCCATTTGCTTTCGAATTTTTCCTTTGATTTACGCCATGTGCATGGACGTTTGAATTCTGCGAAGCACAGGGGCCCTGGTATAGGTATTACTGCAGGTTAGCCATCGCGAGATATAAGCACCTAAGGGGAGTGTGGAAGGAGATGGCCATGGCGGAGTGTGCCTCTATCTTGACAAGGTGGGGATTGACCTTTAAGCGAACTAGGTTTGCCCGAAGTAGGAGAGAACTTGGGAGATTTAGAAGTAGGCGACCCCAATGTTATATCTTTTCATCTTTCACGAGTTACTCGACCGTATATCGTGTTTTATGTGAGGGATCCCAACAAACCTTCCTTCCTTAGGAATAGAAAGGGTTTCCTAGGGAATCTAGGTCGTCCTTAGGTAGGTCTCGCTGAATATGAGCATAGGTCGATTCCCTGTTTTTCTTCTTCTTATACGAATACTGGCGGCTCGAGGGGAGCTACAACTTCTACTTCTTCGAGCCCATGGATTGTGGATGCGTTCGACTCCTCCATTGCACATGGGAGGAATGAAAGGGGTTATGTACCCCCAAGGCCTCTTCGAGGGAAGAGAAATTATTAGTCTCGAGTAGACATGGTTTACAAATTCTGTGAGGTGGATAGCAAAGAGTTCAACGTGACCCACTTCGGCAAGAAGGAGTTCATGTCCTTGTTTGGTAGTACCTATGCCACTGATCCAACTAGGGTGGCCTTTTATTATGGCCAATTCGAGGCTGGCCTAAGACTGGCATTAGATCCCTTTATCAACGAATTCTTGGAGTGCATGGATGCTTTGCCTCTCCACCTAGGAGCCAATACTTGTAGGGTTTTAGTGTGCTTTGCTATGGCATGTCGCTTCCTTGGATATGAGCCCTGTATGAGAGTTTTCAAGGAGTTCTTTAGTGTTAAGACTGATAAGAGCAACTTGGGAATTAGCACCCCCTCCAAACCAAATGCTCCCAAGCTGTTTGTCAACCTTCCCAGCAAGGTGAGTGGCTGGAATGTCCACGTGATAGTAGTGGAGAGTAGGAGAGGATGGGAGTTCCCCTTGCCCAATACTGAATCCTAGGCTATAAAGGAAGAGGATTATTGGGAGCAGGAGTACCGATCAATACAAGAAATTAGTCGAGGTAGCCAATAGGAACTGAACTACAAAAAACAATTACATCCAAGCTGGAATGATGCTCGGTAGTGGGGATGTGGCTCCCTTGGTTCCCATTGTTAGAAGTTGGAGGTATCCAGACTGGGTTACCTACGAGGGGGGGTAGGTTTAGATTTGAGAGCCAATGCCATGAGTGCAAGAGGGAGCCAGATCACTGCAGGCTGAGGGTGGACCACTTTGGTAGTAAGTATTTACTTGTCTTTATCTCTTTTAGCTCGTCCATTGGTTGCTTGCTTGTAGAATATTAACTCGTACATGTTTAACTCTCATGTAGAACTTTTAGCTCGTACATGTTTAGCTCGTATGTAGAACTTTTAGCTCGTACATAGAACTTGCTTTTTATCGAGCTAACACTTTGCTTTTTGATTTTGTGTAGTTTTAACTCCTAAGCAAGAGGCTAATATGGGCCATGTCATTAATATAAAGAAAATCAAGAAGAGCTATGGGGCTGCCAATGCCCGAGAAAACCGTGAGAAGGAGGCTGAGAGCCGTCAGAAGCAATTTAAGCTGATTGATGAGGATACTGAGGGGCTGATCCCTGTGGAGGAAGATGATGCCGAGCTGGAGGTGGAGAGAGCTGGGGGTGATGCCCATGAGGCCCAAGAGGTTACTGTTGGTGAGAACAAGGGAGCTGAGCAAACTCTGGAGCCGAGGAAAGAGGTTCCCCCGATTAGGACTAGAGCCCAGACTAGGGCCAGGATGTCGGTGATCGATGTTGATGAAGAGGAAGAAGACGATGACGCTCCCCTTAGCAAGAAGAAGAGGTGCGAGCCCAAACTCCGATCTGAACAAGGGGATGCTACTACTAGCAACTTTTAGCCACTAACCCCCAAGGGTCTTATCCCGAGCCGGTCCAGGCTCATGTTGACAAGTTCGAGAAATGTTCCTTTCTTGTGACGGGGAGCGGCTGTGTAGAATACCCGAAGCTTGAATTTGGGAAGTTCGTAGTGAGGCGAGATTCTTGATCGGGACACAGTGAACAAGCTCACGAGCAAGGGACTAGCTGCAGAGACTTTCCAAGCCGGTCGGGGCTTATCCATTCCGAGGTAATACTTTACCTTAATTTTAAAAACTATAATGCTTTCTTTTGGCTCGTATATTCCCATTAACCCTTTCTTATTTGGGACCAAGATGCTTTGGAGGAGAGCAACGCCATATTGGGCAAACGGGTGTGAAGACTTCAAGGTAGCTCGCCTAAATTGGGAAAGAGGACTTGAGTAGTATTGTGATAGAAGGCTGCTTAGGAAAGGCTAGCAAAGAGGCTGCGGTTGAGGCGTATAAGGAGAGTGACGAGTATCACAATTACGTCACAGAGAAATATAGGTCGTTCTTTGACGTAGGTGGTAGCCACATGGCTCGACGCATCGTGGTGGACCCCTCCATCGACTTATCCCTTGAACAGCTTGCGAAGTGGGCCTCAGCGGATCCGTATGATATGGCAGCTCGTCAGGGCCATTCCCAGTACCTTATACGAAAATGACCTAGCCGCCATGGCCCAAGAAGATGAAGACATGGCGGCGGGAACCTTGGGTCCCTCCTCCTGTAGCTCCGTTAACTTTGATACTATTACAAGGAGCTTGAGGAACCTGACGAGCCAGCGTTCGAGGGTGATACTCCCAAGCATGGCTTCACTGATTCGGGTAAACTCACTGATTTCCAATAGCAGGAGGGAGACGTAGATGATCAAGCTACCACAAGTGGCCAAGTTGAAGCCGATCCAGCTGCCTGACCTTCCTTTGAACATTTGAATGGTTGTGTAATGAAACAAGTCTCAAAACAATTTTTCTCTCTTGCTTTGTATATGTATTGATGCCTTGAGCTTGCTTTTTGGGAGGCATACTGACTCGTAACTTTTTTCTTGCTCAAGTCGTGGCCCGCTTTTTGGGGGACTTTAACTTATTCAATCATAGTTGACTTTTTAATTGATCTAATCTTGCTTTGATTTGGCTTGATTGTTTGAATGTCGAACTAGATTTAATAGGACAAGTGAGTCGCTATAAGCTTTTAATCAGACTAGTTTTATAACGACAAAGTCGACCTTGTACTTGCATGATTAGAGTCAAACATGTTAAGGGAACAAAGCTGACCAAAGGTCGAGCTTGTTAAAAGAACGAAGCTGACCAAGTGTCGAGCTTGTTAGAACGAAGTCGACTAAGAGGCGGACTTGTTTAAATGAACGAGACTGATTATGAATCGAGCCTGTTAGAACGAAGTCGACTAAGAGTCGGATTTGTTTAAATGAACGAGACTAATTATGAATCGAGCTTGTTAGAACGAAGTCGACTAAGAGTCGGACTTGTTTAAATAAACGAGGTCAACTATGAATTGAGCATGTTAGAACGAATTCGACTAAGAGTCGGACTTGTTTAAATGAACGAAGCTGACTAAGAGTCGAGCTAGAATGAAGTCGACTAAGAGTCGGACTTGTTTAAATGAACGAAGCTGACTAAGAGTCGAGCTTGTTAGAACGAAGTCGACTAAGAGTCGGACTTGTTTAAATGAACGAGACTGATTATGAATCGAGCCTGTTAGAATGAAGTCGACTAAGAGTCGGACTTGTTTAAATAAACGAGGTTGACTATGAATCGAGCCTATTAGAACGAAGTCGACTAAGAGTCGGACTTGTTTAAATGAACGAAGCTGACTAAGAGTCGAGCTTGTTAGAATGAAATCGACTAAGAGTCAAACTTGTTTAAATGAACAAAGCTGACTAAGAGTCGAGCTTGTTAGAACAAAGTCGACTAAGAGTCAGACTTGTTTAAATGAACGAAGCTGACTAAGAGTCGAGCTTGTTAGAACGAAGTCGAGTAAGGGTCAGACTTGTTTAAATGAACGAAGCTGACTAAGAGTCGAGCTTGTTAGAATGATGCACAAATGTAACACAATTTTTGTTGGAATAGAACTGCATTTTTTATTGAAGTAGTAACATGCTTACATCGAAAAACTGAGAGCTAGGCTAACACTAAACTCAAACATGGAAACGGGAACTAACTTTTGAAACCGAACTAGGACTGAACTAGTAGTAATACTTGATAAGGTGAGTAGCATTCCATGGGTTCTTCAACTCGTCTCCATCCAAATGTGCAATCATGTAAGTTCCTTCCTTAATGATTCGAGTGACGATGTAGGGACCTTCCCAGTTGGGAGACAACTTGTTCATCTGAGTTCGCCTTCCAGTCGACTCGATCCTCCTTAAAACATGGTCGCCTACTTGGAATGATTTTATCTTCACCTTCTTATCATGATAGCTCTTGGTTTTTTGCTTGTAATTTACCATCCTTAGTTGAGTTGTATCTCGCTTTTCGTCGATCAAATCCAGGTCGATCAATCTATTGACCTCGTTCGGCTCTTGGTCGAATAAAATTACTCTAGCTGTGGGAAATCGTAGCTCGGCCGGTGCCATGGCCTCTGATCCATATGCAAGAGAGAATGGGGTTTCTCCCATGGGCCCCCGAATGGTTGTGCGAACTTCCCAGAGAGCAAGGGGGAGTTCGTCCAACCAATTGCTTTTACGACCAGCCAAACCCATTTTCAATGCTGAAAGGACCAACTTGTTCCCTGCTTCGGCCTGCCCGTTGCCTTGGGGATAGGCGACTGATGACTTCCAATGCTTGACTCCAACTCTTTTCATTTCTTCTTCGAAAGCTTGGGAGAATTGTAGCCCGTTATCCGATACTATTGCCCGAGGAATCCCAAAACGGCACCAAATGAAGTCGTGAATGAAGTTGATGGCATTTTCCTCAGTAATTCTGGCTAGTGGCTTGGCTTCTACCCACTTTGTGAAATAATCAATAGCTACGATCACGTACTTGCAATTTCCATGGGCGGGCAGGAAGGGTCCAATCAAATCGATGCCCTACATATTAAAGGGCCAAGTAGAGATCGCTGGAGTTTGCTCGGTTGTATGCAGGTGAGGAAGATTGGCAAATCTTTGGCACTGGTCTCACCCTTGAACAAAATCGTGAGCGTCCGCCCTCATGTGAGGCCAATAATAGCCCATTGTAATCAGCTTGTCGGCCAAAGTTCTGGCCCCCGGGTGTCCACCACAAACTCCACTATGCACGTCATACATCAGCTGGTTTACCTCTTGGGGGTGTACACATCTCAACAACGGTTTACTGAAGGACCTTCTGAACAACGTGTTTCCTTGAATGACGTATCTCGGAGCCTTTTTCTTGAAGGCTTGAGCTGCTTTCTCGTCTTCAAGTAGCTCGCCAGTTTCTAGGTATGCTTGCATTTCCTCGATCCAGAACTTGGTGTAGACCCAGTTTCTAGTAGTGTCCTCCAAACTTTGAATCTGAACTCTCTCATAAGCTGGATGTTCGAGATAATAGATAGGCTCCTCATGTGGCTCATCTGATGTGGCTAGTTTTGAGAGTAGGTCGGCCAATTCATTGTCGTCTCGACCAACCCTTTGTATGTCCCAAAACTCTAAGTCCTTAATCAGCCTCTTCACCAGGTCACAGTATTTGACCAAAGTGGGATTCAACACCTCGTACTCTCCTCTGACTTGGTTGACTATCAACTGTGAATCACAGTAGGCTATTATCTTGGTCGCCCCAACACACTTTGCGTACTCAATAGCAGCGACCAAAGCTTCATATTTGGCCTGGTTGTTGGAACACGTGGTCGACCTAATGGAAACGTTCGCCAATTTACGAGTAAACGACATGAAGCTTAACCCGAGTAAGTGTGTGTTTGGCGTGGCAGCTAGTAAATTTCTGGGCTTTATGGTTTCTCAGCGAGGTATTGAAGCCAATCCAGAAAAGATCAAGGCTCTGATCGACATGAAGGAGACTACAAATATCAAGGAGATGCAGCAACTCAATGGTAGGGTTGCAGCCCTAGGTCGCTTTATAGCTAAGTCGGCGAAAAGATCTATCCCCTTCTTTAAATCATTGAGGGGGACAAAAAATTTCGAGTGGACGACCAAATTTCATTCGTCGTTCCAGCAGCTTAAGGAGTACCTCGCCACTCCGCCATTGCTGAGCAGCTCGATTGTTGGGGAAACGTTGTTTGTTTATCTATCTGTTGGCGATCAAGCTGTGGCCGCGATTTTAGTTCAAGAAGGAGGGCTTCAGAAGCCCGTATATTACATAATCAAGGCCTTGTCCGACGTAGAAGGCAGATACTATAATGCAGAGAAGGTAGCATATGCTTTGGTCGTAGCTTCCAGGAAGTTGCGAGCCTATTTTCTGGCCCACCCGATTATCATACTTACAAATGTACCCCTGAGAAAGATCCTACACAAGCCAGAAAGTTCAGGCCGCTTACTCAACTGGTCAATTGCTCTCACAGAATTCGACATCGAGTATCGGCCTCGAAAGGCATTAAAAGCTCAAGCTTTAGGCAGAATTCTTGGTCGAGCTTACGTTCACCAAGGGAGATAGCAAAGTTCGAGCTCAGAAGGAGAAGGAAAAAGGAAAGGAGACAGAGACTCAGCCCACCACAAGTTTGCCAGACGATTGCTGGAAGGTGTACTCTGATGGGTCAGCAACAAAGAACGTCAGTGGTGCCAGAATTGTATTGGTCGAGCCAGAATCAGGGATCGTTTATGAGGAGGCACTGAGATTCAAGTTTGATGCTACTCCCGGCTTTTATTTTGATGACCATATCATCAACGTAGGCCTCCATGTTTCGGCAAATTTGTGAGGCAAAGACCTTGTTGACCATCCTTTGGTAGGTCGCTCCTGCATTCTTCAAACCGAACGACATCATAGTGTAACAATAGATACCTACTGCACCTTGGAAAGCCGTCTTCACTATGTCATCCTCGTGCATCTTGATCTGATGATAGCCCGAGTAAGCGTCAAGGAAGCTTAATGTGGTGTGCCCATCTATTGAATCTATGAGCTTGTCGATCCGAGGCAGAGGATAGCTATCCTTGGGGCAGGCTAGCTTCAGGTTGGTGAAGTCGACACACATCCTCCACTTGCCATTGGATTTATTCACCATTACTACATTAGCTAGCCAAGTAGTGTGAGTAGCCTCCTTGATGATACATGCAATTAAAAGCTTTTGTACCTTAAGTTTGATCGCTTCCTCTTTGTCACGAGCAAAGCTTCGCAGCTTCTGTGCTTTGTATTTCATGGTCGGGTTAACCTCTAGCCTGTGAATAGCGACTTCCTCCTTTATTCCCTTCATATCTTCTACTCGCCAAGCAAAAATGTCACTTCTCTTCTTTAGTAGCTCGACAATTTCTACTCGTTCCTCAGCTGACAACTGCTTACCAATCTGAATTTTTTTTCGGGATAAGAAGGATTTGTTATCACTGCTTCTAGCTCGTCAACAGCCTCAAGTTCCAGACCATCTCTAAACTGCAGGGTCTCGATTATGATCTCGTGAACTCTCCGTCTTTCTTCAGCCCCCAAGTGTGGAGCTTCTTCAACAATCATATCATCCAGCTCAGCTGTGATCTCACTAGTGGTGGCCCCCGAGTTATTGTCGATCAGTAGGCATATCTTGCCTATGAAGACTTGGTCGACCATAACTGCATCTGAATCGACCATGGTGTTTTGAGAAGGACGTGTCGGCTCAGTCATGACGTCTTCATGTGAGTGATAGGTCGCTTCTTCCACGCAGGTGATCATTAATAGTCACGAAGTTGTGGTGATGGATTTTGACAGCTTCTAGTACCCTTCAAGAGTATCAACTTCTAGTTCCCTCTTCTTCCTTGTTCGAAGGACGTGATCGAGGTAAGCTCTAGCTGTTCCTAGCACGCATCCTACTCCAGCCAACGTGGGGAATTTAACTCATTGATGGGGGATGGAGGCCACCATTCCAAGTGAGATCTGGCCAGGAAAACCCAAAATAGCATCATAATCACTATTTACATCAATAACAATAAATGTTACCTTAGAGATGACCCTGTACGGATGCTGGCCTATATCAACATCTAGCTCGATCTGCCCCTTTGCATCCACCCTATGATTGGTGAAGCCTTCAAGTCGACCATCATAACGTGTCAGCTGCTCCTTTGAGAGTCCCATTTCTTTGAACGTTTTGTAAAAAAGAATGTCTTTACAGGCCCCCATGTCTACCAAGAGTCTGCTCATCGTACACCCATCAATCAATCCTGGGATAACGAGAACTTGCTCTCTGGCCGCCACATTAGTTGCTAGTTCGTCTGGGTAGAAGTTGATGACCTCGTCCCTGATGTAGCTTCTAGGCGGCACATGAGGGGCCTTGTTGAGCTGGAATATCTTATGTTTTAGGGCGGTGTTGCTAGCTTGCTCCGTGATTACTCCCAAATTCAATCTAGGCTGCCTTGGTTCTTGCATACCACCAGCAGCTCGCTCACCTCCGCCAGGCTAAGCGGTTTTCACGCACCTGTCGAGCTTCCCGTCGTTGACCCACTTTTGAATGATACGTTCCAGACTCATACAATCCTCTGTAGTGTGGCCTGTATCTTTGTGGTAATCATAGTACTTGTTGTTATCCCTTCTGAACTTATTTCCTGGGTTCATTGGGGCTGGTGGACCTAGCTCGACTGTATTCAAAATTTCAGTGCGACTTACTGTCAGCGGGGTAAATGTCTCGAGCACTCTCTTAGTTTCCCTGGTCCTGTTCTTCCCATTCTTGTTGTTACCACCATTTTTGGCTTGGTCTTTCTTATCAGCATCTACGACCTCAGCCTTGGAACATGTCCCTTTCTTCTTTTCTTTCCTTTCTTCCGTAATGGCCACATTGTAGGCCCTTTCAAACAGCTCTTGATGGGTCGTCACACTCCTGACTTGCAGCTCGTAATCTAAGTCTGTTGAGGTTACTCCATTTCTGAAGCAATTTATTACTTCCCTATCTGTCAGGTCCTCCTCAATCTTGTCGACCATTTCCTTGAACTTGGTGTAATAGCTCATCGAGCTTTCATTTTTTCCTTGCACCAAATTGTTCAAGTCGGTGACTGTCAATTTTCGAGCTCCAGCCGTCGAGAAGCGGTCTAGAAACTTCTTTCTCATGTAATGCCATGTGGTAATACAACCTGGTGCCAAACCCTTAAACCAAGTCAAGGCTGCCCCTGTGAGAGTGCTAGTAAGTGCCTTGCACATCATGTTGTCCTCGTTGGAGATGAAACACATAGTAGCTTCCAAATGCTATATATGACTCTGGGCATTGGTCGCACCTGAATATTTTTCAAGAGTGGGCAACCTGAAACCGTGGGGAGGTTGACGGTCGAGCAACTCCTTGGACAAGGGATGAAGAATAAATTTGTTTCGTTCGCCCTTTCCATCATCCTCTTTCTTGTCGGCCTCCCATTGTTCAAACTTTTTCTTCCACTGCAACCATTCCCTAGCATCTGGCTTGTCGTCCCTTGCATGGGAGACGTTGTTGGATCTTTGTCACTCATCACGGTGAGATTCCCTCCTACGCCTTTCACTTCTGGGGGGAGTCACCTCTCTACCTCGCCTGTCCCTGTAGGAAGGCGACCTCACTGAATTCACTGGCGACCTGCACCTATCCTCCCTGACTGGCGACCTGCGCCCATCTCTATCCCTGTGAGAATGCGATCTAACTGATCTGACAGGCGACCTGTGCCCATTTCTCTCGCGGTGGGACTGCGATCTCTTAGTTCTAGCAGGCGTCCCATGCCTATTCCTTTCAGCCTCCCTCTATCGTCTCAACTCCGACTCAGCTTCCTGTTCCCTGTTTGTATTGAGATGACTACGCAAGTCGTCAGGCGGAATAGGTATGTGGGTGCGAATATGTGGTATGATCTGCCGCTCCTCATTATGTCTGTTACTCTCTTCTGCCTAGCACTTCCATCGGGCTGCCTATGAGAGACTTGTGAGGGGGCTTCTCTCTCCGACCTTCTGTCATTCTGCTCAGGCTCCTCCTCCATTTCTAATAACTCTGCCAAGATTCAAGCCCGCTCCACCAGCATCTCCTTTCTACTAAGGGGATTGGTTGAGGGACCTGGTCTGTCGCCTACAGCCATTCGCCCTGCTTGACGCTTTGGAGGGGGCTGAGCTCATTGCTCGACCATGGGCCTTTTCTCCCTTCTGCCATCTGGCAAGCCTCTGCCATCAACAATGCTATTTGAACACGTCGCCCTTTCATGCGGACGCGGTGGGGGAGGAGGAGGAGGCATGTTAGCATTGCGGTTGCCTGCACTGGCCTCTGTGTTAGCACCGATATTTCCTTCATTATATTCGTCCGAGGCCTCTAACACATGACCATCAGAAGTCACCATGATGATGGGTTGTCAAGAAATTTTGAGGTCAGAAAATCACGATTCCCGGCAATGGAACCAAACTGATGCTGCAAGAATCGTGCCGTTATCAATCTCCGTCCAGCTGCAAGATCAATCTCCTGACTTTTGACCTGAAAATAGAACCCACGACTAGTCGGAATGGTCTCCGGTGAAGACCCTCGGGCGTGAGGATAAGTATGGTGTATGAGAGCTAAATAATTATAAGGAACAATGTATTCTTAAATAATCAAAACGCAATTATCTTGGAACGGTTGACATTGCCTTGTATTTATAGTTGTAGATGAGAGATATAATTATGGTAGGATTGTATTGAATCCCTATAATCTCGGATCAGATATGCATAAGAGATCTTGTCCACGAATAACTCATGATTTGTAGGGAATCCATTATGGAAAGACTTGTGTTCACACCCGGACTCTGTAGGTCGTCACATATTGTAATAGGTCGAGGTCGCCTGTTGGGTATAGGTCGACCTGACTGATGGATGAGGTGGGTCATGCCCATATAATATATGGATCGTTATGTCGAACCATACTAGGTCGGGACCTCGTAGGTCGGACGAAGAGCTTAGGTCGACTGATCATGCTGTTGGGCCATGGGCCTGGTAATAATTGAGCCTAGCCCACAGAGAATGTGGTGGCAATAGTAGGTAGATAATTGGGCTTACTCGTTGGACCTAGCCCGTCACTTTTATTCCGTTCATGCCTCATAATAGATATTTTTGGTGATATATAGAGCGCATTTTAATGTTGAGTAGTGAAATCAGTCGTGGTGATATATATAGTACATTTGAATGTTGAGTAGTGAAATGAGTCGCATGAGATTAACTATTTATTTAAGTACATAAACAAAGGCAATGATTGAGTTACAACCACATTTTGTCAAACGTCTGCAGGGGATAACACAGAAGAAATTGTTGAAGAGGTTAATTTTTATTATGGTTTCGAAAGTGAATATAAGGATCCTCTAGTGGAACAATTGAGCTTTCATCTTCCTAATTAACATAGCATTATTTTCTCTAATTTTGATGATATAAGTTTGTAGTGCAACGAGATTCAGTTGTGTTAATGTTAGATCATGTGTTGCCATGAATGTAGTCCCAAGTGTTGCAAACCAGTGTTGCTACTGGTGTTGCCACAAGTGTTGCCATTTGGATTTGGCAACACTGAAATAGTTACTGTATTTTTCACAAATAAAAATGTGGAAATTAATGTTTAATTAACAGTAGTTAGTCTGCTTAAAATGAGCTTGAAAAGATCAACAGAAACTGCCCAGGCGTGATTCACGAAGAAGAAGAGAAAATTAACAATTAAACATGTGTTTATTTGTTTAATTAATGAACAGGCAAAAAGAGATATTATTCAGCTATTCAGGGGGAGAACAAGTCAGAGTACAAGGCATCCATAGCTGAGAGGTACAAGCAAGAGAAGCAAGAGAAGACTAAGTCTCCTACATTTGAGGCGAGTTGGCTAAAATGGAGGAAACAAACTCCAAGGCTGTTGCTGATCATTTTGAGTAGGCTCCAAGACTTTGTGGCCTATAAATAGTGCAGTGGATCTTCATTGAAGATCATCCAATTCAAAAAATGCAAATCTGCACAAGAAATAGAATTCTGCTCTCAAGTGTTGCCATTTAAGTGTTGGCAACACTCGGTCCGACACTCCAGAATTTCATATAGATTTTTATATTTTTTGTGAGGTTTTGAGTGTTCATTTTCAGAGAGAGTTCTTTTATATGTTGTTCCTTATGTTAATGATTGTTTATCATTAAGGAACTTCTTCGACCTTGTATTGAATTCATATTATTAATAGAAAGGTCTTGCCCTCCTGGCACCCATCAAGTTATATATTTATATAACTTGATAAAAATTATATTATTTTGTATTGTTTTAATTCTTCCGCTGCAAATTAGATTTATTTCTATTTATTTGTGTTTTTCTAGAATTGGTATGTGTTGTTGTTAGTGTTGCCAACACTAAGGACAACACTTGTGAGTTTTGTCTCACCTTGTGAGTTTCGCCTCACTTGTTCTAAGCCATAGACAATTTCAATTGGTATCAGAGTCTAGCACTTGATATACTAAGTGTTTAGATCCTTTTGTCACGGCTTATGATCCTGCCAACCCTAATCAAAAGAGATTACCGGTTTTAGACGGATCAAATTATGCTTATTGGAAGATTCGCATACACTCGCATATCAAATCAATTAATCTTCGAGCTTGGCAATCTATTTTAAATGGTTATTCTATTCTAATGCTTCCTCCGGATGACGATGGTGACGTTCAAGTCAAACCTGAATTCGAGTGGACAATTGAAGAGAATAATCTTGCTAGTTTCAATGAA
Source organism: Adenophora triphylla var. japonica (assembly GCA_022495995.1). NCBI lineage: Eukaryota > Viridiplantae > Streptophyta > Magnoliopsida > Asterales > Campanulaceae > Adenophora > Adenophora triphylla. The sequence continues at coordinate 523,171 of JAFEMH010001100.1, read as the reverse complement.
AAGGCACTGAATGCCATCTATGAATGGGTTGACATTCATATGTTCAAGCTCATTCAAAATAGTCCCACTGCAAAAGATGTTTGGGATACTTTACAAAGATTTTGTGAAGGAGATGGTAGTGTCCGAGAAACAAAGCTTAGAGGTCTCACTAGTAAATTTGAAAGATTAAGAATGGGTGAAAACGAAGACATCTCGTCTTATTTTGAAAAGTTGATTGATATTTCAAATGCTTGTCAAGTATTAGGGGAACCTTTTACAAATAAACAACTTGTTTCAAAAGCTATTCGTACTCTTCCCGAATGTTTTAATACTAAAGTTTCAGCTATTGAAGAGGCCCATAATCTTTCAACTATGGACATTAACTCCTTAATGAGCATTTTGAAAAACTTTGAGATGAATCTCAATGAACAAACCGAGGCTTCTAAAGGCAAAAATATTGCCTTAAAAGTCGAATCTTCGGACACATGTGTGGATGATGAAGATGAAGCCTTCGAGGAGTTAGATGAAAATACTAGTGTAGCTTTACTTGCAAAGAGATATAATTCTATGCTTAGAAAATTTAGCAGTGTGCAGGTAAAAGCTAAGGAACAATAGGCCAAAACCTCTAGTTTTGTGCCAAGGAGAGGTCCTCCTCCAAATCAAAAGGATACCCAACCTAGGCGTGCATCCTCGGAAAAGATCCGGTCCGATCCTAAATACATTGAATCCATTCAATGTCATGCTTGTTCCGGTTGGGGTCACTATGCCAATGAATGTGCTAACACCTTGAGAAAGGCGGGCAAAAATTTGTGGGTATCTCTTAGTGATGGAGAGGAGGAACGGAGAAAGATGAAAAGACGGAGCAAGTGGTCATGATGGCCATGGTAGAGGAGCTACCTTCGACAGAGAGTGTTACCTCAAGTGTTGTTCCAGATTTAACAACCCTTGACACAACACTTGTGACTTCTTCAGAAAGTGTTGCCCCAAGTGTCGTCCAGGAAATGGCAACACTTGACACAAAACTTAGCAGGTATGATTCTTTAAATGATATTTGCTTGTGTGATTCAGTTGGTTTAAACTCAGAGGAGACTATAGAGGATGATCTTTGTAAAGATGAGCTCTTTCATGAATTAAAAAACCTCTATAAGTATCTCCTCGTGGAATGGAAAAAGGAGAACAAGATGGTGGTTTTCTTGAAAAAGGAAAATCATGATCTTAAAAACTCCTTGACTCGGCTGGAGGTTCAACTCAGTAGGAGAGACTTCAGGCAACACTGCACAATACTTTGTGGCCTATAAATAGTGCAGTGGATCTTCATTGAAGATCATCCAATTCAGAAAATGCAAATCTGCACAAGAAATAGAATTCTGCTCTCAAGTGTTGCCATTCAAATGTTGGCAACACTCAGTTCGACACTCGAGAATTTCATATAGATTTTTATATTTTTGTGAGGTTTTGAGTGTTCATTTTCAGAGAGAGTTCTTTTATATGGTGTTCCTTATGTTAATGATTGTTTATCATTAAGGAACTTCTTCGACCTATTATTGAATTCATATCTATTAATATATAAAAGCTGAAGTCATTTAGCACTTCATTCTCCCGCTCAAATTTGGAACATTCCAGAAAGTTAACTCGCCTCATCGTCGCCTCACCTTCCCTGGCTGCCACCACCTCTCTCTCTCTCTCTCTCTCTCTTCTTCTGGCATGATTCCCTCTCTTCTCGAGGCATCACTTCCTCTTCCCAAAAACATCCCGTTTCAAGGCATCACTCCCTCTTCCACAAAAATAGCCCGGCTCTCTTCTACAACAAAGTCATCGTCACCTCCCCCTATCTCATATGCCATGGTTATTTTTGCCTCTCTCTCTCCTTTCATGATCATCGCCGCCGCTCTCTCTCTCTCTCCTCTCTTCTCTCATGGCTACAACGATTTAACAGTCGCTTTGTAAATTTGGGAAAACCCTATCTGGGAAGAACCCATCGTCAAGGCCTTCGAAGCATGAAAAATCCCCTTTTCAACCATAGATCTGACTTCCTGTGCGTGCAGGTATTTCGGTAAACTCTTAGAAAATTCCTTTCAAAACACCATCATCAATTTGTCTCCCTATCTCTAAATCGATTAATTCATAAAAAAAAACACACACAAAGAGGTTGAATTTCAATCGCAAAGATTTGATGCGTTGGTCGGAATTATAGGTGAAATTTATATTTTGATTGTTGTATGCATTTGTTGGATTTTCTGATTCAATTTGTGACTAATTCTTTGATTTCAATTTATTTGATGCAATCTGTGATTGATTGTTTGGTTTCAGCTTGATGCAATTTGGCAATTTGTATTTTGATTGTTGCATGCATTTGTTGGATTTTCTGATTCAATTTGTGACTAATTCTTTGATTTCAATTTATTTGATGCAATCTGTGATTGATTGTTTGGTTTCAGCTTGATGCAATTTGCAATTGAAAAATTGTACTTCCCCGTCTCAAAATCACAGTCCCGAAATGAATGTCCAAAAAAATTAAATTTGCTTTTTATCAAAGAAATTTGATTTATTTTTTGAGTGTGTGTTGATTTTGCACATTTCGTGTTGTTTTGGCCGCCTCGGAAAAGTCAAAATTTTGACTGTTGGACCCGTTGTCTTGAACTGTTTGAATTTTGAATTATGTGCTTATGTGTTCATTTCCTTTCAAAAAAAAAAAAGAATTTCAAAAAAAAAATCTTTCAAAAAAAAAGGGGGGATTTTTTTTAAAAAAGAAGAAGAAAACTTTCAAAAAAAAAAAATCATGCATCATGCTCTTTAAGACACATGCGAAAATTTCTATTTTACTCAGAAAAAGAAGATAGACTGCTTGCACACTACGCGCACTTGGCCTTACAATGCACACTACGTCCCTAACCCGGGGAAATCCCTGTAGCGGCCCGTTTGGTCTTATTACGCCTCTCGGTGCAAGCACGGGACTACCCAAACATCCCATGGAGCCTCGTGTCGACCATGCACTTGTCCGTGACACACTTTGTCCGAGACCCGGTTGGTTTTTAGTGCAGTGCGTGTCATGCCTGTCATGCGTGTATAGACCTTTCCTTTCAAGCCTTAGTCGGCATACCAAGTCAATATCTTTCGGGACCCTAATCGGTCGAAGTCCTGCCGGTTTTCCGTCACGGGCTTTGACCGGATATTGGCCAGCGCCTTGACTTTGACTACGGCGACACAAATTATACACTAACTCCCAGCATGACACTGAGTCATCAAGAATTAACGATTATTCCATGCCTAATTACGGCCTAATTGATGACGAGTCAAGATCAATTGTGGACATTTATCAGTACGAATCATGCCGACTTTTTGTCGAGCCCTCGGACATGATCTTGACTTTGACGTCAGCTTTGTCCGTAATTTACATCGAATGCTCGTTAAAACTCGATTACCCGCCAGACTTTTAGGATCGTTTTTCTTTCGGTCGGTGGGACCCGCTTGCCCTATAGGACCCTCGCCCGGGGTTGTCCGCCCTGGGAAGTAGAAATACAGGTGGAATACGAGGGGCTTATAGACGTAGTGATGGGGCCCACTGATCCAGGATCCAGAGTAGTTTGCGAAAAAGAAGAGCAATCTTTTCCAACCGATTAGGTTAATAAAATACGTTTTAAAGTAAACTAGAACAAATAACTGCATGTTGCATGAGCCCAAAGCCCAAACACCTACCCTCCTTCATTCCCAGACATCTGAACCCTCGTGCCTTTTCCCCCGCAGCTCCTCACAAAGCTTGGTTTCGGGCACCGGGTCACCGTTTGATCAGTTGGGAAGAGTCAAGCGCATCGTCAGCTTCACCCTTTGTTCCGACTCCGGGTTTCAGAATGTCTGCATCAGCCGGTAACGATGGGGACAACACCACTCCGCCTCCTGGGACTCCTCAAACAGAACAGCAATGGAATCAGTTAGCCGAACAGATGAGATTGCGACAGGAAGCACAGCTGAATAGCCTTATGGAGGCTATTAAGAGCCATGGTTTGGCCGCCAGCCTCAATCCTGATGGCACCTTCACCGTGGAAGAAGAGGAAGACCCCAATCCTAATCTTGGTCGCCCCGACTACTCCAGGATGCCACCACCAACTTCATACGGTACCACCACCAGAGCCCATGCTTCTCGGTCTATGGGTCAGCCAGCCCCCCAACTACCGACCACTGGGTCCATGCAACCTGACGGCACGAGCCAGTTCGCAGTTCCTCAGTGGGGACAAAGCCAGTACGGAATGTCTTCTCATGGTTGGGGATACCTCGGAATGCCACAGCAAATTGGGATCCCGCCTCAGTTTGGAACCGATCAGTCCGGACCTTCACAGCAACAGTTTGGAATGCCGCCACAGTCTGGTTCGGGGCCACAATCAGGAGCCCCTCCTCAGAATGATGCTAGCTCAGTTGCTCCTCACACAGCTTTCACAAATCCATTTCTCACTCAGGGTTCGATGGGTTACCAAACCTCCATCCCGGTTTCATCAGAATCACCAGGACCGCAGTACCCCCCTGGTTATACACCATCGCCACAGACAGCCATGCAATTCAACAATCAGGGACAGCAGCCCGCACCTAAGCCTACTTATGGGTCTCACTCCGGAAATCCAAGCTACCCAGCTACATCAGGACTGCCTCCACCCACTTTGCCAGTTGAAAATCAACAGCAGGCCGCAAGGTTCTATCCCTTCGCCCAGGCTCCTACTCACACTCCCCAGGGTAATTTGGGCCAAGGACAGGTTTTCACCTACGTCCCCGGATCGGCCGTTCCCTCCACCAGTCTGCCACCAGTGGTAGCTCCTCTCTCTAGCTCAGTCGCTGGTTTAAATGCCATGGTTCCACCACAAGACCCTCATCTGGCTTGGTTCATGGAACAACATAAGGAAATGAAAGCGCAGATTGCTGAATTAACTGCTAAGAAATCTGCCTTCCGGCCTACGGATCCGGACTCCATTGTTCCCCTGCCTCATAAGTTCGTGATGCCTAATCTGGACCTGTTTGATGGGACTGCATGCCCGAAAACGCATCTGGATACATATACCTTGGCAATGAAGGCCAAAGGGTGCACCAATCAGCAGTTGGCCGACTATTTCAGTCTCTCTTTGAAGTCCAGTGCTCTAAAATGGTTCTTCCGCTTAAAACCCGAGGCCAGGGCTACATGGGACCAAATCACTAGTGCCTTCACAGAAAAGTATAAAGCTAATCTGGAGTGGGAAACAAATAGAGTTGACCTGCAGACAACAGTGCAGCGTCCCGACGAGAATGTTGGGGATTTCTACAAGCGGTGGAATCTGAAACTCAGTGAGATGGCCATCCCTCCTTCTGAAGAGGAACAACTGGACATCTTTCAGTCATGCCTGAAACCACATCTGAGAGCCTCCCTCAGTCACTTCCCGTACTCAGACTTACGGGCCATGGTTAACTCCGCAGCTAAGTTTGAAAAGGCTTACAATCAACAGCCGGCTGCTGCACCTGCTTACAGATATCGGGTTCCTCCTTCCAACACCGCCCCTGCTCCTGCTAAAGGCAAAGAGGTGATTAATTACGCGGGACAGGAATGTAATAACACAACTCCTTTTGCTCCCAGAAAACCAGCTGAATCCAGGCCACGGGTCATAAACCTCGAAAGCTTCGGAATGCCTCTGAACGACATCTTTAGGGGACTAGTGAAAGAAGGCTTGCTGCGGCCTTTGGAGAATTTCCAACCCAGGAATCCGAATGCTCCCGTGGATACTTCAAAGTATTGCGCTTTTCATCAAGCCCATGGACATCTAACAGATAACTGCTTTACTCTGAAAAAGGCAATCCAGGGACTGATAGAGCAAGGAAAGTTGGAAGGCCCCGAGGGGCCTAATACAGTCAAAAATCCTCTGCCAAGAAACCATAACCAGGTAAACATGATTGAAAGCGGAGAACCTTCGCATGTCCTGGAAGATGCGGAAACTGATGAAGGTCCCCAAATACCCATGGCCAACCTTGTCGAGGATCCTGAATTCGGATTCCCCCTCAACCTTGAGGATGATGAACAAGTCAACCCACCTTGGTCTCATGTCAGAGATTTCTTGCAAGAATATGAGGCTCGCTATTTCTCGAATGAAGGGAAAGCTGATACTAAAGAACTGGGGCTGTTCCGGTCAAAACATGAGAAAACCATTTACACAAGATGGTTAGAACAATCGAGAAGGATCGAGCAAGAAAGCTTCAGGCGGGCGCCTGTATTGGGGCTTATCAGCAAAGAGGCCGAAGAGCATCTGGAGCTAGTACACTTCTGCAAGTTGGTTTTGGGAGAGGCTGAATATGATCCCGAGAATAGCGAAGAATCAGAGGAGGAGGATTCCTTCTATATCCTGCCTGGAGTCAAATACGTGCCACCCCCTCTCACTCTTCCCCCGCAGTTTCTGGGAGGAGAAGCGGAGTCACAATTGCCGCTTCCGGCAATGGGGGCATATGACAATTTCTGCGGTTGCACGCACCCATATTCCCCTAATGGGTTTGATCGGCATTCCCTCTCAGCCGAAATCCCAGTGGTATGGGAAGATGATTCCGATGACAGCGATGACGATGATGATGACGAGAGCGAAGAGTCAACTGAGGCCCCAGATCCGGAATCAATCTGGAACAATCAGGCCGGAAATGATGCCATGGGAGCCAGACACAATGGTTGGTTGTCAGCAAGCGACGATGAAGAACCACCAGAAAATGCAAGTCAGATGCCAATAGGGACGGGCCCCCAAGAACTGCACCTCGTAAGATGCACCTGTGGTCAGTGCTCGGATACTTCAGATAATGAAGAGCAGCAAAGCTCACGGACAGATCCATACATATCCAAAATCCTAGAGCACAATGTTCCTTATAAGGACCTAACGGGCGAATGGAGAAGGTTCATCGAAGCCTTAGTAGAAAAGGGAGGTTTTCAGCAACCAGAAGACGGTGAATTCGTAAACGTCATCGGATCTTTTTCTTCCTTCCCTAGAACAGACGGTGTCACAACTGTAAGGGTCACGGCCGAGCCACTCGAACACAGCGAGTGCATGGAGTCACTGAAAAGGGTTATTGATCTAAATGTCTCCCCAGTCGCCTTCATACCCATGGATCCACATGACGCCTTCCTAATTGCTCCGGTGCCCGATAGCGGACCCTGGGTACTCCTCATTTGGACCCAGATCTACCGAGCTGTTGCACCAAACCATGAAAGGGAACGTTGCCTATCCTTTACTTGTGGTTGCCCTACTTGCAAGGGTGAAAGAAAGAAGATGTATGATGAGATGGAGGCTGATAGCCATAAGATCGAAGAAACTTCGGAAGACGAATATGAAACTGAGGACATGAAGGCCATGAAGTTTCCTGGGGCTGAGCACGTGGACGTCATAGAGTTTAACACTGCCTACCATGCTTTGGGGAAAGGGTTTTCGGACACCCGATCCAGGCTGATAGTCGAAGATCTGTTAGAGAGAGGGAAACTAACTCCCATCCTCCCAAATGAGAAAATAACCATGGTCAGATCAAATCCACCCCGAAGCAAAGTAACACTCCTTGTCAGGGTTACCCAAGAAGAGGTCACCTTCCCCGAATGTATTTCAGCTCTCAGAGAAGTCCTGGAAACCGGCATGATACCGGATGCGCCTCCCACACAGAGTGCTATAATCGTCTCCAACTCTGAGTATTAAAGAAAGGAACCAGAGTGGCTGCACTATACCGGGGATGAAATGGAAAAACCACCAAGCCCTGAAAATAGCAATTCCTGTTGTATGATAACCATGGGCAATGCAGGCTATAAAGGCAAATCAGAGGATGCCCTAGCTCTATGGGCCATCCAGGGGGCAACAACACAACCCCAGGTTCAGAAGCCTGTAACTTGGGAAGCAGTTATAAGGGCCGCCCAGGAAGGAGCCAGTACAGCTCAAGCTCAGCCCCTCACCGTCGCTAGACTCTGCCAAAACCAATGGCCGGTAGCCAAAAAAGCTCCCCCGTTGACCCTGGCAGCATTGAAGAAATCTAGTCAAGAAGCACTAGACAAGGAGGTTAACCTGTTGACCCGATCCGAGCAAATCTTCCAAGGGAATCCCAAGGCAGATAAAAGGGCAGCAGATCAAGCATCCGGAGAAAACCATAATCCTGGTGTCAAGACAGCCGAAGCTCCTAACCCTGAGAAAGAGGACCCCGTGCTCACCCAGTTGAAGCAGACACAGGCCAACATCTCTCTATGGTCTCTACTCACCTCGTCTTATCCCCATAAGCTAAAACTGGAAGAAAGCCTGGCCCGTACCTTGGTCCCTATTGACGCTACTCCCGATGACGTAGTACAGCTGATTGAAAACATCCACTATGGGAACATAATCACTTTCACGTACCTTGATCTCCCTCAATTTGGGGCCGATCAAAATGAACCCCTCTTCATCACAGTCCAGCTGGATGAACGGCGCCTCCCTCGGGTTCTGATTGACCCTGGGTCCGGAATGAATATTCTCCCGGCAAAGATCATGAGCCTGCTTGACATCAAGACTACAGATTTGAAGCCTTCTTCCCTCACAGTCAAGGCGTATGATTCAACGTCTCATACAGTACTAGGAGTTGCTACTTTGGATCTCTGGTTTGGCAAAAAACTGATACCCGTGGAATTCCAAGTTATCGATATCCCGATCACCTTTAATGCCCTGTTGGGAAGGCCTTGGCTGCATCAAGTTAAAGGGGTTGCTTCGAGTCTCCATCAGTGTGTGAAGTTTCTCTCAGACGGAGATCTAACAACCATTTACGAGGACTTAGTCACTTTAGAGGGCACAGATACAGGTGGAATACCTATTCTGGAGATCAAACACGATGATGACGGCCTCATGCTGACAGGCTTCACGGTCGAGCCTCCTAAGGCCCAAGTTTGCAAAATAGATCTGACAATCACTCGGGATAAAATCCCTCCGGTCCTGAAAATGATGAGGAAGATGAGCTATCTACCTGGCCTCAGTCTAGGGAAGCACCAACAAGGAACTCACAAACTCATCGAGGTGAAAGGACAGAAAACTCGCCATGGCCTGGGATATGAGGCCACCTCGGTGGACACCGCGAAAGAAAAAGAATTTGCTCTACAAAGGAAAGAAGCTGCCACAGGAAGGGTCCCGGTCAAAGGCCCTAAATCTCTCCCTTTCAGTCCTAATCTGGTTGACTGCTTTATAAAGAGTCCCACACAACCGGGTAATGTCACAGTCAAAGAGCCCACTCCTACAGAAGGGTGGCTGAAGCTACAAGATGATCTCAGAAAGTCCAGGGGAAACGAAGCCAACCCAGTCCGTAGGATGTTTGCGGATACGCAGATGCACAGGGTTACCACCACCATGGAAAGTGAGATTACCTTCAAAGGCATGCCAAGCCTAGTAGAACAGTTCGAGAAGCTCACTACCACAATTCCTACTGCCCAGGAAGGCCCAAAGCCTGAGTTTGAGCTGACAATGCCGAAAGCCAAAGCTGTGGAAGTCTTTTCAGATGATTGGGATGGTCCGATTATGCAGCAGTTATTCGGGGAAGAAGTTCAGGTGTCGGAACTGATTGATCTCAGTACAGTCAAAGAGATGGTAGCAATAATCGAGAAGGGAGAACAGAAACAATGCAATTCCCGAGTCATGAGGCCGGCGACGGCAATGCCCTTTGAAGAATTGGGAAACTCTCTCAGGCCCGTCCGCGACCAAAGAGGAAATGATCACTAAGCTTGGATTGGTCCCCGTCCCCTTGTGTCAACCTTTGTAAAGTCATCCGTGTCTCTCATTGTCTAGTTCGAGTCTCTCGAGTCATCCAATGGCCTTACGCCTGAAGACTACGAAATTGTAGCCAAGACTGTATTTCCTTTCGTTCTTAATGAAATGGCGAACCTTTCTGAGTATCCCCTGATTGCCACTTTAACTAATGATAAATTAGCTAATAATTTTAAAAAAAACATTTAATAATGATTCATTAGATAAAGAAGCAGACACATTAAATAAACAAAAAAAAGCAACAAAAATCTTTAAGCAGGTTGTTCGGAAAGAGGAAAATCGAGCCCAAGCTGCTGAAGAGATTTTGACAAGTATGAATCTGGGAACTGCTGAAGAGCCTAAAGAGATGCAGATTGGTAGTTTCTTCGAAGGATCTGAAAAGGATATCCTACAAAATCCTCAACTCAAAGAAAGTATCCCTCTTCATCAAAGAGAACATCATATGCAGATACGGGTTGCCGGCCGAAATCATCTCAGATAATGGATCCCACTTTGAAGGGGAATGCGACAGGATGCTAGCAGAATTCAGAATAACCCGTCACAAGTCATCTCCTTATAGGCCCCAAACCAATGGAGCCGTTGAAGCAGCAAACAAGACTCTGGAAAACATCATCCGAAAAATGGCTGTCCGAGGCAGAGATTGGCCCGACAAATTTCACCTTGCTCTCTGGGGCTACAGAACATCCATCAGAACGGCAACCGGGGAAACACCATTTGCTCTCACCTACGGAATGGAAGCCGTGCTCCTGATCGAGCTTGAGATTCCCTCACTCCGTGTACTGCTTGAAAGCCAAATCAATGAGGTCGAATGGCTCCAAAGTCGCCATGATGAATTGGCTCTACTAGATGAACGCCGATTGAAGGCCATGGAACATATTCGAGCCTACCAAGGGATAATGGCCAGAGCCTTCGATAAGAAAGTAAAACATCGGGAGATCCGAGAGGGTGATCTCGTTTTGAAAGAGAAGCCCCCAGTCCGCATCAACCCGCTTGGCAAGTGGGAGCCTGTTTGGGTCGGGCCATATGTCGTTCAGAAGATCTTCTCCGGAGGGGCCATGCAACTTGCAGATCTCGACGGAAATCCCTTTGTACACCCGGTGAATGGTGACAAACTGCGCAGATACTACGCATAAAACACTAAGTCAAATCCAAAAAAAAAACAAAAAAAGAGTGCTAAAAGAGTAATACCCAACTAGGTTGAAAACCCGAAAAGGGCGGCCTAGGTAAAAGACAGGGTTGCACCAAACAAAAAAAAACAAAAAAAAAAGAGTGTTAATAGAGTAATACCCAACTAGGTTGAAAACCCGAAAAGGGTGACTTAGGTAAAAAACGGGGTTGCACAAAAAAAAAAAAAAAAAAAAAAACAAATTAACCAGGTCGAACTACGGAGACCTGAGCCCTTTTGTCCGAAAGGAACGTAGGCAGCCGGAAACGGTTCGGTCTAAAATACAAATAAAAGACATACTTTGCCAGACCATGAAAGCGCCTCGAAAAACCCTAAAGCAATTCACATATTCATTACAGTTAAAAGCTCTTTGATGAGTCTAAGCTCGGTTCATTCCTACAACTGGCAACCTGCTAAAAGAAACTAAGATACATAATCAAACTAATGTGTCTGCTACAACAAGAAAGGGATACTCGAAAACCTCGAGGTCACTCTAAGCCGCTCGTACTGGCATCCCCTCTCTTCTTCCCCCTTCGGGTCTTCTTCCTCTGAACAGGAAAAATGTCAGTCTTCCTCCTACCAAGCTTTGGTGTAGGAACAGGATCTATCAAACCAGCCTCTGTCAGGGCCTTAGTAGCCCTAGAGTCATCTCTCATCTCTTGTAGCCGAGCTGGTAACATAGGAGTCCTCCTCTCCTGTCTCTTGACATAAGCTTCATAGTCGGTCACAACATCTCCGCTCCTGTCATGAGGATTGGCCCTCGCCTCGACCCTCCTCCTCTCCGAAACTGTCAGGTCCTCCGCACCAGCAATGGCCTCACGCCATCTCAAAATAGCCATCTGAGTCTCCCCTAAATGCCTCTCGTACCAATCCAAGTACCAAGTGGTCAGAAACACAGGTCTCGGACGTCTGAGGATAACTCGAGGAGAAAAGACGTCATACCTCCATGCTCGGGAAAGAAATGAAAACACCGAAGGATCATCCATAGAAGCAGAAGCCACCACCCTAGTAGCTATATCATCAAAGTCCTCCAAAGGAACCTGCTCCAAGCCAAACTGTCTCAGAACCAGAGCCGAAATGTAAAAGCTGGACTGAGAAAGTCCCGAAAGCATAACCACGTGAGACCCATCCTGAAGTACTCTCCGAGTCTCCACCCGCCAATGAGGCACCGACCATCTGATATCTTCAGTCTGGCGACCAGCCATCCAACGCTCCCACGAGCCCTGATCATCAAAATCCATAGTAACTCCTCTCCTGGCAAATGTCCAAGGCTTGATCATATCCGAAGTTTCTCGAAGAACCCCCAGGCGCTCCATCAGCCACAGAGTCAAGAGAAACGGGCTGCCCCCGTGCATGTACCGCCTCCCGGTAGCTAACCTGTCGAGAGCATGAAAGGTCTCCCCCAGGATCAAAGGCGCAACATCTCTGCCCAAGCGACGGTGAACAACTACATCCAGCAGAGCCCGATGATAAATCCCAAAAGAGTAGACCATAAACAAGGTCCCAAACATGCAGAGGGCAAAAGCGTCCCAATAGGCATCATCAATCAAGCCTAAGCCCCTAAATCTATCAGGAAGACCAGAAATGTCAAAATGATCGGGACTACGGATCATACCTTGTGCTTCCTCTGGGGAAAGATGAAGAAGGTTACACAACCTATCGACGAAAGAAGCTCCTCCGGGCAAAGGAACCGCAATCTCTTCCACCTCCGTGCCACCAAGCAAAGCCCGAAATTCTTCAATGGTCAGAACCACTTCATTGTAAGAAAGGCAAAAGACATGCCTTCTAGTATCCCAAAATGAGGAAGAAGCTCTCAAGAGATCATAGTCCGGAACCAATTCTTTGAGGGACCACAAGCACTTTACCTTGTACCTTTCTTCGAAAAATGACCTCCTCTTGTGCATAATCTCCCTACACCACTCCTTGAACTTTTCAAAGAACAACATTTGCTTTTCTTTGGACAATTTTAGAGAAAATTTGAACATTTCCATGGTCTTTTTTGTTTCTCTCCCGAATTTCCAGTGATTTTGAACTGGAGAAGACGAAGTTTCAATGGCATTTATGGACCAAACCAGATCCAACCACCGAAATAAATGAAGCCTGTCAGATGCAGAGCCTATCCGCGCGGACACATTTGTTACCCAGAAAAAAAATCTGCAGCAGTTTAAACTGCTGCACCACGGAGGAATATTTCATCCCAGCCGCTCGAAACCTGTGCAAAACCTGCCCAAACAGTTCATATACCAAACACTCACACCCTTGCCAAAAAAAAACCGGGCTCATACAACATTGCATTCATAATAGATAAAAAAAAAATGATAGAAATCCTAGATCATTACATTCAAAAAAAAAAAGAGTGTGCATAAAAAAAATTGTATCTGTCAAAAAAAAGAGGAAGGTACAATCTTAGAAATCAGTCTCAGAAGATCGTCAGTCAGAATCCTCGGTGGCTGGCACTTTCCCCCGATCCCTCTTGCGGCTCGGGCCCGCATCCTCAGTAGTCAAGAAAATCTCGGGCTCAGAATCATCGTCCTCGTCGCCAGAGGAAGGCTCGCCTGGACTAACCGGCACGCCCTGATATGGCAAACAAAGATCCGCGAAGAAGTCGTATCCAAACAAGAATGCGTCGGATCCCTAGACATGCGAAGAAGACCCACTGTGGTGCCAGACATGTCCCTATCCATGCGAATCCCCGAGAATGACGTGGTCCGAAGGCAGCACCACGCTGGGATCTATGAGAGGAGAAAGAGGAGTCTCGGAAGAAGGCTCGGAAGGGATAGGGGAAGTCTCCCGCTCTACAGGCGCCGGCTGTGCCCGTCTCGCTCTACCCTGAGAAGCCCCACAAGTAACCTTCTTCCTGAGGAACCTCTTGGCCCCGATCACCTGCTTTGTCAGCTTCTCCACGACCACAGCCGGGAACTGCACGGAAACAAAGGCGTCAGAAATAATTGAGGTGAAAAATGATGACAGGAAAGAAAATAAAAGACAGAAGCAAAAAAAAAAGAAAAAAGATAGAGAAAGCCATACCTTCATATCCGGACGAGGCCGGAAAGCTCGTGGAACCCGGTCAGGGATAGGGATCTGTACTCTCAGTCTGACCCCATTCTGGACGTACGAAAAGTCCGATCGAGGATACCGCACAACCCCCAATCCCTCTCTCTCAAGAACCTGAGGCATCCTTAACCTCCACAAGATAAATTGTGAGTACTCCTCGATCGCCACAAACCTCGAGAAGTGCTGGCCACCTCGATAATCATCCCAGGTCTCCGAGTTTTCACTCGGATGCATCATGTCAGCAGGAGGCTCCACCGGAGCCATCGGAGGCGCACCCACGCCATGTTGGCGCGTCACTCTCTCCCCCAGATAATACGCGTCGCAGGTCAAGCCCCTCAAGATCCTCCGCTCCACGGTCCATCTCTCGGCACCCTTCAGCTGCTCCACGTCGAAGCGGTCCCAGGGGTAAAATATGATCCCCTCATCTGTCTCAGCCCTCGTCAAAGGCAGGCAATCCGAGTACTTGAGGGTCGTGCGCCCCCTAGAACCTATCTTCTCCCGGGCATACTTGGACCAGGAAAGCATGGCCGGATACGCCCCGATGTACTCCGCCGGCTGCCGCCACATCGTGACGTGAAAGAACTCTAGAGCCCATACCTGCGAAAGGTAAAGATCAAATCAATTAAGTGCGAAAAAGAATACGTGCTTAAAGAAAAGAGAGAAAGCAAAAAGAAAGCTTGTACCTCCAGAGGAAACTCAAAGCATGTGAAAGAACTCACAGCCTTCCGGCTGTATCTGTCTAGAGCGAAGTAAAGCTCCGCTAGCCCGGCCTCCCCCCAGGACACCTCTCCGGCTCTCTCCACGTCCTCCAGAGCCCTCAGCAAAGCAAAAACAGCCGTCCCCTCGGCATGTCCAAATAGCGTGCTCGAAAAAGCAAACCATAAAAAGGCCCTAGCAATCTGCTCAGCGCCTATCCTCTCATCCCCAGCCTCATAGCTCCCAATGCTCTCCACGATCTTCCCGTGGACCACAGCGTACTCCATCCCCATCCCCTTTTTAGGAATCGGGGAAAACCCTAGAAGATCTGCGGCTCACGATCGCTGTAGCCGTCCCGCCACTCAATGCTGCGTCCCTTAAAGGACAGACCCGTGATCGCAGCATAATCAGAAGGCGTAACCGTAGCCTCGCCCCAGAAGAAATGGAATGTGTGGGTCACGTCCCACCAGTGCTGTGCCAAAGCGAAAAGCAGACCCTTACTCTTAGGGAACTTAACCAACCCCCTCAAGCACTCGATGAACTCGTACAATCCGGTCTCAATGACGATCTGTCTAGGACTCATCATCGCTCCTCTGCCCAAAACCGGAAGCCGGTCCCACAAGTAAATCACAGACTCCATCAATCCCCGAGTCTTCATCTTGTTCAGCTGCTGCGTCACAAAGCGATCTCCGCCCTGCAAAAAAAAAACACAAAAAAAAATGTCAAAAATTTGCATTTGCATTTAAAAGCGCACACATGCATCATAAACATAAAGCTTTGAAGAAAATCGGGCAGCATAACGGCATACAATGAACCTAGCCCCATTTTTCTCGCACAAAGGAAAAGAGTTTTCAGCAAATACCATTCATTCATTCATACATGAAGAAAGCATGTCAATAATAGCGAGTCAACGGAAGGAAAAACTCCGTCCCATTTTTGCATAAAAAGTGCACATAAACGACTTTCCACATTCACAGGGAGTCAACGGAAGCAAGAATCCGTCCCACTTTTCAAAAAAAAAATTCCTATTTTTACAAAAATAGCATGCATACATATCATTCATGGAGACATCACCTCATTGCAAAAAAAAATCCTACATACAAAAAAAAAAGTCCGTCCCGAATTCGGGAAAATTTTCATCATCCCACATTTCAAAATGGCAAAATGCCAATTCTTTTTCCAAACGAAGTGCATATTTGGGTTACCCATATACTCATTACAACATGCAAAAGCCAAAATTCAAAGCCAAGAACATAATTTCCGGATTTTTAAATGCAATTTTCGGATCTTAAAAAAAAAAGAAAAAAGAAAAATTACCAAAAATCAATTTCAAACAAAAACCAACAAAGGAAGAGATTCGAAGTATACCGTGCGGAGACTCGGATCAGTGGCCCAATGTTGCCACGCATCGGGGTATGGCTCCTCCGCAATCGATTGCGAAAGTGTGTAATGCCTCCTCATCCTTACGAGTTCTAATCGCCTCTCCGCGACCGGGCCGCGTCCTTGGCCTTGAATAGCAACTCCCCCGTGTTCCATTGCTTGAAAAATCAAAGAAAATGGAAGAATTTTGAAGATTTTTGGACCAAAAATGGTGAAGTTCTCGGCTTTCTCTCTTTCTCTCTCGAAAAACGCAGAAACTGGAAAAAGGTGAGGAAGAAGGAGAAGGGCGGCGACCCCTCATTTAAACCCATCTGGGACTCAAACCAATCCGCGCGGACAAAATTGAAGCGCCAAAAAGACCATTTTGCCCTTTAAAATTCCAGGACTCTGCAGTTTAGTCCCAAACTTAATAAAGTTAACCAAAGTTAACCCCCTTTCAAAAGAACTCAACGGCAGTAAAACGTAAGTCCGATTTCTTCGAGAAAGATAACGGAATCCCGTTTCTTTCATCAATATCATCAACGGCAGTAAAACGTAAGTCCGATTTCTCCGAGAAAGATAACGGAATCCCGTTTCTTTCATCAATTTCATCAAACGGCAGTAAAACGTAAGTCCGATTTCTCCGAGAAAGATAACAGAATCCCGTTTCTTTCATCAATTTCATCAAATGGCAGTAAAACGTAAGTCCGATTTCTCTGTGAAAGATAACGGAATCCCGTTTCTTTCATCAATATCATCAACGGCAGTAAAATGTAAGTCCGATTTCTCCGAGAAAGATAATGGAATCCCGTTTCTTTCATCAATTTCATCAACGGAAGTCCGATTTCTCCGACAAAGGCAAACAAAATCCCCAGCAAAGTTAACGGAATCCCGTTTCTTTCCTCATTATCATCCACGGCCGTAAAACGTAAGCCCGATTTTTCCCCAACGAAAGCCAACGAAATCCCGAGCAGCTTTCGAACTACGTAAGGGCTTGATTCCCACTAGGGATACGTAGGTAGCCTATTATTAGGTCCAGCCACTCGACCAAAACGGTCATCCTTTTTCCTCGGCAGCAGACGTAAGACCGATCTCTTCAAATGAAGTCCACCAAAGGACCATCTATCCCAAACCATCAAAAGGAAATCATTTCAAATCAAGGTTCGAGGCACCTAAAACGCCATCTTCAAGGTTTGAGGCACCTAAAACACCATCATCAAGGTTCGAGGCACCTAAAACGCCATCATCAAGGTCTGAGGCACCTAAAACGCCATCATCTCCAGGTTGACGCCTCAAAACAGTCACTCTAGGGTCAACGACTGAAGATGGTCGAAAGACCCGAACTACGACCGGCTTGATTCCTCTTAAGGATACGTAGGTAGCCTATCATTAGGTTCAGCCATCAGACCGAAAATGGTCATCTCTTATCCCCAGCAGAGTTTCTTTCAGCAACCAACTGCAGAACTCGCTCGCCAGGTTGACATCCTAAAACAGTCACTCTAGGGTCGACGACTGAAGATAGTCGAAAGACCCGAACTACGATCGGCTTGATTCCCATTAGGGATACGTAGGTAGCCTATCGCTAGGTTCAGCCGCTCGATCACTTGATCATCCTGTCAAATAATGGAGCCTTACTCTTATCGACGACCCCGCTTCCTTCGAAAGCACCGTCGCCGAGGGGCTACTGTAAGTGCTCCAATTTGAGTTGGTAGTATTTTCGTTAGAAAATTAACGAAAGTCCTAACATCCCTAACATTTCTAACAATTCCTAACATTTCTAACCAAGCAAGGGTAAATTAGGGATTACTATTTGAGGTTAAACAAGTGAAGGAATCTCAAAAATGTTAAAATCCCGAACTAGGTAAACTGCAGTTAACAGCCAGTTGCTTGTTTGAACATAATATTCCTTCTGTCCAAAGCCTGGAGCAGCATTTAATGCACCAGGCACGCCTTCAGGAAGCTCCGCACGGACAGGATTGATTTCCCAGAATGCCTATAAATTGAACCCCTCAGTCTCATTTTCAAGGAGCCACAACACAATTCACAACAAAACCTTGGCGAAAATACTAGAGAAAACAGTGAGAATTCCCTTGAATTGTCACCTTTTTCTCTTGATTATTTTCCCAAATCACACCCACTCACTCTCAAACTCAAAGTCTCAAACACAAACACAAGGGAAGATAGGTATAATCTCCTTCTCCCTACCCTAAATTTCTCTCATCCATGCTTGCATCTCATACTTTGAAGATGTAACTTGTTCATTTCTTGCCCTAGATCCAAGAGGATCACCATGGAAGTTCATCTCCATGGATGATCCTATATAAGGATCAACATTCCCTTCAAATTGTCTTTACTTACTTGCAAACATATTTTCAAAACCCTAAAAAATCATTTCCATACACAAAATCTTTCTTTCAAAGGATAAAATTCCCCTTCCCAAGCAAATGAAATGCTTAAAGTCCTAATGTACCCTAAGGATGGCTTGATATAGTAGATCACCACTAAAATGTCTAGTGATCACTAATCAAATTCTAAGTAAATGGGGACAAGCATGGATGCAAAACCCCTTTTAAATCATATTTTCCTTCAAGAGAATGTTGCTGTCCAGTAGCCTTTTTCTAAGACCTCTGTCTATGGTCTAATTTTTTGGACACAGAAGAACTTGGAATTTGGTGTTGACTACAAAATACTTTTTGTAGCCAACATCTGTAGAATTCCAGACATATTTTTACTTTATTTTTCACGTGAGTAAAACTCCCTTTTTCAAATTATTTTCCAAAGGTCAGTTTATCAGTCTCTGGAAATCCAGATTTCATATCTGAGATTTCCAGAAGGTTTTGGTCCATCAAATCATCTCCAAATGGAAAATACTTTTGTAGAAACCATGTTTAAGGTGTTTTGAACAACTTTAATTCTCGGACTTTCCCCAGAATCTGAAGTTTTAAAGCTCTTAAATCCGTTTTAAAATCGAGTGTCCACTGCCTTTTTCATTCTGGCAGAATTGGTTTCCAACTTCAAGAAATCTTTTGAGTACCAAAACTCAACCCAAAAATCATACCAAAAATCATGGGACTTGTTTAATGCTTTATAAAGAATTCCAAATTTTTAATTTTCTCAGTTTGAACTTATTTTGGCCAAAAGAACACACACACACACACAAATGGTTTTTAAGCTTGGAAGACTCGTTTTACGAGGCATTCCGGGTGAACACTAACGTTCTTCCCGGCGTGTAACGTGACCTCCGAACCCAAATCTCTAATCTCGGGCATTTTTCAAAGTTTTGGCCCTTAAAACAAAAATGGCATGGTGACTCCGTGTTTTTCGATTGATTTTCAAAGAAGAGAAAAATCCAATCTTTCGAAAAATGGCAACATCGTTACAGAAGGGACTTTTTTTTTCGAAGGGACTATTCCGAGTCCTTCTTTATTGTCAATTTTACATGGATTTATTTTGGTCAAAAACAAGAAAAGATCACCGAGTCAAACCGACCGGTCACGAAGTGATCCTAGAAAGACAATCTACATGAAAATGTGGCGATGCAGGGCTGGAAGGCTAGGCTCCCCGCGATATGACAATCTAGATGGATTGAATACGCAGAGTGGGATGATCCAACTTCGGAGAGACCGGCGACTAGGTGGTTACCGTCATCCGTCCTAAGTGTGAGTCCCGGGTTTATAGAGGGTATGTAGTGCAATGACAGATATAACATGAGTGCGCATGTGTGATAGTCAATCTAGTTGATAGATAAAAATAGAGATTTTTTTGAAAAATAAAAGAAAAACAAATAGTGGCCGCACCAAATGGTTGCCTACGTTTCTCCCAATTTAGGAAGACTCAGGCCATCGTAGTTCCAAATAATGAGAGAGAGAGATGAATAAATTAATTACAACTCCCGAATCCCCAATGGACCGGACTTTAATAAAATAAAACCCAATCACACGCAGTTTATAAATAACAATCAATTATTTAAACTAAAATACGGATTCGAATTCGACATCTTAAGGGAGGCCTTAAGATGAGGGAACTCTGCAGATAATGAATTCTGGGGTCCCCCTTGCGTGTTCGACCCTTGTCTTGGACTTTGAGATGAATAGGGAAAACCAGAAGACACCAGATTGCCGAAGCAATATCCCGCGCGGGATAAGATATCTCGTGCGAGATATGCCTGATCTGGAGCAAAAAAAAACGAAATTATTTATCTTCTTTTTGAAAACCTCTCTTTTAATTTTTGACGCAAGTTTAAGCCTCTTTATTAATTGTCCCCAGCGGAGTCGCCACTGTAGCGATGCGCGGATTTTTTACCCTTTTTTGAACATCTTTTGAGTCGCCACCTATATTATTCGTTTGGAAACATAGAAAAACCATTTTGAAAGAGATTTTGGGTTCGGGGCTTAGGTTATGGAATGGGAAGGTCAAGGAGGACCCATTCCACCCAATCCGAAGATCTGTCTTGCTAAAGAAAAGAGAGGTTTTCAAAAGAAGAAGATTTCAAACAATAAATAAAATAAAGATCCATTTAACGGGGTTAAACGGAATATAGGATCGATTGCTTTGAGACCATCCCCATGATTCGGGGAGGCTCTAGGCCGATCCTAGATTCGATGTATTTATACCACTCTAACAATCAATTAGAAAGGAAAGAAAGGTTACCTTGCGTGAGGTAATTCGGGAAGAGTTTCGACTCAAGTTTAGAGTTGAACCTTGACACGGACAGAGCTTCGCCTCAGTCCTTGATTCGGGCTTTGATGTTTGTTTATCAACAAGGTTGACAAACAAACTTTAGGTGATTTTTAGGGGTGATTTACAGGAATCTTTCAAGGAGAGAAACCAGTAAATATAGGGTTTTTTACTTAGGATTTTCAGGGATTGTGGACCATTGAAATACTGAAAGTCTTCAGGTATTTATAGGTGTTGGAGAGGTGTTGAAGATGAGATCAAACACCTTGGGAAGGTTCCAGAATCCAAAATTCATTGGCTGGCCGGATGGATGAAGTTTTATCCCGAAAGAGGTTGAAATCGACGAGGAAACTGCTATCTGCATTCTGCAGAACTCCTTTATCTCGCGCGAGACACGCTATTCCGCGCGAGATAATGCAGTCTGTGGACAATTCTGCCCTTCCCTCGTTATCTCGTATGCAGTTTAGTCCCAAACTAACGGTGGTTAGTCAAAACTTAACGAAACATGACGAAATGGTGGATTTCCACCTCTTGACTCAAAGCGAGACTTAGAGTGGTATAAATGTGATCCGATGGGTTCAGAATGGGGTGTCTACAATCTTCGAAAAACCTTCCCTTTTGATGCGCCTAGCAAAGCGGTCATTCTTCCTAGCAGAGTTTGACATCAACTATGTAACAAGAAAGGCAATCAAGGGTAAAGCACTATCAGACCATCTGGCAAATTTCCCTAGCAATGAGGACCAAGGGCCTGAACCCCAATTTCCAGATGAAGGGATTTTCATTGTTGAGCCTGAGAATCGTTGGCAACTCTTCCAACTCTTCTTTGATGGAGCTGCTAACAAAAGGGGAAATGGCATAGGAATGCTGTTGGTAGACCCGAAAGATGAGAATACGCCGATAGCCGTCAAGCTGAACTTCTCTGTCACAAACAATGCGACAGAGTATGAAGCCTGTATAGCTGGTTTGGAGGCTTCCCTAGAAAGAAATTTCAAGGAACTCGAGGTCTACGGAGACTCAGCCCTGATCATCAACCAGGTCTCTAACAAATGGAAGACTGTATATCCTAATCTACAGAAATATCATGCCTATATGGAAGAATTGACAGAGCAGTTCAGAGAGGTGACCTTCCACTACTTGCCAAGAGACAAGAACAGATTTGCAGATGCCTTAGCTACTCTAGCCTCATTGGTAGAGATCCTTGAGGGAAAGGCAATAAAACCATTCAGAGTGGGTAGAAGGGAAGCCCCAGCCTTCTATTGTGAGATAGAATTGGGACCTGAGCTCGTCGAGGAACCTTGGTACAATCAAGTTTACCAATTTCTCAAAGATGGGGAGTCAGCATTTAGAGACGAAGAGCGTAAGTTGAAGGAAGGTACCAAAGCCAAAAGATTGCAAGCCTTGAAGCATTTGGCCTCTCACTATGTCATCCTAGAAGGCGACCTGTACAAAAAGCGATACCAAGGACCACTCCTTATGTGTGTCACCAAAGAAAAGGCAAGAGAGCTAATGAGCGAAGTCCATAATGGTCCCTGAGGTCCTCACATGAATGCCAGAGCATTAATGCAAGTGATCCTCAAAATGGGTTACTACTAGATCTCCATGGAAACAGACTGTGTTCAGCATGTCTGAGAGTGCGACAAATGCCAGTGGTTTGCCAACCTTAATCATCTCCCGCCTCATGACCTGTACTGCATGACGACGCCTTGACCATTTGCAACTTGGGGTATTGATGTAATAGGGAAGATAGCCCCGACTGAAAGCAATGGACATGAGTTTGTGTTAGTGGCAGTGGACTACTTCATGAAATGGGTGGAAGCCAAGTCTTCTAAGGTCCTCACTTCCAAGAAAGTGGCCCAGTTTGTCAAAGAAAATATCATGTGCAGATATGGGGTGCCAAATGAGATCATCTCGGATAATGGGACACACTTTGAAGGAGACTGCGATAGATTGTTGCAGAATTCAAAGTCACTCGCCACAAGTCATCCCCGTATAGGCCTCAGACTAATGGAGCGGTAGAAGCTGCAAATAAGACATTTGAGAGAATCATTCGAAAGATGGCCACTCGCGGTCTTGACTGGCCCAAAAAGCTACATCTAGCACTCTGGGGCTATAGAACTTCTGTCAGAACAGCCACGGGAGAAACCCCTTTCGCTTTGACCTATGGAATGGAAGCGGTACTGCCGGTAGAATTGGAAATTCCGTCGCTAAGAGTCCTCCTGGAAAATAGCATCAACGAAGTAGAATGGTTGCGCAGTCGGCATGATGAGCTCGCTCTACTTGATGAAAGGAGACTAAAGGCCATGGAGCATACCCGAGCCTATCAAAGGCGAATGGCCAGGGCATTCGATAAAAAGGTCAAGGCCAGAAATATCATAGAAGGAGATTTGGTACTGAAAGAGAAGCCCCCTACCAGAGATAACCCTCTGGAAAATTGGGAACCTGTTTGGATTGGCCCGTATGTAGTACAGAAAATACTATCGGGAGGAGCAATGAAGCTTGCAGACCTGGACGACAATCCTTTTGTTCACCCGGTCAACGGTGACAAGCTCCGCCGGTACTATGTCTAAAAAAAATTAAAAAAAAAGTGCAAAAAGATTAATACCCAGCTAGGCTGAAAGCCTTGAAAAGGGCGATCTAGGTAAAAAATAGGGTCGCACATAAAAAAAAGAGAGAAGAAAAATAGTGCAAAAAGAGTAATGCCCAGCTAGGCTGAAAACCCTGAAATGGCGGTCTAGGCAGAAAACAGGGTTGCACCAAAAATATATATATATAAAAACAAAAACAAAACAAAAACAAAACAAAAAACAAAACAAAAATCCAAAAGTTCATTAGAATGAACTACGAAGACCTGAGCTCCTTAGCCTTTCTTGTAAAAGGGGAACGTAGGCAGCCAAAAATGGTTCGGTCTAAACAATAAATAAGACATTCAAAATTTCCATGAAATGTGTCTTGAACAATTTCTAAGATAATATCTCTTGTTATTACATATCAAAAACTTCTTGATGAGTTCAAGCAGGGTCTACTCTTGACTCTCCTAACCTGTTACAAAGACTAAAATATACAATAAAAGGCCTAATCAGCTAATGTGTTTGCAAAAGACAATAAGTAGATGCTCGGAATAGGCTTATTAGTTGTCAGCAACAGAGTATTCCTTGCTCTTCTTTCCTCTACCTCGACCTCGTCGAGTGTTCTTCCTTTTATTTTCAATGATGTCGGTCTCCCTCATCCCTATCTCAGGAATCCTCACTGGAGCCTCCATCAAACCCGTGTCAATAAGTGCCTATGCTACCCTGGCACAAATTCTTACCTCCTTCCGCTGATCCTCGGTGAGAGGAGAAACCTCCGATAATCTCTCATATCGGGCTTCCATGTCTCTAATAAGATTGCCTGACTGGTTATGGCAACTAGCCTTTGCCTCGGTCTCCCTCAAAGTCCTGCTGGAGTCACTATCCGCACCCAATAAGGCCTGGCGCCTCTCTCCCAAGACAATCTGAGTCGCCCCCATCTCCCTCTCGTACCAATCCAAGTAGGCAGTGGTCAAAATGGTACTCTTTCTGTTCTTGAGAATGGCCCTGGGTGGAAAAGCGGCATATGTCCATGCTCTCGAGAAAAAGGAGAAGCTGTCTGGACCTCTCATGTCAAAAGGTGCCACCTCCATGGTACGAATGTCCTCCCAGCCATCTAATGGCTCCTGCAAGGTCCTGAACTGTCTGGACATTAAGCAGGGAATGTAGAAAGACGACAATGATAGCCCCGGAACCCTCACTATGTAGGACTCCTGAAATGTCCTATGAGTCTGCAACCTCCGGTGAGGCACCCACCAATGGATATCTGAGGTAGACAGTTGAGCCATCATCAGGTCCCAGCTACCCTGATCCTGTTATCTCGGTGCACCCCTCCGAGAAATCACCCAAGGACACTGAGTAGATAAAGCCCCGAGTCTCTCCTGCAACCATAAAGTCAGTACAGCTGGGCTCCCAGACCACATGAAAATGTCCCCCTAGCCATCCTGTCAATGCCGTGCAGAGTCTCTCCCAAAATAATGGGACAATATCTCTCCCAGCCTTGCAGTCTCTGACCATGTCTAAAAGACCGCTATGGCACACTCCGAAGGACTTAGCAGTGAATAGGAAAGAGAATACGTATAGGATAAAGGCGTCCATAGATACCATGGTCGCAGTAGTACCCGGAGACCCGAATCTACTCGGAATATCAGAAATGTCGATCCTATCAGGAGCTATCATCATCCCTTCGGCTTCTTTCAGAGAAATTTGCAGAAAAGATGCCAACTTTACGGTCACTGGCAAATCCCCGGTCAAAGGAATCGAAATTGCCTTGATAGGTTGTTTTTATCGTTGGTAATTCCTCAATTTTTCTAGACATTTTATAGCAATTTGGTTATATGTTGTGTTTATTTTAGTTAAATTGCTATATTTTGGTATTAGAAGAAACATTGTAATTTGAGAGGTTATTATGAACATTTTTATTGTAATGTGAGGAGATATGGTTTTGAGATACTAAGCAACAAGCCAGAATGTCAACCATTTCAAGTCAACAGCAAGTTCAAGGGGCAAAGTGTAAAATGGGAAGCTTCAAGGACCAAGTTGAAGAGGCTGGAATATTGAAGGCAGCAGGAAGAGACACGAGTCATGATGTGGTGCACGACTCGTGAGAAACCCCAGCACGACTACTTGGATTGGTATGAATCGTGACACGAGTGCAAAACATGATCACGAGTCGTGAGAAATAGCACGACTCGTGCTCTCAGCGTGTTATGACATCAGCATTGCAGCAGTTTGTACTGTTAGTGTTATGTCCTAGGCCTATAATTGATAGATTTATGTGTTGACATTATTTATTATTATATGAGATGTTTATCATTTGATTATTATATGTTTTGTATATTTGTTTATAATAATCTTCGTCCCTAATTATTAAGAGAATAATTAGTATAATTGTCAATGGATAATCATACGATGATTATATGCATAGAGATGCACATTGAAATTATGGGTACTTGTTAGAGAACAAGTGACTGGACTTGACCCGTATGAGATTTATGTCATGGTCAAATGTCATAATTAAATCTCATAAGGTTACTTCATTTAGTCCCTAGACCTGAGATTATCATAACCTTACATATGATGAAAGTCATGTTTGATTTTAGTCAAACGATATCTTAACACGATATCTATAAAGGCTATCTTTGGCATGATTGGATTCATGATGGGAAGGATGATAAGTCAAGATGGAATTTATCCCTCAGAA
Source organism: Adenophora triphylla var. japonica (assembly GCA_022495995.1). Classification (NCBI taxonomy): domain Eukaryota; kingdom Viridiplantae; phylum Streptophyta; class Magnoliopsida; order Asterales; family Campanulaceae; genus Adenophora; species Adenophora triphylla. Next base: position 497,230 of record JAFEMH010001100.1, on the reverse strand, counting down.
GAGAGATGTTTTGCTTGGGCCCCTCGATGAGTAATAATGATGAAAGTGTATGGTCGTACCCCAATATGATTGGAATTACATTATACTCAAGAATCGAGAAAGCATTGAACAAAGACAAGTTGACGAGGACCATGACTTGTGTTCAATATAACATCGCGAGACAAAGGGAGAAATGGAAGTGCACCGTTGGAAAACGTGAACTCTTACGTTACATTATTTGGGTAGATAATGGCTTGCTATAGTCCGCTTATGTCTTATGAGGGTCGATATGATCGAACTCATTGCCAACATAATGTAATCCTATTGGGTCACACACAACTAGAATGAATTTATTAAACCATTGGAAGAATGATTGAGAAACTCCTCACTGACCTTGTATGGTCGTGCGACACAACAGGCCATATGTTGTGTGTGGTCGTGCGACACAACAAGCCACTGAGGCGATTTGACAGAATCCTTTCCTAATTTGATTAGGATTCACATTCTATACTAATGTACTATAAATATGAACGTCTGTCAACCCTAAAAAGCTAGCCGAAATTCTCAATAGAAATTCACAAACATATTCTCAATATTATTCCAAGGGTTTATAGGATCTAGCAATCTTCAAGAAATTGTTCTTGAATTCATTCAAAGGTGTGGATACCGAAAGAGGGTCTTCGCTCGTTCATCGATCAAGGCCTAGAGTTCAAGCAAGTTGAAGAACGAAGTTTGTGATTTGAAATCACATAATCAAATCGTTCGATAGCTCAAGAACAAAAAGCGTTCAAGGTTGGTTACATCTATCTCATAGTTTTTCAAGTTAATTAGAACGGATCCTAGGGCTTCTTGGGTTTTATGTTATTTTATACTTAATTCCGCTGCGCATGGACCCGTAAAACCCAACATGTACGCGTTTTGAATATTTTTATTTTATTTTCCTTTTGTTATTTTCCTTGTTAATTTAGGTTTAGGAAGAGATATAAATACTTCCTTCAACTTCAGTTTTAGGGTTCGACTTTTTATTATTATTTTTCCCTAGAGAGTTCATAGCTTTTTATGGAGAACTAATTCTACTGCTTTGGATTCAATTTTTGGAACCGTCTTGAATTCAATTGAGGTTAATTTCTTTTCATCTATTTTGTCCTATTCATATTTTCTTCTGTTTTAATTGATTGATTTGATTTTTAGGGTTTTTCAATTAGGCCAATTGTTGAATCTTGGATTTTAATTCATTGCTAGAATCCCCTAAGATTGTGTCAATTTTGGGTTTCAAAAGTAGCAAATTTATAATTTATGCATGTGTCATGGTAAATTGTGAAGGGGAAGAAAATAGACAAGTATCTAATTGAAATAACATTAGAACGTGTTCTCAATCTTAATCTCTTAAATCGGAATCAATCGATATTGTGAATCTAGACTGTGTCAGTTAGGTTTAGGTATTGATTAGGGTTATTAGTGAGTGTGTCACTGCTATTAGCTACTATTAAAGAAAGAGATAGAGATTGAAATAAATCTCGTGATCGAGTGAATAGGGTAAAAGTGAAAAGAGTTAACCAATGATATTTGAATGATAGATGGGAAAAATAATTGATCCAAAGTGCTTTCCTTTAATTGTTTAAAACCTAGTTTTTAATTCCCGTCTTAGGAATTTAATAAAATCAATCTTAGACCCCCAATCTTGTCAAGTGACAATTGTGCAAATAAATAACCATTCTTCAGTGGATCGACCCTGGACTTGTCCTAGCTGCAGTTTTGTAGCCGAGTCTTGGTAATGAATTTGTAGGTGTGCGACTTTAGCCTATAAAATTTTGGCGCCGTTGCCGGGGAACGGTGTTTATTTATTTGCACTCTTATTCTATTTCTTTTTCTTTTTCATGTTTCCTGTTTAATTGAGCTTTATTATTATTTTTGTCTTGTGGTGTGGAACCTTTTATGGTCCATACCCGTTCTGCTAATCAACTTGTTAGTCCTTTTGTTCCGAAAATTGAAAGGTATTTCAGGTGCAGGAGAAATTTGCAGCGGGACGAGATGAATAATAATAATGGCATGGGTGATAACGATCTAGAGGTTGTGAACAATGGGGGTAATGGAAGAGGCAATAATAATCCCCCACTTCGTACATTGAGGCAAAAGATTGCTCCGAACTGGAATGAGCAACCACAAGCAGTGCTATTTCCTGATTTGCCGGCTGGGGTCACTTTTGAGTTGAAGCCGGGGTTGCTGAACCAGTTGCCCCATTTTAATGGGATACCAGGGGAGAATCCTAATCAGCACATAGCTCAGTTTGTGCAGATATGCAAGAGCATGAAGCCGGCTGCACTTTCCCTTGAGCAATTATTATTGAGGGCATTTTCCTTTACTCTTAAGGATAACGCGAATGCGTGGTATTATCACTTGCCACCCAATAGCATTACTTCGTGGCAGCAGTTAAAGGAGGTGTTCCTTGATGAGTTCTTCCCTCCAGATCAGATCAATGTCATGAAGTGGGATATTAGCAACATGGAGCAGCGGTTCGATGAATCGCTATATGATTATCACAACCGTTCTACAAGCTTTGCAGAAGCTGTCCATATCATGGCTTTGATGATGAGCAGCTTATTGTATACTTCTATGGAGGATTGACTGTGCAAGACAAACGGTGGGTGGATTCTGCTTGTGGAGGTAGTATTCTGAATAAAACTACCAGGGATGCAGAGCAGTTGATAGAAGAATTAGCCAAAAGCACAAGGACGCATGGAAGGAGGTCTAGTGTTAGACAAGTCAGTGCAGCGGGATCGAGTGATGTCACAAGCAAGTTGGAGACAGAATTGGAAGATGTAATAAGTCTGTTGAAGACATTGGTTTTGGGTCAACAACCTCATCCATGTGGTATATGTAATGATGTAACTCACCCGACTGATTCTTGTCCCACTCTTCAGATGGATGAGGTGGTAGATTTTAATGCTATAGGTTTCAATCAGCAGGGTCAGAGGACACCACAGTTCAATTACAACGCTGCGAATAGTGTTCATCCGAACCTTAGGTATGGTCCACCACAAGGTCAACAAGGTTTCAGGCAGCCGTTCAATAATCATCAGGGGTTTCAGCAGGGTTAGCAGTATCAGGGCAACCAGTTTAATAAGTATAGAGCACCTGTTGGACAGCAGCAGCCACAGGGACAGTCTACAGAGGATATGGTCTGGTCACTAGCGCAGAGCATGTCTACTATGAATGGGAATTTCCAACAGTTCTAGCAGAAGACTGAATCGAGCATCAGCAGTTTAGAGAAGCATGTGAGTCAGCTTGCAGATGCAGTTGGGAGAATGGAGGCTAAAGATTCGGGGAAGTTACCATCTAGAACTGAACCAAATCCGAAGTCTAATGTTAGTGCGGTGACTTTGCGTAGTGGAATGAAGCTAGAGGAGGTAGTTGTCGAAGAGGAACCCGAGTTGGTGGTTGAGAGGGTTACACCTGAGGCAAAGACTCCTGAAAAGGAGAAGAGTACTGCACCCGTATTTCCTGTGTATGAGCCAGTTCCCCCATTTCCGTATGCTTTAAGGGAGGACGGAAAGTCGGAGCCTGACAAGGCTATATTTGACACATTCAAGAGGCTCGAGGTAAATATCCCATTTCTAGATCTTATTCAGTCGGTTCCAAGGTATGGGAAGTTTTTGAAGGAGTTATGCACTACGAAGAGGAATCAGAAGGAGCGGAGTCAGAAAAAGGTAAAAATCAGTAAGCATGTGTCTGTAGTCTACCAGAAGAGGATGCCTAAAAAGTGTAGTGATCCGGATATGTTTGTGATTCCGGTGTCTCTAGGGGATGATTCGGAGCATATGGCTATGCTTGACTTGGGGGCTTCAATCAACGTCATGCCTTATGCATTGTTTGAGAACCTAAAGTTGGGACCTCTACAGGATACTCGGGTGATTATTCAGCTTGCCGACAGATCTAATGCGTACCCTAAGGGGTGGATTGAGGATGTTTTGGTCCGGGTTGGTAAGCTCATTTTTCCTGCAGATTTCTATGTATTGGAGATGGATAGATACGGATCCTAAGGCTCCCATTCTGTAAGGGAGGCCATTCATGTCGATTGCTCGTACCAAGTTGGATGCTTCTAATGGGTCATTAACTATGGAGTTTGATGGGCAACAAATGGAGTTCAATATCTTTGATGCCATGAATTACCCTAAGGATGTCCACTCGGTGAACTTCATTGATGTAGTTGAGCCCATAGCTCAAGAGGTGTTCGATGTGTGTGGAGGAGATGATAACATGAAATTTATATTGGAGAATGATTTGGAGTGTGCTGGGCTAGACTTTGATATTTCCGATGAGATGAAGGAGGCGGTGATAAGCCTTTCTGAGGATGCCATGTATGTCTCACCGTCGGGCTATGGTCGCGTAAAGTTGGAGGTGCCATCGGAGAAATCATTGCTATCTGTTGAGAAGGCACCTATGCTTGAACTGAAGCCCCTTCCCGAGAATTTGAAATATGCTTTCATGGGTGAAGGAAAGACACTTCCTGTGGAGATCTCTAGTGTTCTGACGGAGGAGCAAGAGAAGAAATTAGTTGATGTGATCCGGGGACGGAAAGAGGCGATTGGGTGGACTATTGCTGACATCAAGGGAATAAGTCCTTCTTTATGTACTCATCAGATTTTGCTAGAAGAGGGTGCTAAGCTGGTAAGGCAACCACAGAGGAGGTTGAACCCACCTATGATGGAGGTGGTGAAGAAGGAAGTTTTGAAGTTGCTGCAGATGGGGATCATCTATGCCATATCAGATAGTGAGTGGGTAAGTCCTACTCAATGTGTAGCCAAGAGGGGCGGGATCTCCGTCGTCATCAATCACAAGGGCGAGTTGGTGCCAACTCGGGAGCAAATGGGATGGCGTGTTTGCATTGATCTTCGTCGACTTAATGAGGTAACTAGAAAAGACCACTTCCCCCTCCCCTTTATTGATCAAATGTTGGAAAGGCTTGCCGGAAGGGCATACTATTGTATTCTTGATGGTTATTCCGGGTATTTTCAAATACCAATTGCACCGGAAGACCAAGAGAAAACCACTTTTACTTGCCCATTCGGCACCTTTGCCTATCGGAGGATGCCCTTTGGTTTATGCAATGCACCTGCGACTTTTCAAAGGTGTATGATGAGCATCTTCTCCGATTTTGTGGAGAACTTTTTGGAAGTTTTCATGGATGACTTCACCATCCATGGAGACTCGTTCGACCAATGTCTTGCTCACCTTTCTTTAGTTTTAGACCGATGTGTTGAAACAAATTTGGTGTTGAATTTTGAAAAATGTCACTTCATGGTTGAGTAAGGCATTATGTTGGGACATGTGGTTTTGAAAAAGGGTATTGAAGTGGACAAAGCTAAAATTGATGTTATTTTCACACTTCCTTACCCTACAAATGTGCGTGAAGTACGGTCTTTCCTTGGTCATGCGGGGTTTTACCGTCGCTTCATAAAAGATTTTTCAAAGATTGCAACACCTCTATGCACCTTGCTGCAAAAAGAGGTGGATTTTAAATTTGATGATAATTGCAAGAAATCGTTTGATGAGTTGAAGGGTAGATTGACATCTACTCCCATAATTCAAGTCCCCAATTGGTCTCTCCCTTTTGAGATCATGTGTGATGCTAGTGACTATGCCGTGGGGGCAGTTTTGGGTCAAAAAGTGGATCGTGCCTCTCATGTAATTTATTATGCATCCATGACTTTGAATGAGGCACAAAGAAATTATTCCACTACTGAAAAAGAGATGTTAGTGGTGGTCTTTGCATTAGAGAAATTTAGGTCCTATTTGCTTGGGACTAAAATCATTGTGTACACCGATCATGCTGCTCTGAGGTATTTGATGTCTAAGAAAGAGGCAAAACTGAGACTCATTCGGTGGATTCTCTTATTGAGTGAGTTTGACATAGAATTCAAGGATAAGAAAGGGGCCGAAAATGTAGTGGCCGATCACTTGAGTCATCTTGTGAGAGAAGAGGACAAGCCTTATAAACAAGCCCCTATTAGGGGCGAGTTTCCTGATGAGGCTTTGTGGGCAGTGAAAGAGGTGTTCCCTTGGTATGCGGATTTGGTGAACTTTTTGGTCTCTAATAAATTTCCCCAAGGATTTTCTAAATCCAAGAGAGACAAAATCCGCAGTGAGGCTAAGTATTATGTGTGGGACGAGCCAAACTTGTGGAAGCATTGCGCTGACCAAGTCATTCGTAGATGTGTCCCGGAAAATGAAATGGCCTCTATCCTAAAGTTCTGTCATGAGTATGCATGTGGTAGTCACTTTGGTGCCAAAAATACCGCTAGGAAAGTGTTAGACAGTGGCTTCTTTTGGCCAAAATTGTTTATGGATGCCACTGCCTTTTGTAAGACTTGTGACTGGTGTCAACGTGTTGGAAATATAGGATGCCGCAATTAGATGCCACAAAACATCGTAATTAATTGTGAAGCTTTTGATGTGTGGGGAATTGACTTTATGGGTCAGTTCCCTATTTCTTTTGGTTTTGTGTACATCTTACTTGCAGTGGACTACGTTTCCAAGAGGGTCGAAGCGATCCCTATACGCACCGATGATTCTAAGGTGGTAGTGGGTTTCCTTAAAAGTAATGTGGTGTCTAGATTTGGGATGCCTAGGGCCTTGATTAGTGATAGGGGAACTCATTTTTGCAATAAGATGATGGAGGCCTTGGTTAAAAAGTATAACATCACTCATAAAGTCTCTACTGCCTAGCATCCCCAAACAAATGGCCAGGTGTAGCGATGAGTGAATTTTTCCTCTTTTTAACATCTTTTTGAGTCACCACCTATATTATTCGTTTGGAAACATAGAAAAACCATTTGAAATAGATTTTGGGTTCGGGGCTTAGGTTATGGAATGGGAAGGTCAATGAGCACCCATTCCACCTAATCCGGAGATTGATCTTGCTAAAGAAAAGAGAGGTTTTCAAAGAAGGAGAAGATTTAAAACAATAAATAAAGTAAAGATCCATTTAACGGGGTTAAACGGAATATAGGATCGATTGCTTCGAGACCATCCCCATGATTTGGGGAGGCTCTAGGCTGATCCTAGATTCGATTTATTTATAACACTCTAACAATCAATTAGAAGGAAAGAAAGGTTACCTTGCGTGAGGTAATTCGGGCAGAGTTTTGACTCAAGTTTAGAGTCGAACCTTGACACGGACAGAGCTTCACCTCAATCCTTTAATTCGAGCTACGATGTTTGTTGATCAACAAGGTTGACAAACAAACTTTTTTTTGGTGATTTTAGGGGTGATTGACAGGAATCTTTCGAGGAGAGAAACCAGTAAATGTGGGGGTTTTTACTTGGGATTTCAGGGATCAGAAATACTGAAAGTCTTCAGGTATTTATAGGTGTTGGAGAGGTGTTGAAGAAGAGATAAAACACCTTAGGAAGGTTCCAGAATCCAAACTTCATTGGTTGGCTGGATGGATAAAGTTTTATCCCGAAAAGAGGTTGAAATCGACGAGGAAACTGTTATCTGCAATCTGCAGAACTCCTTTATCTCGCGCGAGACACATTATTCCACGCGAGATAAGGCAGTCTGTGGACAATTCTGCCCTTCCCTCGTTATCTCGTATGCAGTTTAGTCCCAAACTAACGGTGGTTAGCCAAAACTTAACGAAACATGATGAAATGGTGGATTTCAACTTCTTGACTCAAGGCGAGACTTAGAGCGGTATAAGAGTGATCCGATGGGTTCAGAATGGGGTTTCTACAGAGCCCCTCATCGAAAAGTCTTATGGAAGAAGTCATGTCGACGATAGAAAAGACATCATTCTGAACATCGGGATGGTCGGGCCGCACGGCTTCCTACGTATCTCTATCGGAGAATCAGAGCATAACGTAGTTCGACTCCAAAACACGAAAAGGCTGCTTTAGATATTTTGAAAATCATTTTGAAAATCGAGGAGATTTTGTATTTAAAAGGTAAATTCATATTGAGGAATCAAATCAAGACCCAATTACGAATATACTGTCGCGAAGATTCACTGCTGGCTCCGAACCTGCGGGGAAATATATTAGAAAACAAAGGCTTACCTATCCGGTCCTTTGAGTCATATCGGTTTTGTGACGATTCGCCTGTCTGGGCTTCGAATCAGGCTTTTTCTTGTTGAGGATGATGATTCACCGGTTTGGGCGTTGAATTGAGCTTTTATTATGATGGTTCACCTGTCTGGGCGTTGAACCGGGCTTTTGATTTGATGATCAACCTGTCTGGGTGTTGGATCGGACTTTTCTTTTGACGATCTACCTGTCTGGGCATTGGATCGGGCTTTTCTTTTGACGATCCACCTGTCTGGGCGTTGAATCGGGCTTTTCTTTTGACGATCCACCTGTCTGGGCGTTGAATCATGTGGAATGAGTTGATCTCTGGATCAATCATTTTTGGGCGACTGGTGTCGTATTTGGCGATTGTGCGGGTGTCACGTTCGGCTTGTTCCGTGACTTGCGGTGCCAATTTTTCCACGTTTCCTTGCTAGTGTGTTACTTCCAACGGTAAATGTGTCAAAATTTTGAATTTTGACGTTGCGTAGATGCTTATTGTCGAGGACAATTTCGTACATTTCCAAAAGGTATATCTCGCGCGAGATAGGATATCTCATGCGATATATAAGCTGTCGGGGCAATATAACAGCAGCTGCTGTTTTATTTTGAAAACGCCTCTTTTCAAATTTCCCTCCATAGCTCGAGCCAAGGCAATTTTTTCTCTGTGATTTCTTGCGTGTTGCTCTTTGATTCCTCTCCTCAATAAACTTTTAATCCCTCTCCTTCCAATATCGATGACACAAGAAAGGAAGAATCCAATTTTGGGAAGTCATTTGCTTGGCAAGGATTACCCCCATGATGACCTCACTTTCGATAGGGGCGTGCACATTTCTCACGCCGTTCGTGAAGGTTTGGTAAGAGCTTCTCTCTCAACTCTCATTTCATGCATTGCATTGCATTTGAATTTGAATCCCAATTTTATCAATGGCAACTTTTCTTGTTTTTGTCTAGAACTTGGTTCTATCTTGCATGCTTCGATTTTGTTGAATTTGTTGCTTGTTTGACGTTGCATTGTGTGCGTATGAGTCCCCTACATATCATGGATTGTAGGAGAGGTTGATTCGGGTAGTCAAATGCATCTTTGGGCATGTTTTTCCTGTGCGCACGCCAAGTGTTGGACGAAATGCCTCAATGAGAATTTTCTTCTATTTCTTTGAAATTTCTACCATGGGATGATTTCTATCATTGCCCTTTTGCTTCTCCTCTGCTTTGCAGGCATACAGGACAACCAAAAACTATCGCGGGAGTCCGAAATGTGCCAAGTCTTTGTGGGATAAAATCAAGGGCCTTAATGGGGTTCGAGCTAGGATGGCTCAAACGGGGCTCTTGACCTTCGTCGACAACATCCAGGGGATCAGACGGACTCCCCAAGTTCTTCAGGCAATCCGAGAGAGGTGGTGGGACACTCTCACACAGTGCATCTTCGCTTCGGGGAAGCTACCATGACCCCGACGGACTTTCTTTCTATTACGGGGCTAGAGTTCACTGGTGTCGCTCTCTCGAAGACTACGGGTTATAAGCCTGCGAGTCCAGCCGTATGGAGGAAGTTGATTGGTTTTTCCCCTAACAAGGTTAAGGGGTTTGCTGCTGAGTTGTCACCTCTCTGGTCTCAGCTTGAAGCTTATGCTCTTAAGCCGAATGCGGATACTAATCGGTTGGTGCGGGGTGCCCTCTGGTACATTCTGTCAGAGACTATCTTTACGAACCATTCTTCTACGACCCGTCTCTCCCTCTTAGGTTTGTTGGTTGATTTGGATGATGTGAGGACTTATGATTGGGGCTCAGCTGGGCTAGCCTTCTGTTATCACGCCATAGATGAGGCATGTAGGCATACCAAGGATACTCTGTCAGGGTATTCTTATGCTTGGGAGGTATGCTCTCGATTCTGTCTCTGTCCTTTATCTGTACCACTTGTTTGTGTTTTGTACTGAATCTGTTCTGCTTTCTTGTGCAGATATGGGGATATGTTGTCTTTGGACTGTACAAGTTTGAGCTAGACAGCCGGGACCCTCTTTTTCCGGATATCAGGAGGTGGAGCCACCCCAATCGAACTGTTGATGAGGAGGAATATCAGGACTGGACCCTGACGGTTGCAGAGGCGCGGGCCATATTGGACGCCTTTGAGTTTGAGCGGCTGGGCCTTTATCCGTGGACCTTGGTGGAATGGGAGGTTCACCGTGCTTGGGATGCCACTGCGATACAGAGGATCTTGGTATCTCTGGAGGGTGATACCATGTATTTGGGCGAGCGAGTCTTCCCTCAGCATGGCTGGGGTTCACTACTATAGATGGTGCCAGCGGATCCGTCGAGGGCGATGTACCCTACCCACTTCATTCCTGATGATAATTATGCTAATCTTGTGGAGGGTTGTACGGCGACGGATCGTGTTGTCCGGGGAGCTTCATATGCGGAGTTCTTGCCTCGCTTGATGGGTCCCCTCTTTGTAGGCGATAGGCGGCCCCGTGTCCGAGCTTCTACTTCGGCCTCTACCTCAGGTTCATCAGCCCCTAGCACTTCTTCCCAGTATGCCGATACTCTGCCTCAGGTGGCACAAAAACAAAGTTTTCTTAATTCCTAGTCCTAGGTCTAATTAATTAATTTCTTAACTTTCTCGACTTCCGTGATTGGAATGAAATGACCATTTAGGTCGCAGGTTTGAGCTTGATTTTGGTGTTGCACTGCATGTTAGGAACTGTACGTGCAGGTTTTCGAGACTTGCTTCGTCAAGTCGGAGCTAGATTGTTTGTTGGTGCAGGACTGCTGCTGAATTTGTCGAAGAGATGTGTCGTGCGGGACAAGGCATCTCGCGCGAGACACGCTACTCAGGCGAAATTCTTTTCCCTCTTCAAATAGGATTTTGTCAGTTTTCCCTATAAAAACACCACGTAGTCCGGCCAGATAACTCATTCTAGCCCTTCAAACTCTAGAGATATTCTGTCAGGGTCGAATTCTTGTCTTCTTTTCCAACCCTATAATCCATGGCATCCAAGGAGATCATCCCAACGTCCATGATTGTTGATGATTTTTCTTTGCCGTCTGATGTAATTGAAGCATTCAAGCAAGCATCAAGAGATATCATGAGGTCGTTTCGCAATTGATCTCGCAATAAGTTTATAGCAGAATTCGGATTCAAAATCCTTTTCACCTTGAAGAACCTCCAACCGGATTGGAATCTTTTGCAGGGTGCTGCTCGATTTTGGGATCCTTCCGTTCATCTCTTTAATTTTTCTCTTAATGAGATGGTGCCTACTGTTGAGGAATTCGCCATTATCTTGGATATGCCTTTGACTGGTGAGATTATTGTTCCTAAATACAATAGGAATCATTCAGAGGCTTTGAATGAATTGCTAGGGATCCCCCTTGATACTTGCTATGAGTTGGTTCACCGCAGGTGGGTAGATTGTTCTTCTTTTCCTGAGCGCTTCAGCGGAGATTCGGATGATGATGCCTTCCATGCTTACAAACGAAACTTTCGGGCCCTTTCTCTTTTCGGAGATGTTTTGTTCATATGCAGGGATGGCTTGGTTGACTCCCAATTGGTGGAGATTGTTCTACAGGCTAGAAAACGTTCTAGGAACATCATTACGCTAATTTTAGGTGAAACCCTGCATGGTCTTGATGAGTTGCATAAGACCGGTGCCATGACTCAAGGGAGTCCTCTTTTGTTGACTATTTGGCTTAGGGAACATCTCAAGTTGGTAGGTCCCCCGTTGGAATATTCCCCATTCACATACCATACGAGGAAGTTGTTGATCAAGGATCTCTCGGTGGATGATTGGGCCGAGCTGATTGCGAAGACTGCGACGGCCGATATCATTTGGTGTCCACCTTATTGGAGATTGAACAAGTATGTTGCCAATACCAAGGGTTTTGACAGGTTTGTTTTCCCGGGTTTGCGAGATTCCTCCTTTTATTTTCCCAAGCGGGTGCTCTGTCAGTTTGGTCAGCAGCAGGACACTTCTCTTTTCGAAGGGGCCTCTCGTGAGGTGTCATATATCGGTGTAGAATTTGCAAAGGTGCTAGCTCAAGCATGGGGTGAAGGAACTAGTCGGGACCGCTGGTCAAACCTTCGAACTTTTGATGCAAGCATCTTCTTATCTGACAAGTATTTGGATTGGTTCCTTCATGCCGATCACCCTATTGTGGAGAAGATTGATGATCTGCGGCTTTCACTGTTAGGGGGTTCTTTCGTAGCTAGCAGTATTTTACGAAGGAGCGAGGCTCAGTCTGATCCTGCTAATGTACGGACCGATCCAACCCATGATTTTCTTGATGGGAATTGGTATGAGAGGCGAGGCAAGGGTATGCCCGGAAAGACGCAAGCTTTAGATAGGCCCAATGTCTTCAAGAGGCTTTCGGAGTCCGTTTTTACTCGCCTTGAGGGATGTTCTGTTTCGAAGGGCCCAAAGCGCAAGAGAGATTGCGATGACGATGGTGATCATGTCCGCCGACCTACCAAGTCAATGAAAGGCTAGATCTTAAGGAGTACCAAGAGATTGCTTTGATAGGTCAATAGTTTTATTTTATTAGTATTTTTTTTTTCAAGATTGTTAGCTTAGCAAACTAGTCGTTGTGGTTAGGATTTCCCTTTTGTCATTTATAAAATGCATTTGATTAATAAAAGGACAAGATTAGATTTATTTATTTGATTAGACCGAACCCAAAGGCTGCCTACGTTCCTCTTTTACAGCAATTAAGTAAGAGTCTCAGGTCTAACGTAGTTCATTTTTTAGAGAAAAAAGGACAAAATACGGTTTCAGGCCGAGGGGTAATCTCGCGCGAGACAAGGCCTCCCTTTTTTTTCTTTATGCACACCCTTTCTTTTGCCTAGACCGCCCTTTCAGGTTTTCAATCTAGCGGGCTTCTTTTCTTGTGCAAGCTCTAATTTTTGCCTAGGCCGTCCCCTTCGGGATTTTCAACCTAGGGAGCATTTTTTTCTTTTAAGAGGCCAAGTCACGCGAAGTATTTCTTGAGCTTGTCCATGTTGAGTGGCTTCGGTAGGTGATCTCCATCTAAGTCTACCAGTTGAAGGGCTCCCCCAGAGAATATCTTCTTCACAATGTAGGGTCCTATCCATCTTGGTCCCCACTTGCCTAGCGGGTTGAAAGGTCCAGGACGATGTTCACGGAGAACCAGGTCACCTACTCTGATATTCATTGTCTTGACCTTTTTGTTGAAAGCTCTTGCCATTCTTCTTTGGTAGGCTTGAGTATGCTCGGCTGCTTTCAGCCTCCTCTCATCTAGCAGGGCTAACTCTTCGTATCTGCTTTCTAGCCAGTCGACTTCGTTCACTTGGTTTTCTAGAAGAACCCGTAGTGATGGTATTTCCAATTCTATTGGCAAGACAACTTCCATTCTGAATGTGAGGGCATAGGGGGTCTCTCCTTTAGCTGTTCGAACAGAGGTACGGTATCCCCAAAGTGCGAAGGGTAGCTTGTCGGGCTAGTCTTTCCCAGTGATTGCCATTTTCCTGATGACGGTTTCGATTGTCTTGTTTGCGGCTTCAACTGCTCCATTCGTCTGAGGCCTGTAAGGAGATGACTTGTGCCTTATGATTTTGTACTCGGTTAGGAGGTGATCGGTTTCTTTCTCGAAGTGCGAGCCATTATCGGATATCATCTCTTGCGGGACCCCGTATCGGCAGATGATGTTGGGTTTGATGAATTCTGCAACCTTTCTGGCATTTAAAACTTTATAGGAGGCGGCCTCGACCCATTTAGTGAAATAGTCGATGGCTACTAGGACGAAGCAGTGTCCATTGACTCCTGTGGGTGTGACCTTTCCAATCACATCTATCCCCCATGTCGAGAACGGCCAAGGAGAAGTCATAGGGTACAGTAAGGAAGGCGGTGCGTGCTGAAGGTTGGCGTGTATCTGACACTTATGGCATTTCTTGACCATTCTGGTACAATCGGCTTCCATGGTTAGCCAAAAGTACCCTTGTCTGATGATCTTTTTGGCGAGCATGTTTCCGCTCATGTGGGTTCCACATATACCTTGATAAACATGGTCCATTATTTCTTGGGCTTCTTCTTCAGTGGCACAAAGGAGGTTTCCTTGGGAGTGTTTCTTGAATAAACGGCCAACAATAATGACGTAGTTAGCTGCCAGTCTTTTAAGGGCGATCTGAGTCTTCTGGTCGGTCTCAGGCGGAATGGCTCCATCTAGAATGAAATGCCAAATGTCATGGTACCACGGTTTCTTTTTGGAGTCTTCAACGGTGGCACATTCGGATGACCATTTGTCCTTGCAGTCATGGAGATTTATAACGGCGCAGTAGGCAGGAGTTGCTCGCCGTGTTACTTTGAAGGGTTTGACTGCCTTTCCTGTAGGGATTTCGACCAAGGAGGCGAGTGTAGCTAATGCGTCAGCAAACCGGTTTTTGTCTCTAGGAAGATAGTGGAATGAGATATCCTAAAATTGTTGCACCAACTCTTGGGGTGGGCATTGTATCTTTGAAGGGTTTGATCTTGGATCCTCCACTTCTTCAGTGTCTGGTTGATGATTAACTGGGAGTCCCCAATTACCTCAAGTTCGATCACGTTGCGCTTTAAGGCTGCCTCAAGCCCCGCTATACAAGCCTCATATTCTGCGGTATTGTTGGTGGCGTCAAAGTCAAGACGTATTGCTAGTGGAGTATAGATGTTGTCGGGATCTACTAACAACATTACGATGCCGAATCCTCTCTTGTTGGCTGCGCCATTGAAAAATAATTGCCACTTATTTTTGTCTTCTATATTCATGATGTCTTCATCAGGGAATCGTGGGTCTTCCCCCTTCACTTCGTCTCAAGGAAATTCGGCCAACTGATCTGCGAATACACTCCCCCTGACGGATTTCTGAGTGACGTAAGTGATATCATATCCCGCGAGCATGAAGTACCATTTAGCCAGTCTCGAAGACAAATTTGATTTGTCTAGATGTACTTCAAAGGATCCATTCTTGCAATGAGACGAACCAGGAAGGCTTCCATATAGTGTTTTAGCTTTGTGATATCCAAACAATAGTAGCGCAAGATTTGTCGAGTGGAGAGTAGTTTATTTCGCTGCCTTGGAATCTGCGGCTGACAAAGTAGATGGCATTCTCTGTGAGTGAAGTAGGTTGTTCTTGAGCGAGCATAGCCCCTAGCGCGTTGTCAGTAACCGTGAGGTATAGCTTTAAGGGTTTTTCCTTGTGCGGTGGGACCAGGATGGGTGGGGAAGTTAAGTAATGCTTAACTTCCTCGAATGCTTCTTGACATTCCTTGGTCCACTCTTGAGGTGCATTTTTCTTAAGTAGCTTGAAGATGGGATCGCACATTGTAGTCAGTTGATTGATGAATCGACTGATGTATTGGAGTCTGCCCATGAATCCCTTTACTTCTTTCTGCGTTCTGGGTGGAGGCATGTCTATGATGGCCTTTATCTTGGCGAGGTTTGCTTCTATGCCATGCTCGGTGACCATGTACCCTAAGACTTTCCCTTTGACCACTCCGAATGAGCATTTTGCGGGGATGAGCCTCATCTTGTGTTATCTCAATCGATTGAAGAATTTTCTGAGATCTCTGAAGTGCTGACCATTCGTCCCTTTTGAGTGGACAATCATGTCATCCACGTATACCTCTATTTCTTTGTGGATCATGTCATGGAATAGTGTCGTGACTGCCCTTTGGTAAGTAGCCCCGGCGTTCTTGAGACCAAACGGCATGACCGTATAACAGAACGTCCCCCATGGTGTGGTGAATGCCGTCTTGTGTTGGTCTTCCTCTGCCATGAGGATTTGGTTATACCCTGCGAAGCCGTCGATGAATGAGCGGACTTCGTATGCTGCGGTGGCGTCGACCAACATGTCTATGTTTGGTAGTGGGAAGCCATCTTTAGGGGATGCTTTGTTCAAATCTCTGAAATCTACACAGACTCGTATTTTCCCGATCGACTTGGCTACTTGTACCGTGTTTGCTAGCCATTCCGGATATTCGATCACTTTGATAAATCCTACGTTCAAGAGTTTCATGATCTCTTCTTTCACTTGTATTGACCATTTCGGCTTGATTCTGCGCAGTTTCTGTTTGACTGGCTTGGCGTTGGGCAGCAGTGGTATCTTGTGTTCTACAATTAACTGATTCAACCCAGGCATATCTTTGTAGGACCAAGCGAAGACGTCGACATATTCTCTGAGGAGCTGCGTCAAGGTTTCTCTGTCTTCCCCCTTGAAGAAGGCGTCGATCTTTGTTTCTCACGGGGTCTTACATTTGTCCCGAGATTAACCGTTTGCATTTCCTCGTTGTCAACAGGGCCATTCTTTCCACAACGACCTACTTGCTTTGCTAATTCTTTTAAAATTTGTTCATTTTCGTGTCTATCTCATCGTATGATTCATTATTAACTTGTTCGTTATATTGATTATTATTAGTTAATTCATCATTCACGATGTTAGCAATTTCAGGGTACTCGGAAAGATCAAAGTTTTCATTAAGGAAGTAAGGGAATACATGTTCGGCCACCGCCTCGATTTCCTCTTAAGTGAGTTCATCAGAGGTGGAGCCTGCTTCTAATGTGAAAGTTACAGGGCCTATCTTTCTGCGGGGATGGGGAGTACAACCAAGCTCTTTGATCATGAAGTCTTCGTCAACAACTGGTCCTCCAGTGACGTGCCAGTTTAGAATTGGCCCATCACATTTCTGTATTAACTTTGTGTAATCAATAGTTGGAGCGTCCCCCTTGGAGATTGCATGGATCTGGCTGTCTTCTAACCGGCACAGGTCTTCAAACTGTCGTAGCATGTCTTCTCCCAACACAAAGTCCCATTTGCTGGTCATTTCTGCCTTCGTGCCCCACAAATCTTTACGGATTAGTGGGACAGGTTCTGTTTCATCTGGTGAAGCATCGCAGTCACTGAAAATTTCAAAGCCCGGTTAGCATTTTCCTTTATTGTCAGTCCATGGTTCTGAAAAGATAAAGTATGGGATGTTTTCCCCTTCCCGGACGAAGTAGCCATTTAGTGTCTTTCGATATGGCTCGAGGTTGCAATCTTTGGTCTTTGGTTCATTGTGGCCTTTGTACACGGTTCCTTCCCACTTGATTTGAGTGAAGTCCCACTCTTCTTCGTCACCTCCATCGTGGATGAAAATGATGTATCCTAGGCCATGCTTAGTGTGTGGTGGGGGAACCGGTAGTGGTTCTGGTATCCCTTGCAAGCATTTTCCAAGTCCCAAGCCAGGAAAGTATCCTTTTGCTTGCATCATTCTCCAAACAGGAAGGTTTCCAGAAAACCGAAGTGCTTTGGAATAATCGTTTTCGTTGCAAGTTTCTATGACATTCACGGTGCTTTCTTTCTCGATTGAAATAAGTAATCAGAATTGAAAGGAAAAATATGGACTAACTATTATTGAAAAGCAAACTTGATACTCTTGCCCACAAATGAGGATTTTAGGCAAGTAGTACCCAAACTAGACTAGATTACCAATCGTTTCTTTTGCAAATAAAAGTAAATGACTGAAAGGAAAAAAAAAAGATCTCATTCCTCTAACTCTTCCAACTTATGGCGCCTCCGCTAGGAGTAATTTTGACGAGGTCGCTGTCAATTAAATCCTGGATTGCATTCTTTAGGTTGAAACAATCATCAGTATGGTGGCCATAGCATTGATGGTAGAAGCAGTAGAGGTGTGGAGCTCGTCCTTCTCTCTTGGGTATGTAACCTTCTATTGAGCTCATCTTTCCATCCTTGTGAAGACTTCTGAAGAGATGACCGAGGGAGATCCTTCCAATCTCGGAGAAGATTCTACCCTTCCTTCGTTTAGCCATTTGATTTTGGAGGTCTCGGATATGGTTCTCATAGTGTTGCACAAAGATGTTGTGGCGAGACTGATATTCTGCTTCCATTTGTTCCTTGAGGTCACAGTAAAGGGTATTGATGCAATACTTGACCCTCTTATCAATGTCATCTTCAATGTGGGTTTCGAGGGCGCTACACTTTTGGGTCATAGCCTCGAGTTCGCTTTTGACCTCCTCGAGTTCTTCAATCAGCATCTATGTCTTGTCAGCTTGGATGGATTCTTCCAGGTTGTGCCATACATCATTGTCGTCAATTTGCTGCAGGGCTTTGGCAAGTTGAGTTTTGATGTCACTTAGCTCTTCTTGCACAGAGGATCGCCCGCTATCGGAGTCACTCTTCATCTTCCGGAAATCTCTAGCAATGCGAGTGGCAGGCATATCGAAAGCTTCTCTCCAACCTTCCACATGTTCCATTTCAGCGACAAGGGACTTGGTCAAATCTTGCAGAGTTTGTTGTTCAAGGTCCTTCTTGGATACAAAGTACATTTCAGTAGACATTGTGTTGGGAGTCTTAAGATTGAGTAGCTTCGGAAAACTGACAGAAGAGATGAAGAGATGGCGTCAGGATCAAATCTAGCCCCAACGAGTCGGAAGCAGGCTTGAATGGTTTAGGCTCAAACACAGCAAACAGGGGCATTATCTCGCGTGAGATATGTAGTCACGCACGAGACAATCACACGGAAAGTCGATTTTTATTAGACCTCATTTTTGGTCGGAACGGAGAATCCGTTTTGAGGGGTTTCTAAGACCTTTATCAGAACCTAACGACTAAGTAATCAGTCCGATTTTTGTAAAACAAAGCCATGTAAGATTTTTTTGAAGGATATATTTTTTTTCTTTTAAAGGGACTTCCGAAAGGGTCATTCCGAAGGGACTTTTTCTTTTTCCGAAGGGACTTTTTTCAAAGGGACTATTCCGAGTCCTTCTTTATTGTCAATTTTACATGGCTTTATTTTGGTCAAAAACAAGAAAAGATCACCAAGTCAAACCGACGGTCACGGAGTGATCCTAAAAAGACAATCTACATGAAATGTGGCGATGTAGGGCTAGAAGGCTAGGCTCCCCGCGATATGACAATCTAGATGGATTGAATACGCGGAGTGGGACGATCCAACTTCGGAGAGACCGGCGACTAGGTGGTTACCGTCATCCATCCTTAGTGTGGGTCCCGGGTTTATAGAGGGTATGTAGTGCAATGACAGATATAACATGAGTGCGCGTGTGTGAAAGTCGAATCTAGGTGATA
The DNA here is from genome assembly GCA_022495995.1 of Adenophora triphylla var. japonica. NCBI lineage: Eukaryota > Viridiplantae > Streptophyta > Magnoliopsida > Asterales > Campanulaceae > Adenophora > Adenophora triphylla. Next base: position 478,126 of record JAFEMH010001100.1, on the reverse strand, counting down.
GATAAAATAGAGATTTTTTTTGAAAAATAAAAGAAAAACAAATAGTGGCCGCACCAAATGGTTGCCTACGTTTCTCCCAAATTAGGAAGACTCAGGCCATCGTAGTTCCACATAATGAGAGAGAGAGAGAGATGAATAAATTAATTACAACTCCCGAATCCCCAATATTGGACCGGACTTTATTAAAATAAAACTCAATCACAGGCAGTTTATAAATAACAATCAATTATTTAAACTAAAATACGGGTTCGAGTTCTACATCTTAAGGGAGGCCTTAAGATGAGGGAACTCTGCAGATAACGAATTCTGGGATCCCCCTTGCGTGTTCGACTCTTGTCTTGGACTTTGAGACGGACAGGAAAAACCAGAAGACACCAGATTGCCAAAGCAATATCTCGCGCGGGATAGGATATCTCGTGCGAGATATGCCTGATCTGGAGGAAAAAAATCGAATTTATCATTTTTTTAAAACCTCTCTTTTATTTTTGACGCAAGTTTAAGCCTCTTTAAATTTACAGTCCCCAGCGGAGTCGCCACTGTAACGATGCGTGAATTTTTCCTCTTTTTAACATCTTTTTGAGTCGCCACCTATATTATTTGTTTGGAAACATAGAAAAACCATTTGAAATAGATTTTGGGTTCGGGGCTTAGGTTATGGAATGAGAAGGTCAAGGAGCACCCATTCCACCCAATCCGGAGATCGGTCTTGCTAAAGAAAAGAAAGGTTTTCTAAGAAGGAGAAGATTTCAAACAATAAATAAAATAAAGATCCATTTAACGGGGTTAAACGGAATATAGGATTGATTGCTTCGAGACCATCCCCATGATTTGGGGAGGCTCTAGGCTGATCCTAGATTCGATGTATTTATACCACTCTAACAATCAATTAGAAGGAAAGAAAGGTTACCTTGCGTGAGGTAATTCGGGTAGAGTTTCGAGTCAAGTTTAGAGTCGAACCTTGACACGGACAGAGCTTCGCCTCAATCCTTTGATTCGAGCTACGATGTTTGTTGATCAACAAGGTTGACAAATAAACTTTTTTTGGTGATTTTAGGGGTGATTTACAGGAATCTTTCGAGGAGAGAAACCAGTAAATGTGGGGGTTTTTACTTGGGATTTCAGGGATCAGAAATACTGAAAGTCTTCAGGTATTTATAAGTGTTGGAGAGGTGTTGAAGATGAGATCAAACACCTTGGGAAGGTTCCAGAATCCAAACTTCATTGGCTGGCCGGATGGATAAAGTTTTATCCCGAAAAGAGGTTGAAATCGACGAGGAAACTGTTATCTGCAATCTGTATAACTCCTTTATCTCGCACGAGACACGCTATTCCGCGCGAGATAAGGCAGTATGTGGACAATTCTGCCCTTCCCTCGTTATCTCGTATGCAGTTTAGTCCCAAACTAACGGTGGTTAGCCAAAACTTAACGAAACATGATGAAATGGTGGATTTCTACTTCTTGACTCAAGGCGAGACTTAGAGCGGTATAAATGTGATCCGATGGGTTCAGAATGGGGTGTCTAAACCAGGCAGAGGTGTCTAATAGGGAAATCAAGTCCATCCTTGAAAAGACCGTGAACCCGAATAGGAAGGATTGGAGTCTTAGGCTAGAGGATGCTTTATGGGCCTATCGTACGGCTTACAAGACACCAATTGGTATGTCTCCATATCGATTAGTGTTTGGTAAGCCATGTCACTTGCCCGTGGAACTAGAGCATAAAGCCTTTTGGGCAATCAAAAAGTTCAATATGAACTTAGACAGGTCCGGTGAGGAAAGAAAATTACAATTGAATGAACTTGATGAAATCCGAAGAGAAGCATATGAGAATAACTTGTCTTATAAGGAACGAGCAAAAGCGTGGCACGATAAAATGATTTTAAGGAGGGACTTTAAGGTTGGTCAAAAAGTCCTCCTATTTGACTCCCGCTTATGCTTGTTTCCCGGTAAATTGAGGTCCCGGTGGACCGGTCCCTATTTGGTGAGGGAGGTATTTCCGCATGGTGCGGTGTGATCTCTAGTCTCTACGGAGACCAAGAGTTCAAGGTAAATGGGCAAAGATTAAAGCCCTATTAAGACGGTAAAGAAGGGCGGCTTATCGGGAGGCAACCCTGGAATTTTCTTTGTTATTTTCTTTATTTTATTTTATTTTTATTATTATTTGATGTAGAATTGGTGCTACTGAGGTATTTTGTGTTGTGGTGATGTGCAGGAAAATTAGTGGAGGCGGAGCAAACCGAGTGTCCAGGCTTTAAAAAAAAACTGTGAAAAAAATTGGCCTAGGCACGACTCGTGACCAAAGTCACGACTCGTGACAAGAACCTGCACGAGTGTATAATTTATCACGAGGCGTGTCACGACTGTTGGAGAAGGGAATGACTCGTGCCATTTAGCACGAGTCGTGAAAAGGCAAAAATACGTACAGCAAATGGATTTAATTGAGTTTCAAAAAAAAAAACCTTATTTCCCCAACTCCTTCTTCCTCCTTACTTCATCACTATTTTTCTCTCTCCCATTAGCACCATCCAAGCACCGCCCGCCATTAACTTCCCTCCTTCACCAAAGCCGTCGCCATCCCACCTTTTCTTCTTCATCTTCTTCCTTGTCTTCTCCTCCCTCCATTAAACACCATCCTCTACCCTCTCCCTTCCTAAAATCGCCCCCCCCCAATTAACCCACTTTCTCTCTCCACCCAAAACCCACGAAATTGAACCCATCTACCCGAATTGAACAAACCCACCATCTTTCCCTTCAATTCCGACCCCATACACACCCCATTCAACCTTCAATTTCTTCATTGATTCAAGAAATTCGAAACCCTAAAAATTTCAATTTTGGGGCATTTTGGCATAATCTGAGGAAGCTGTGATTTGGAGCAACAAGGTGGAGTTCTATGGATTTGAAAAACAGTACAAGGTAAATTTTCGCAATTAGTTTATTGTTGAAGCCTTTAATTTCTTGGGGAGCTGTGGAGGATCGGTTGGTGATTGACAGGAGAATTTGTGCATTGCATTGTTGTTTGGTTGATGTGTTTGCATTGTGTGAGTATTGAGATTGTGTGAGTAATAATGGTGAGAAAAAAGGGTGGTAACTCTCAGCCTCCGTCTAAGAGGCAAAAGAAGTCGGTTTTCGTGTCGGAAGCCCAACCTGACGATTTCATGGGGTTAAGGAATTTAAATGAAACCCAAAAGAACAAATGGAGGAATCTAAATAAAAGGGGACGGGAGATTCAAGTGACAAAATTTTTGAATATTTCGACATTGCAAAAGCTTGGGGTTGACGGATTGGTGCAGCAACTATTGGTGAATGCGGGCTTGGGAGAGTTTTTAGGAAAGAGTGCCGCAACTTACAAGCAGTATTCTTTGGAATTTTTATCTACTTGTGAGAGGTTCGTGGACAAGGATAAGTATGAATGTGTGAGGTTCAATCTGAATGATATACAACGGGAGCTTAGGTACTACGAAGTGAGGGAGTTGTTAGGTGTTGTGGAGACGCTTGAGGATGAACCAAAGAAAGATAAGGCTGTGGAATTTTTCTCCTTGGAGTTGACTGGGAAATATATGCAGAAACCTTATGTAAGGGTGAAGGAATTTTACCACCCGGAGTGGAGATTTTTGTATAAGGGCCTATCTATGACATTCTTTGGCAATGGGGAGCCGACCCAAACAAATGCCACCTTAATTGCCTTTATGCAGTGTGCCCTACCGTCTGTTGACAAAATTTCGAATTGGGTTGATTATTTATATAGGAGATGTGAGAGTTTTTCGAGTCAAAGCAGCGGGAACATCCCAGTCGGGGGAATGATTACTTTGTTGGCTCAACATTTTGTGAAGAAGCCGTCGGACACAGCGAGGTTGATTGGTGGCCCTAAATTCTATGACCACGAGTTTTTGTTGAGGTATGACAATGCGTTCTCCAGGGTTGAGGGGCAGTTGATGCTTTATGGTTGACTTATGGTAACGGGCTGAGAGTGAGATGTGCTAGGAATGAGATATACCCGAGTGGGGTGCAGCCTAGGGATTGGTGAATGCCTGGGGTGATTGATATTTCAGAAAGGCAGTTGGCGATTGATAGGGGCGATATGCCCGAGTGTGAGGATGAGGAGGAGGAGCCACGTGTTGAAAGGCAAGAGCCCAGGAGATAGGAAGCGAGTAGTTCTAGCCAATAAGGGTCCTTCGGGCAGTGGCAAGAGTTGAGAGATTGCTTGGATGAGCAGAACCGGGCACACACGGCCCGATACAAGCGGATAGAGGAACATTTGAGAGGGCGGATGTGCAAAGGGAAGAATTAGCGGATAGGTTGGAGTCCGTAGAGGACAAAGTCAGGGTGATGAGTAGACGGCACCAGCAGATGGAGGCCTATGTGCAGCGGCCTGAGCCTAGAGTATATGAGCCCGTTCCGAATGATTACATGAGGATGATGGATGACCGGGTGGAACATAGGGACCAGAGGCATATTGAGAGAGGAGTACATTTTGGCAAGTCCTCTCGGTCCTTCTTGGTGATATAAGGGGGGTCGGTGTAGTTCACGAGGTAAGTCTTTGCTTAGACATTGACATGACTTGAGGGAGTAGTAGTGCGAGGATAGTGTGGGGGAAGCTTAGGACATTGTAGTTCCCCCTAGCTTTTTTTTGTGTGGGCCTTAGTTTGGATGACCCTTTTTGCATACTTGGAGTTGGGATCAAGCTAAGGCCATTGTTACCATTTTGTTGGAGTAATAAGGAGCGGAGTTTCATTCTTCGAATATGATTTGTTGACAGGATTGAGTTGTGGTGTAGAGAAGTTAGGGAAATCACTTTCCCCTCGCGCGCCTGTTTTAGACCTGGAGTTAGCAAGGAATTAGAAATTTACTCAGGGACGAGTAAAGGTCAAAGCGTGGGGGAATTTGATAGGTTTTTTTTATCGTTGGTAATTCCTCGGTTTTTCTAGACATTTTATAGCAATTTGGTTATATGTTGTGTTTATTTTAGTTAAATTGCTATATTTTGGTATTAGAGGAAACATTGTAATTTGAGAGGTTATTATGAACATTTTTATTGTAATGTGAGGAGATATGGTTTTGAGATTCTACGCAACAAGTCAGAATGTCAACCAGTTCAAGTCAACAGCAAGTTCAAGGGGCAAAGTGTAAAATGGGAAGCTTCAAGGACCAAGTTGAAGAGGCTGGAATATTGAAGGCAGGAGGAAGAGGCACGAGTCGTGATGTGGCACACGACTAGTGAGAAACCCCAGCACGACTACTTGGATTGGTACGAATCGTGACACGAGTGCAAAACATGATCACGAGTCGTGAGAAATAGCACGACTCGTGCTCTCAGCGTGTTATGACATCAGCATTGCAGCAGTTTGTACGCATTTGGAATATTTTTATTTTATTTTCCTTTTGTTATTTTCCTTGTTAATTTAGGTTTAGGAAGAGATATAAATACTTCCTTCAAATTCAGTTTTAGGGTTCGACTTTTTATTATTATTTTTCCCTAGAGAGTTCATAGCTTTTTATGGAGAACTAATTCTACTGCTTTGGATTCAATTTTTGAAACCGTCTTGAATTCAATTGAGGTTAATTTCTTTTCATCTATTTTGTCCTATTCATATTTTCTTCTATTTTAATTGATTGATTTGATTTCTAGGATTTTTCAATTAGGCCAATTGTTGAATCTTGGATCTTAATTCATTGCTAGAATCCCCTAAGATTGTGTCAATTTAGGGTTTCAAAAGTAGCAAATTTATGATTTATGCATGTGTCATGGTAAATTGTGAAGGGGAAGAAAATAGACAAGTATCTAATTGAAATAACATTAGAACGTGTTCTCGATCTTAATCTCTTAAATCGAAATCAATCGATATTGTGAATCTAGACTGTGTCAGTTAGGTTTAGGTATTGATTAGGGTTATTAGTGAGTGTGTCACTGCTATTAGCTACTATTAAAGAAAGAGATAGAGATTGAAATAAATCTCGTGATCGAGTGAATAGGGTAAAAGTGAAATGAGTTAACCAATGATATTTCAATGATAGATGGGAAAAATAATTGATCCAAAGTGCTTTCCTTTAATTGTTTAAAACCTAGTTTTTAATTCCCGTCTTAGGAATTTAATAAAATCAATCTTAGACCCCCAATCTTGTCAAGTGACAATTGTGCAAATAAATAACCGTTCTTCAGTGGATCGACCCTGGACTTGTCCTAGCTGCAGTTTTGTAGCCGAGTCTTGGTAATTAATTTGTAGGTGTGCGACTTTAGCCTATCAGGACTCGATCTCTGGACCCCCAATCAATGCTTGAAAATCCTCGAAGGTTGGAACAATTTCGTTGTAAGAAAAGCAGTAAACATGTCTCCGGACGTCCCAGAATCTCGCTGCTGCTCTCAAAAGGTCCCAATCGGGTGGAAGATCCTTCAAATGCCATAAATATTTGATTTTGAAGGTGTTGTCGAAAAGTCCCTTGTGAGATTGAAAGTTGTGACTCATCCAAGACTGGAGGTTGGAAAGAAAACGATCCCTTTTCCCCTTTTGCAATCGGACTGATTTCTCCATGGTAGTGATCGGACTTAACAATTTTTGGTTAAAATGTGCTTTGAAATTAGCTGGGAATGGCCAAATTGGAAATGAAATGAAAAGAACCCTCCTTGGTTTATATGCATAAAATCAGTTCAGACAAGACACCTAGCCGTGCGGCCTCTTTTTCCCAGGTCCTAGCCGGGCGGCTTCATTAGCTTCTGCAGAAAAATATCTGCAGCAGCCAAAGCTATTGCCCAAGTGGAATTTTCACCCCACTTTCTCAATAAAACCTGCACAAAAATATTCCCAAACACCATTCATACATTCAGGTACCACCATAACACATTCCGGCTCAATTTTCACCCCATTTCCATGCAAAAAAACTGCCCCAAAGCTCAAGTAATTTGCAAAATAAAAAAATAACAATAATGACAAGAAAAGAAAAAAAAGGGATCATTACATGTCTTTTCCTCATTGGCTCCCAAATAAAAAATAATAATACAAAGTGTGCATCATTTGTTCATTGTTTTCTCTCTCCCTTTCTAAATGTGAATCAAAAGAACCCTAAGCCTCCGACTCATCGTCGCTGCTCAGTTCATAGAGCTCGGGGTCCCTCAGCAGGTCTTCATCATCGCTCACGGCAATCAAGTTGACGGGCACATGCTCGTACTCCGCCAGCTGCTCTAGGATATCAGTGTTAGGTACTCGCCCCCGAGGCACGCCAGTGGTAGAGGATGAGTAGTACTCCGAGGCTGATGATGTAGAAGTCGTGCTCCCGACATGCCTCCTCTTGCGCTTAGGCTAATGCGCATTTCTCGCAGCCCTCGACGCACAAGCCAGCTTCCTCAAGAGAGACCGAGCTAGCTGCTTCCAGCCCCTGTTCTGTCGCACCAGAGTGTTGTAAGTACGAGCAGGGACCTGAGAGAAAAAAAAAAAAAAGCTCAGAAAATCCCAGAGAAGTTCAGAATTGCAGAAAAGAGAAAAGCCGAAAAGAAAAGGGATCCAGAGTTACTTACAGTGCTGTCAGCCGGCAAAGTAAACTCAGCGTCTCTTGTGGCTGGAACAGGCACCATCAGCCTCCTCGGCACCCCATTCACCACAAAAGAAAGGTGAGCTGGAGGAATAGGTGGATCGGTCGGCTCTACCTCCCCGTACCCCTGGGCAGCAACTATCTTCACCAACCTCTATGGCATCCTCAAATGCTCCTCCACAAAGGTGGTGTACGGAGTGGCATGATCGAAATAATCCTCCGCCGCTAAACCAACCTTATACCTGTCCCTCTCATCCTCTGACCAGTGCCTGGGCTGTAGCATGAAAGGAGGAGGATCATGAGGGTTAATGTCGCCCAAAGGAGGGATATGATCGTGCTGCCTGGAAAATCGGTCCCCCAAGTAGATGATGTCACAGGTCAAGCCTGTCAACCACCTCCTCTACCGAGTCACAACTATGGCATCTCCCATAAGATCCTCCGGATATCTCCCCCAAGGATATAAGCTCACCCCCTCACAACTGTCCCCGTTGATGACAGACCTTACCATCTTGTAGTCAAAAGTGATCTGGGTCTTCCCAGTGAACTTGTCCCTAGCCTCACCATAGCCGGGAATATAGCAGGATCACTCTGCTGGTTCCAGGGAAAGAACCCAATCACCTCACAAAACCAGACCTGCATGTCAGAACCTAAGGGTCATTTCTCTCGCAAAATCTTGAGGACACAAAAGGAAAAGAGAGAAAGAGAAACAAGAATACCTCCAGGAAAAAGAAAAACAATCCATGGAAGCAGCCTTGTTCCGGCTGTACAAATCCATAGCAAAGTAAAGCTCCGCCAATCCGGCCTCACCCTAGAGACCTCCCTAACCGTAGCCAAGTCAACCAAAGAGTCCAACAGGCAAATCGTCGCCAACGTCCTAGAATTGGCAAAAATGGTGACAAATAGAGTCAACCACAAGAAAGCTCTCATGAGCTGGTGGGCAGTCACCTCATTAGCTGCAAATGCCTCCATACACCTCAAAATCTGAATCTCAACCAGCCGAGTCTCCATCCCTAGCCCCTTCGGACGGAGGTCAAACCCCACATAGTCCCTGAACTCAGCCTCAAAAATGTGATCCCTCCAAGTCACAGGCTGATCAGTGAACCTTAGGCCAGTAATAGTTGTAAAGTCGGCGGTAGTCACCGTAGCCTCTCCCCAGCCCAGATGGAAGCTGAGAGTGGTGTCCCACCAAAACTCAGAAAGAGTTGGATCCGCCCCTTGCTCTTGGACGTCACGTGAATGCCTCGGCCGATAGCCTCGACAAAAGAATGGAGACCCGTCGCCACCACTAGCTGCCTAGGATTGTGGCCATCCTTCTCAAAGTCGGGCATCCTCGCCCACAATTTCACCGCTATCTCAGCGGGTCCCCGTGATTTGCTCTTCTACTGGTAAGCACAACAAAGGTACATTAGTCCTTCAACTTATCTCAGAAACATGCATACATGCACAAAATAATGCACACATTACCAACGAAATGCATTCATAAGAAGTTTTCTAGAATCATTTGCCTAGAATACGTGTCTTTCATCATTTGAAACACATCACCCCGAGCATATGCTCTACCCAGCACAAAAATTCCAGTTTTCACAAAATTCTTTGTATATAAATTTTAATCTTTCAAAATGGCATGCATGAATCATTTTCATCATCCAAAGTCTTGTTTTCACATCCATGATCAGGAGTTGACCTAGTTCGAGCACATGTAAGAACTCCGTCCCATTTTAGGCATTATTTTTTCTCACTTTATTTTCAAAACAATGAGTCATTCTCATATTTATTCAAATAAATTGCACATGCATGATTGTCCATATCCTTAGCCTCGTAGGTTAATTGTCAAATCCATAAAATCATCAACAAAATCACCAAGAAAATCCAAAAATTCCCAAAATTTGAGTCTAACCCTAATCAATCAAAAATCAATCAAAATCGATGAAATCGAGTAAATTGAGAGTGCTTACCCCAATCGATTGAGGTTTCATAGACTTGTGCTCCCTTTTACCGGGATAAAACTCAGAAGTGGGTGCCGCGAAGTCATACTTCCGCTCGGTCCTCACGAACTCCCTCCGTCTCAATCTCGCGGCTTGAGACAAAGTCTGACGCGCTTGACGAGGCAAAATGTCTCCTTCTTGGTCCATTTCAAGCAATAGGAAGCTAGAGATTTGAAAGCCTTGGCCTTTTTCTCTCTTTTATCTCCTCTCACCTCGAAGAACAACAGCAATAATGGCTGTTGTTGCCCGTTCTGATAGGTTGGTTTTTAGTGTTCGTAATTCCTTGATTTTCTTGACAATTTATAGCAATTGTGGTACATTTGGTGTTGATTTCAGTTAAATTTCAATAGTTTGGTTTTAGAGGAAATATTGTAATTTTGAGAGGTTATTGTAAACATGTTTATTGTAATGTGAGGAGATATGGTCTTGAGATGCCAAGTAACAAGCCAGGATGTGAACCAGTTCAAGACAACAGCAAGGTTGAGGGGCAAAGTGCAAAGAGGAGGAAACTTCAAGGGCCAAGGAGCAAGCAGCTGGAAATCTGGAAATTCAAGGCATGCACGACTCGTGACTCTTAGCACAAGTCGTGAGAGGACCCTGCACGACTGCCCAATGAGGAACGAATCGTGACACGAGTGAAATTGATGTGCACGAGTCGTGCCCCAAGTGTGTTGTGACGTCAGCCTAAGCAGCAGTTGTACGCGTGTGGAAGATCTTTATTATTTTTCTCTTTTTCTTTTCCTTATTAGTTTAGATTTTGGGAACAAGTATATATACTTGTTTTAACTTCATAATTAGGGTTCTACTTTTATGCTTAGTTTTTCCTAGAGTGTTGACAACTTTTTATGGAGAACTAATTCCATTGCTTTGGATTCAATTTTTGGAACCATCTTGAATTCAATTGAGGTTAATTTCTTTTCATCTATTTTGTCCTATTCATATTTTCTTCTGTTTTAATTGATTGATTTGATTCCTAGGGTTTTTCAATTTGGCCAATTGTTTAATCTTGGATTTTAATTCATTGCTAGAATCCCCTAAGATTGTGTCAATTTAGGGTTTCAAAAGTAGCAAATTTATGATTTATGCATGTGTCATGGTAAATTGTGAATAGGAAGAAAATAGATAAGTATCTAATTGAAATAATATTAGAACGTGTTCTCGATCTTAATCTCTTAAATCGGAATCAATCGGTATTGTGAATCTAAACTGTGTCAGTTAGGTTTAGGTATTGATTAGGGTTATTAGTGAATGTGTCATTGCTATTAACTATTATTAAAGGAAGAGATAGAGATTGAAATAAATCTCGTGATCGAGTGAATAGGGTAAAAGTGAAAAGAGTTAACCAATGATATTTGAATGATAGACGGAGAAAATAATTGATCCAAAGTGCTTTCCTTTAATTGTTTAAAACTTAGCTTTTTAATTCCCGTCTTAGGAATTTAATTAAAATCAAACAAACCCCCAAACTTGTCAAGTGACAATTGTGCAAATAAATAACCGTTCTTCAGTGGATCGACCCTGGACTTGTCCTAGCTGCAGTTTTGTAGCCAAGTCTTGGTATTTAATTTGTAGGCGGCAACGGTTTTTATTTGTTTGCACTCTTATTCTTTTCTTAATCTATTTCTTTTTCTTGTTTCCTATTAATTGAGCTTTATTATTATTGTTGTCTTGTGGTGTGGAACCTTTTATGGTCCATACCCGTTCTGCTAATCAAGTTGTTAGACCTTTTGTTCCAGAAATTGAAAGATATTTCAGGTGCAGGAGAAATTTGCAGCGGAGCGAGATGAATAATAATAACGGCATGGGTGATAACGGTCCGGAGGTTGTGAACAATGGGGGTAATGGAAGAGGAAATAACAATCCCCCACTTTGGACATTGAGGCAAAGGATTGTTCCAAACTGGAATGAGCAACCACAAGCAGTGCTATTACCTGATTTGCCGGCTGGGGTTACTTTTGAGTTGAAGCCGGGGTTGCTGAACCAGTTGCCCCATTTTAATGGGATACCAGGGGAGAATCCAAATCAGCATATAGCTCAGTTTGTGCAGATTTGCAAGAGCATGAAGCCGGCTGCATTGCCTCTTGAGCAGTTATTACTGAGGGCATTTTCCTTTACTCTTAAGGATAACGCGAATGCGTGGTATTATCACTTGCCACCCAATAGCATTACCTCTTGGCAGCAGTTGAAGGAGGTATTCCTTGATGAGTTCTTCCCTCCAGATCAGATCAATGTTATGAAGAGGGATATCAGCAACATGGAGCAGAGGTCCGATGAATCATTATATGACTATCACAACCGGTTCTACAAGCTCTGCAAAAGCTATCCATATCATGGCTTTGATGATGAGCAGCTTATAGTTTACTTCTATGGGGGATTGACTGTGCAGGGCAAAGGGTGGTACTTCTCATCCTCCGTCCAAGAAGCAAAATAGGTCGGTTTTCTTGTCGGAACCAGAAGCCCAACCCGATGATTTTATGGGCCTAAGGAATTTGAACGAAACACAGATAAATAAGTGGAGGAAATTGAGTAAAAGGGGGCGTGAGATACAGGTGACAAAATTTTTGAGCATTCCGACATTGCAAAAGCTTGGGGTTGATGGATTGGTGCTGCAACTATTGATGAATGCGGGCTTGGGAGAGTTTTTAGGAAAGAGTGCCGCAACCTATAGGCAGTATACTCTAGAGTTTCTATCTACTATGGAGAGATACATGGATGATGAGAGAGATCAATGTGTGAGTTTTAATTTGAATGATATCCGCAGGGTGCTTAAATATGACGTCGTAAGGGAGTTGTTTGGGGTTGATGTGAAACCTGAGGATGAACCAAAGAAGGATAAGGCGGTGGAGTTTTTCTACTTTGAGTTGACTTGGAAATACATGCAGAGACCCTATGTGAGGGCCAAGGATTTTTACCACCCGGCGTGGAGATTTTTGTACAAGGGCCTATCAATGACTTTCTTTGGCAATGGGGAGCCGGCCTAAACAAATGTCACCTCTATTGCCTTTACGCAGTGTGCTCTACCGTTCGTTGACAAAATTCGAGATTGGGTTGATTACTTCTTTAGGAGATGTGAGAGTTATTCGGGACAGACTAGCGGGAATATCCCAGTTGGAGAGATGATTACGTTGTTGGCCTTACATTTTATGAAGAAGTCGTCGGATACAGCGGGATTGGTTGGTGGTCCGAAATTCTATGACCACGAGTTTTTGTTGAGGTATGACAATGCTTTCTCCAGGGTTGAGGGGTCAGTTGATGCTTTATGGTTGACGTATGGAAACGGGCAGAGAGTGAGATGTGCTAGTAATGAAGTCTATCCAAGTGGGGATCAGCCTAGGGATTGGCGTATGCCTGGGGTGGTTGATATTTCCAAGAGGCAGCTTGCTATTAATAGGGGTGATATGCCCGAGAGTGAGGATGAGGAGGAGGAGGAGCCGCATGTTGAGAGGCAGGAGCCCAGGAGACAGGAGGTGAGTAGTTCGAGCCGACAGGGGTCATTCGGGCAATGGCAGGAGATGCAAGCCTACATAGATGAGCAGAACAGGGCACATACAACCCGATATGAGAGGATTGAGGAACATTTGAGAGGGGCAGACCTGCAGAGAGAGGATTTAGCTGACAGACTGGAGTCAGTTTAGGATGAAATCTTAATAATGAGTAGGAGGCAGCAGTAGCTAGAGGCCTACGTGCGGCAGCCCGAGCCGAGGGTATATGAGCCTTTCCCTGCTAATTACACTGAGATGATGGAAGGCCGGGCAGCACGGAGAGGGCAGAGGTGCACAGAGAGAGGAGTTCGAATTGGAGAGTCCTCTCGGTCCTTTTGGAGCTGTTGGCGTTGATGGTACTTCTCCTTACTCCCTCACGTTTTTTTTTCTTTATTATGATGTTTTCTTTGTCACACTGAGGGCATTGTGAGAATGAAGCGTGGGGGAGGGGATTGATTTATGTTGTACATTGTTATATTTAAAAAAATGAGAGGCTAAGTGAAAACCCGAAAGGGTACTTAGGCAAAAGAAGAGGATTTATTTTGAAATTATCTTGTGAAATTACCGGCGAGGAGACATAAGGGAGGATTGGAGCGTAGGGTAGGATTGTTTCTTTTGGCGTAGGAGGTTCGGCTAGAGGAGTTAGGTTAGAAAATCCTCGTTTCTCTTTTGGTGATATAAGGGGGGTTGGCGTATTTCACGAGGTAAGTCTTTGCTTGGGCATTGACTTTATTTTTGAGGGAGTAGTAGTGTGAGGATAGCGTGGGGGAAGCTTAGGACATTGTAGTTCCCCCTAGCTTTTTGATGTGTGGGCCTTAGTTTGGATGTCCCGTTTTCGCATATTTGGAGTTGGGATCAAGCTAAGGCCATTGGTACCATTATTACCTTTTTGTTGGAGGGATAAGGAGTGGAGCTCATTCTCCGAATTGGTTTTGTTGATATCATTGATTTGGTTGGTTTAGAGGAGTTAGGGAAATCACTTTCCCCTCACGCATCTGTTTTAGACCTGGAGTTAGCGAGGAATTAGAAATTTACTCAGGGACGAGTAAAAGGTCTAAGCGTGGGGGAATTTGATAGGTTGGTTTTTAACGTTGGTAATTCCTCGATTTTCTTGACAATTTATAGCAATTTTGGTACATTTGGTGTTTATTTCAGTTAAATTGCTATAGTTTGGTTTTAGAGGAAATACTGTAATATGAGAGGCTATTGTAAACATGTTTATTGTAATGTGAGGAGATATGGTCTTGAGATGCCAAGTAACAAGCCAGGATGTGAACCAGTTCAAGACAACAGCAAGGTTGAGGGGCAAAGTGCAAAAAGGAGGAAACTTCAAGGGCCAAGGAGCAAGCAACTGGAAATCTGGAAATTCAAGGCGAAGCACGACTCGTGACTCTTAGCACGAGTCGTGAGAGGATCCTGCACGACTGCCCAATGAGGAACGAATCGTGACACGAGTGAAAATGATGTGCACGAGTCATGAGGAACTGCACGAGTCGTGCCCCAAGCGTGTTGTGACGTCAGCCTAAGCAGCAGTTGTACGCGTGTGGAAGATCTTTATTATTTTTCTCTTTTTCTTTTCCTTATTAGTTTAGATTTTGGGAACAAGTATATATACTTGTTTTAACTTCATAATTAGGGTTCTACTTTTATTCTTACTTTTTCCTAGAGAGTTGACAACTTTTTATGGAGAACTAATTCCTTTGCTTTGGATTCAATTTTTGAAACCGTCTTGAATTCAATTGAGGTTAATTTCTTTTCATCTATTTTGTCCTATTCATTTTTTCTTCTGTTTTAATTGATTGATTTGATTCCTGAGTTTTTCAATTTGGCCAATTGTTTAATCTTGGATTTTAATTCATTGCTAGAATCCCCTAAGATTGTGTCAATTTAGGGTTTCAAAAGTAGCAAATTTATGATTTATGCATGTGTCATGGTAAATTGTGAATAGGAAGAAAATAGATAAGTAACTAATTGAAATAATATTAGAACGTGTTCTCGATCTTAATCTCTTAAATCGGAATCAATCGATATTGTGAATCTAGACTGTGTCAGTTAGGTTTAGGTATTGATTAGGGTTATTAGTGAATGTGTCATTGCTATTAACTATTATTAAAATAAGAGATAGAGATTGAAATAAATCTCGTGATCGAGTGAATAGGGTAAAAGTTAACCAATGATATTTGAATGATAGACGGGGAAAATAATTGATCCAAAGTGCTTTCCTTTAATTGTTTAAAACTTAGCTTTTTAATTCCCTTCTTAGGAATTTAATTAAAATCAAACAAACCCCCATCTTGTCAAGTGACAATTGTGCAAATAAATAATCGTTCTTCAGTGGATCGACCCTGGACTTGTCCTAGCTGCAGTTTTGTAGCCGAGTCTTGGTATTTAATTTGTAGGCGTGCGACTTTAGCCTATCACGTTCCCCTTCTGTTTAAACAATCTGGTGAAATTAGGTTTCGAGCCGGACGGCTTCTTTTTTCCCATCTCATGTCGGGCGGCTTCATTCGCCTTATACTTAATTTACATTTTTGCCCCTGGACTTTCCATTTAACCAAAAATCTTCCGTTATCGCCAAATGGGATAACGTCTCCTTCGGGAAATCTCCGTTATCGCTAAATGGGATAACGCCTCCTCAGGGAAATCTCCGTTATCGCCAAATGGGATAACATCTCCTCCGGGAAATCTCCGTTATCACCAAATGGGATAACGTCTCCTCCGGGAAATCTCCGTTATCGCCAAATGGGATAACGTCTCCTCCGGAAAATCTTCGTTATCGCCAAATAGGATAACGTCTCCTCCGAAAATCTCCGTTATCACCAAATGGGATAACGTCTCCTTCGGGAAATCTCCGTTATCGCCAAATGGGATAACGTCTCCTCCGAGAAATCTCCGTTATCGCCAAATGGGATAACGTCTCCTCCGGGAAATCTCCGTTATCGCCAAATGGGATAACGTCTCTTACCAGAAACCTCCGTTATCGCCAAATGGGATAACGTCTCCTTCGGGAAAATCTCCGTTATCGCCAAATGGGATAACGTCTCCTCCGGGAAAAATCAAGCTTTAGCTACCTCTATCTCCGCGATAGCGACGTACGCTCTAGCTTCTTAAGGTGACAGCCTCCGAATTGTCTACCTCTATCTCCGCGATAGCGACGTAAGCTCTAGCTTCTTAAGGTGACAGCCTCCGAAGTGTCAAAATTTCGAGGATCCTAGATATGTTCCTAACTATCTAGTGGACCCCGAACTATGATCACGGCTTGATTCCTCCGAGATACGTAGGCAGCCTTTCAAAAAGGTCCAGCCATCCGACCACATTGGTCACCCCCTTTCTTTGCCACTCCTCAGTAGTGCGTTAGCCTTTCAAAAAGGTCCAGCCATCCGACCACATTGGTCACCCCCTTTCTTTGCCACTCCTCAGTAGTGCATTAGCCTTTCAAGAGGTCCAACCATCCGACCACATTGGTCACTTCCGTCATTTGGCATATCCCTTGCAGGACCAGCCATTCGACCTCTTAGGTCACTTCTTTTCCATCTTTATAGCAAGGGACCAGTTTCTCTTCGCCATTACCCAGTGGATTCCGAACTACGATCATGGCTTGATTCCCCCGGGATACGTAGGTAGCCTACTTTAGGTTCAGCCAATCTGTCATATGTGACACCCTTTCCCCAGTGGACCCAGAACTACAATCATGATTCCCCCGGGATACGTAGGTAGCCTTCCAAAGGTTCAGCCACTCGACCTCCTTGGTCACCCAATCTCAATCCATCTCGATAGTTCGCCAGATTGAATTCTCATTTTTATCGACAACCCCATTTGCTTTGCAAGTACCGTTGCCGAGGGGCTTCTGTAAGTACCCAAATCTGGTTCATGCCTTCCGGTTAAGTTTCCCGATAATTCCCCAAACTTTCATAAAGTTTAGGGGCAATTCGGGAACTTTTCCAAACTTTCCAAGGGAGGAAGGACCTGCTAGGAATTAGAATTCCAAGTAGGACCTTGCTGGAAAGAAGCCTCTAGCTGCCACCTTGCATGAATCTAGAAACATGCTGACACGACAGAGGATAACGCCGGGCGGCTTCTTTTACCGCAGATTAACGCCGGGCGGCTTCTTTAGGAAGCACACTGCAGCCTATAAATAGAGGCCTCCTCTACCTATTTTGATATACAATTTTCAGCACTGTTACTTTGCCCAAATCAATACACGAATTTCCAGAAACTAAAAACACTTAAAACTCACCTCCCTCATACACAAATCTCATCCTAATCTATTCCTAAATAGGAAAATCCCCTTGGAAGATAGAGAGAACAAACATTGGTAATCTCTCCTTCCTTTCCCCTTGATTTACTCTCATTATCTTGCTTTTACTTACTACTTGTCATTTATATCCTTGTTACTTGCCATTTATATTGATTTATTATCTTAAAGCTCTTGTCTTTGAAATGTAAATATTATATTCCCATTCCCCTCCTACATATAGGATTCATTGGAGATCCTCTCCCAAGGATGAACAAGGTTCCACAAGTGGCTTGTTCTAGGGAAGATCTTCCACATGATGATGTGATGTCCCTTTTCTTTTTTTTACATAAAAATGCAATCTTTATTCATATTATGTCATCCCCTTCCCTTGATCTAGCTTTCCAAGGATTGTCGACCTTATGAGGTCTTAAAGGACATAGGAAATGCCATAAAGATCATCCCTTTTACTTCATGTCTCTAGTTTAATAATGTTCATTGTGTTATTTACATTAAAAATACAATCTTTATTTTAAATGTCATTTTCCCCATGTCCTTAAAAGATAGATCTCTCTCCGAGGATTGTCTAATAGCCTTTTAAGGCACGAAAGACATAGGATGAGTATAAAGATCCAATCTTTATATCCCTTTCCCCTAGTTCCTTGGTTCTTGGCGCATTCCATGGTGCGGATCGGTGTAAAGATTCCATCTTTACATCGTTTCCATCATTAAAATGCCATAATCGTTGTCCCTTTAGAAACCGATGGATCTTAGTCCCGACATCCCCGATAATCACTTGAGACGAGCATAAAATATCCCTACGAATCTTTATCGTCTCAAGATGTAGTATTGATGGGCAAAGATTCCTCCTTTTCTAAAGAGTCTCATTCTTGGACTTAAAAGGCATCCCTCTCTCGATCACATGTTACCAAATTCCCAAAGAATGTTAGTTTAAGACATACCAAGGCTCTTACGCCTACCATGGTTGATTAACCTAACGGGAGGGTAGAAAGGTCCCGTAATGATGATCACAAGTCCAAAATGAGCACGGGATCAAAATCCCAAAAACATCAAAATCCAAGGAATCCCGAGCTATAACCTACTTAAATGGTTTATATGTCCGGCAGATAAACTTGGCACATTCCCTTCTCTTTTCAAATCACACACACATACACACGAGAATACAAACAAGCACAAACTTCAGATCTAGGAAGACTTGCTTTCGCAAGGCTCCTTGGGTGAACGCAAAATGTTCTTCCCAAGGAGTAACTTAACCTCCGGACCCTTATCCTTTTTTTCAAAGTTTTGAGGAAATCAAAATGGCGTGGCGACTCCGTTTTTCAATAAAACCGGTGTCTTCAAACTAAGGTGAACGGCGACCCATTAAAACGGTTCAATCGCCGAGGGGACCACATTCACACTTCATTATTTAATCAAAGCAAATTTTCCTCAGCTCATTCCTTGGACCAAAACCAAACCCTAGCTTTTCTACTTAAAAATCTCCCTAAATTTCTAGAAAAATCCAATCGGCGATCCGTTCATTTCGTTGAGTTCGGGATAAGAAGGGGAACAATTTCATCCGATTAAAGTCTTTCAAGTTTTAAATTAATTTCAAGTAAGATGTTATATTTTTCCCTTCAATTTCATGATCATGTAGAGTTATAATTGTTGTTGTTGTTGTCTTATGGTTAAATGTGATTTTTGGATCATTTTATGGAATTTGGAAATGGTAAAATGGCTTTGGCTAGGTTGGAATAGTTTGAGGTCATTTTGGGTTGGTTGCACCCGTGCTGGATTCAAGTGGCACGAGTCGTGACATGGGGCACGAGTCGTGCCCTGCACTGTTTCTGTTGAACCATTTTCAAAGCAAATTTGCCCTATCTACTAAATGTATATTTTCACCAATTGAACACTAAAATCAAAGTACAATGTATGAACAACAACATGATGTCTTAACATATCAATTGTGATAATTGGAAGATGTTTAAATGTTTGGTTAAAGTAGGTTGGAACCATTGATTCCATTGAACCTAATTTGTTTAATATAATTATATGATTGTTGATACATCCTTGAAGGGTTATTATAAGTGTGTAGACCTTATGTGTTGCACCTTTTACATTGGTTTGGCATCTTTATGATGTGATTGATTAGGGTTCCCTACTTTGGAATCCTAAGTTTAATTGAATTGGTTCAAGGATGGTTTAGCCTTAGTGCTACTTGTGATTGATACTTGTTATCATTTTGCTATCATTTTGATATGCTATATTGGTATGCTATATTGGTATGGTTCCCTACTTTGGAATCATCCATTTGTTGTTTAAGCAAGTAATGATTACTGTGCTTATATTTGAAAGTCCAGCTGGTACTTGTTTGTTGGGCAGTGTTATGGGATTATAATGGCACCCGAGCCAAATTCGTTATAATCCATACACTGGTTCCCTGTTTTCCCAGCCATTGGCCATGGTTTTGGGTAGTGATCTAGCTCAAGGGTAGTCTAGTTGCACTTTTGGGTATGACTTTGTGTCATAGTCCCCGTTTGTTGCTACTGTGATTAGGTTCCGGAACCGCTTCTTCAGCTGTTGATGCTGCTCGGATCGTGATATCCTTTTGAGGATGAAACATTGGCTCAGTATCCTTCTAAGTGTTACATTATTGCACTTATGTGTTATATGTATATATATCTTTCTTTGTGTTGATAAGAATGTGATATATATGATGAATTGATGTTATATGCTTGCCTAATGTGATTGCATATCATATTGTGCATATATAATAACTTGCTGAGATTTTTCTCACCCTGTCCTTTTATTGCTTTCTTAGATAGAGCCGAGCCAGGGGCTAGAACAGGTTGAGCACCGAGAGGGCGCCTAGTTGAGATTTGAGTTTGAGAAAGGTATTTTGTAAGGTTACATTATGTAAATGTATAACCTTGGGTAGCATTCCAAGACTTTAACATGTTGTCATTATTTTGCAACTTTTAAAGGATTGTAAATATTTTTCAATTTGGAACTATGTTCCTTGGTTTGTAAATAAGTTTGTGTGTGGTTTGTAAATGGTTTGAAAGTGGTGTGAGTTAGTTTTGAAGTTGAATGGTTTTACCTTTAATGGTAAGTTAGGAAAGTTTTCTTAACGTTAAACAGGTTTTGAAATTGACATATTTTGGATAGGACATTTCGGAAGTTTTTCTAAAATAAAGGCGTCTTCAGAGCGTGTCCCGATGTGGGGCCAAGTAGTACCTCGGTTTGGGGTGCGTCATGGTATCTAAAAAGATGGTATTGAGGTTGGCATTTTTAACAACACGGTCTGAGTTCGAAGGAAGGATTGACGTTCTAATGACGTGGTTAGAAACGGAATTTAACCTCGGGAGAGGATGGTACACTACTGGGGAAAAACGTCCAGAGTTCTAACAAGCAGTTAGAAATGGAGGAGGTTGATTGATGTTCTAACAAGCAGTTAGAAATGGAGGAGATTGATTGACGTTCCTTAAAAGGATGGTCTTACGATCCTGTTGGGGAGCAATGTTCGGGCTTACGATGGCAGTCGAAGAGGGATTTTTGTGCGGACTTACATTGATTGCCGTTGAGATGAGATGGTCGGGCATACGATGACGACCGAAATTTAACCTTGGGAGAGGGGCGTTAGAGATGTCTAACGAGAATTTAACCTCGGGAAAGGGGAGTTAGAGATGTCTAACGGGAAATTTTAACCTCGGGAGAGGGGCATTAGAGATGTCTAACTGAGAAATTTAACCTCGGGAGAGGGGCGTTAGAGAGGTCTAACGGGGGAATTTAACCTCGGGAGAGGGGCGTTAGAGATGTCTAACTGGGAAATTTTAACCTCGGGAGAGGGGCATTAGAGATGTCTAACGGGAAATTTTAACCTAGGGAGAGGGCGTTAGAGATGTCTAACTGGAAAATTTAACCTCGGGAGAGGGGCATTAGAGATGCCGAATGGGAAATTTTAACCTCGGGAGAGGGGCTTTAGGGATGTCTAACTGGGAAATTTAACCTCGGGAGAGGGGCGTTAGAGATGTCTAATTGAGAATTTAATCTCAGGAGAGGGGAATTAGAGAGGTCTAACTGGGGAATTTAACCTCAGGAGAGGGGCGTAAGAGATGTCTAACTGGGAAATTTAACCTCGGGAGAGGGGCGTTAACACAAGAGAATTATGATAACTTTTTAGCAAAAGCATCAAATTTGAAAAGATGAGGAGTTGATTGGTCATTAGGGCCAAAATGGCCCATCCTGTAAAACAGGCCGGACGGCCACTTCTTCAATTTGGCATGATTTAAACAACCGTCGGCCAGAAAGGAAGAAGGAGAGAAAATTGAGAGTTTGGCCGAGAGAAAGAGAGAAATTCTTTCCAATTTTCTCGATTCTTCGTTAAAACTTTGAAATATTATCGCTATGGAAGGGAGATTAGGACGAAGGGGTCGCCATAGGAGAACCGACAACGAGAGGAAGAAGCTCAAGAGGACGGCGCGAGCGACCGAGCTTCCTTTGGATCCATCCGAGTTTTACAAGGCTCGGAGTAATCACAAATCCAAGGAGGGAATCGAAAGAAGGGTAAGCCTTCTTGAATTTCTTGAATGCTTTCGAATTTGAATTTTGAATTTTGAATTTGACTTTGAATTGATTTAGGGTTCTTGTTGCCCGATTTGGGGCCTTTGATCTTGTTATGCCCCTTTGTTGAAATTGATTATTGTTTGGTGCAATTGAGGTTATGGGTAGACAATGTAGAAAATTTGGTAGAAAAATTCCATGTCTAGGTATGTTTTCCAAAATTAAAGTGTATCAATTCGGGATGGAGCAATTTTGAAATGATTTTCGAATTGAGATGAAAAGATTTGAACTGCCTCCAAACTGAAACGAAAGTTTTGAAATGCGAGCCGTAAATATTCCGAAATGAAACGGAAATATTTTTAGGAAATGGACCGTTAATGAAACGCCATTTTTGAAATTTGAACCGTTAATACTCCGACTTGGGACGGAAATATTTTTAGGAAAATGGACCGTTAATGAAACGAGAATTTTTGAAATTTGAACCGTTAATACTCCGACTTGGGACGGAAATATTTTTAGGAAAATGGACAGTTAATGAAACGGAATTTTTTGAAATTTGAACCGTTAATACTCCGACTTGGGACGGAAATATTTTTAGGAAAATGGACCATTAATGAAACGGGATTTTTTTGAAATTTGAACCGTTAATACTCCAACTTGGGACGAAAATATTTTTAGGAAAATTATTGGATTATATCTTTGTGATGATATATTTATGTGATTTTGACATGGTATGTACATTTTTGCGTACGTTACTTGGTATTAACATACCTTTGTTGTGTCTTACCTGCAGGGGCGAGGGCCGATTGACTTGTCCACTACCAAGAGTAGGGGAAATGTTGAGGCGGTAAGCGAGCTGTGGGGAATGATCTCGAACATGACTCGGGGTGGAGAGAGAAGTCCGCGGCAGCTGGTGATTGATTCCGGTCAGGGGGGCTTCATTAGCGCAGTGGCTGTGGTGGCGTCGACGCAGAGGGTCAAGGCTATTCACGTGGCTTTGAGCGAGTATTGGTGGGATACGACCCACACTTTTCACTTCAGGTGGGGGGAGGCATCGATTACTCCTACAGACTTTGCAGCGATCACCAGGTTGTCATTCTGGGGCAATCCCATAGGGTGGTTCGAGGAGTTCACCATGGAGCAGCTTGCGGATCAGCTTGGCTTTGATATTACGGATGCCAGGGGCACCAAAATTATGTATGGTCCGATGGAGGGACATCTGAGAAGAGGGATTGATGCGTATCTGGCTGGTTCTGAGAGGATGACAGTCGATCGGTTGGCCCGGGCGTTCTTATGGTTTGCTCTGTCAGCAACCATCTTCCCCAACGCTGATACGAAGTGCCAGTTCGCCCTGCTCGGCTCTTTGGTTGACTTGGTGGCGGTAAGAGGATTTGCCTGGGGAGAAGCTGGCTTGGCCGAGCTTTTCTTTGCCTTGGACAAGTATTCCCGGGGGGAGGAGAACTCGCTCTGTTATTTCCAGTTTGCATTGGATATGAGCTCTCTTTTTCTCTCCCTTGTCTCATTTTCATCTATCTGTATCTGTTTTGTATTTGACATATCTTTCCTGTCGTCTTTCAGGTATGGTTCTTTAAGGTGTTCCATCCACAGCGGTGGAGTATCAGGGAGGAGTATGCCCTTCTGTTTCCTGCTATGCTGACCTAGCAGAAGGAGGCTAGGAGACCGCTGAGGTTGAGGGAAAGCATCGGGGTGACTTATGAGGAGGTGTCCGTGGCTCTGGAGCGGGACTTATCGCCGAGGGTGAACTTGGCTTGGTGGAGCTGGCTTGATCAGGCGATTGTTGATGCTGCTAGGGAGGTGACGAGCCAGAGGAAGCTGCTGGTGGGGCTTCACTGTGACATCATGTATCTGGGCGAGAGAGTGACTTGCCAGTATGCTCTAGGATCGGGTCCCATGGTTCCCAGGGATCCTCCTATCTTCATGTTGCAGCCGTTGCTTATGGACAAGGATGAGTTGCTCCGTTGTAGGCAAGGAGTGTCTTTTGCTAAAAATGTCCTTGAGGACGCTGTAAGTACCCAAATCTGGCTCATGCCTTCCGGTTAAGTTTCCCGGCGATTCCCCGAACTTTCATAAAGTTCAGGGGCGATTCAGGAACTTTTCCAAGATTTCCAAGAAAGGAAGGACCTGCTAGGAATTAAAATTCCAGGCAGGACCTCGCTGGAAAGGACATTCCAGAATCTGGCACCTTGCAGGTTTCTAGAAGGAAAATGGTTGGGGCTTGTCCTGTCGTGCGACATAACGTGCCTTGACAAATTCCAGTTCGCCACCTTGCATGCTTCTAGAAGGAAAATGGTTATGGCTCGTAATGTCGTGCGACATAACAAGCCACTCCCATGCAGCTATAAATAGAGGCCTGCAACTCTCATTTTAGGATCCCTTTTCCACTCCTTAAGGTTACTCTGCTCAAATTACGTCCAATATACACAAACCAGCCCTAATCCCCTATTAATCCACTCTCATACACACACAAAAAAAATCAATCTTTATTTGATTTCTCTCCCTCTCTTGGTCCTATACCACATACACATAGAACCAATGGTTCTCATTGAATTCGGGTTTGATATCAGCTCCAGAAGCTGATATTTGAAGAATCCTATACCTAACTTGGTATAGGATTGGTGGTCTTCAAGAGTAACGATTCCCTATCCCTTTCTCTCTTTCTATTTTCCTTCTACATGAGATCTCCATACTAAATGTGTTGATTATGATGCATCCTGATTAGGATTGCATGTTCTAGTCTCATATTATTTAGATCCGTATCTGTTTTCATATCATTTCATGTGATTGCATTGGCTTGATATTGTTTTTCATGAACATTCGAGATGAGTGTGGATCTCTCATATCCACACCCTCTTGAAGTGTTCATTGTTGATGTATGTACTCCCTGAGATTCACCTGTGATGTAACTTGACTATATTATTGCCTTACTGTGTCTGTAAATCTCAGTTGTAAAATTCTCTGCAAATGGCTAAATGTGTCACGCGACACAACTTGCCATGCAAGTCCTGTGTCACGCGACAACATTGGCCAGTTTGCAGAGACTTCCTCTTTTCAGCTGTAATCTGATTTTAACCTTTTCCAAGTTGTAATCTAACATCAATCTGTGCTTTAAATATCATTTCCCCACACAAAGGATTCATCGGGGATCCTCTCCCAAGGATGAACAAGGGTCCACACGTGGCTTGTTCTAGGGAAGATCCATCGCATGATGATGTGAAGTCCCTTTTCTTTGTACATAAAAAATGCAATCGTTACTTTCAAATGCAACTTCCCCATGTCCCTCATGGTTGGATCACTCTCCAAAGATTGTCTAGTGACCTTCCTAAGGCACGAAAGACATAGGATGAGTATAAAGATCCAATCTTTATACCCCCTCCCCTTAGTCCCCTTGGTACTTGAAGCATCCCATGGGGTGGATCGGTGTAAAGGTCTCATCTTTACATTGTTTCCTCCACTAAAGATGCCATAGTTGAAGTCCCTTTAGAAGCGGACGAACCTTGGCCCCATACATCTCCGATCATCACTTGGGTAAAGGCTCTTCCTTTCTAAAGAGTCTCATTCTTGGACTAAAAAAAGGTGTCCCTCTATTTCGATCACATATGACCTTGTCCCAAAGAATGATGGTTTAAAACACACCAAGGCTCCCAAGCCTAACATGGTTGATTATCCCAATAGGAGGGCGAAAAAGGTCACTTAATGAGGATCATAAGTCCAAGATGAGCACGGGATCAAAATCCCGAACACATAAAATCCAATAAATCCTGAGCGATAACCAACTAAAATTGTTTATACGTCCGGAAGATAACTTGGCACATTCTCCCCCCCCCCTTTTTCAAATCACATACACACACGAAAGCACAAAACAAGCACGAAAATCGAATCTAGGAAGACTTGCCTTTGGCAAGGCTTCTTGGGTGAACGCCAAACGTTCTTCCCAAGGAGTAACTTAACCTCCGGACCCTATTCCTTTTTTTCAAAGTTTTGAGGAAATCAAAATGGCGTGGCTGAAATAGCCCGGATCCGAGCAGGCTTCGCAGCCCCGGCATCTGGCAATCTTTCGCGTTGGAGCGGTTCGTTCTCGCCGTTTTGCTTTCGCATTTCGTAGAGTCGCCACGCCGTTTTTATTAAGCCCAAAACATTGAAAAAGGGCATCAGTTTAAAGATAATTTTAAACTGTTTTTGTGTGATGAGATTTTGAGTTCGGAGGTCAGATGACTCCTCGGGAAGAGAATATTAGAATATTAGAGCTCACCCGAGTCGCCTCGTAAAACGAGTCTTTCGGATACCCCTAATATCCTTTAAATGTTGTGTGTGTGTGTGTGTGTGATTTTAAAAATGCATGCTGTATCGGATGTCTACATTGTATGCTATGTATGGAAATGTATTGAAATAGTAATGGAAGGAAGCCTTACCAATGTTGGTTTGTGTCTGTCTTCCGCTGAGGAATAGTGTTTGAGGTCGGAGTAGCGTTCCGGTATGAATCTGGATTGCTTCGGGAGATGCCGGTTGTCTGCGGACAGAGTTTCGGCGTGAGTTGAGGTTGCAGGCTGCGTTCGGGCAGAGGTTCGGCGTGCGTGGGGATCGTCGGGATCACTCGGGCAGAGGTTCGGCGTGCGTTGTGGTGGCAGGAGTCACTCGGGCAGAGTTTCGGCGTGGTTTGGGATCGCCGGTTTGACTCGGAAAGAGCCGGGACACCGTGGAAAGACCAGGCAAGGCCTCGGAGTACCACGAGGGGCCTCAGAGTACCTCGAGAGTGCCTCGGGGCAGCGCGGGAGCGTCTCGGGAGCGCTCGGGGAGGCTTCGGAGCACCACGAGGAGGCTCGGAAGGCCTCGAAAGGATCCGAGCCTCGAGAGGACTTAGAGGGGAGCCAGAAGGCTAAGGGAGGAAGAGAGAAGAGGGAGGTGTGTCTGAAAATGGGAGGGGGAGCCCTCTATTTATAGTAGGAAAAAAATGCAAAGAGGTCCGTACGGACCTCCCTGGTTATCCAGAATTTTGGTTTTCCTTGATTTGAGGGAATATGTGATGATGGTGAATATTCTGTAATTATGGTGTTCCCTATGCAATAAGGTCCGTACGGACCATCTTGCATGCAAAGAGGTCCGTACGGACCAACTAAGCATGAGGGTAATCATTTTCCCCGGGATTTGAGGGAATATTGTGGACTTTAAGAAGATTCAGTAATTATTAAAGCAAAGAGGTCCGTACGGACCATTATTGCTTTTCCAATTTCATGAAAATTCCCGAAAGGTCCTTTTGTCCCTTTTTATCCCAGAAAGGCTCCTCCCTTGGTTTGGTTGGGGGTTTAGAGAGGGTTTTGAGTGAGAGGGGTCGTCGAGACTGTGTTGATGAGTCTGCGGTGTTTCCCGTGTGTTTGAAAGGGGTGTGATCCAGATTGGGGTACTTATAGAAGCCCCTCGACGACGTCACTTATGAAAGAAGTGGGGTCGCCGATAAGATAAGGGTCCTAACTGGATCGCGTCTTTGGGAGATAAAGTGACCGGGAGGTCGGTGTGAGGACGTGGTGGTGTCCTATTGTGTGACCGCTTAGGTCGCAGGGCCTGACCCCCGTGATAGGATTCCTACGTATCCCTAGCGGGAATCAAGCCTGGTCGTAGTTCGTGTGGGGGGAGTGTGTTGTGAATGCGCGGGCGTGGTGGTGCCCTGAAGTGTTGTGTGACCGTCGAGGTCAATGGTAAGGACGTGGTGGTGTCCTGGGTGACCGCATGGGTCGATGGCTGGACCCTGTGATAGGATTCCTACATATCCCTGGCGGGAATCAAGCCTGGTCGTAGTTCAGAGGTCGTGAAATTGTGAGTGCATGCGGGCGTGATGGTGCCCTGAAGTGTTGTGTGACCGCCGAGGTCAATGGTAAGGACGTGGTGGTGTCCTAAGATGTGGTGACCGCCGAGGTCAATTGTGAGGACGTGGTGGTGTCCTGGGATGTGGTGACTGCCGAAGTCAATTGTGAGGACGTGGTGGTGTCCTGGGATGGAAATTTTACGATTTTCCTAATCGGGTGGTTTAAGGCCTTCCGGGCCGGAGATAGTTGTGAGGACTTGAATCGTCTTCTGATTGCGGTTGGTGCCACGTTTGGAGGACTTTGAATCGTCTTCTCGCGGCGGTTGGTGCCTGTTGGAGGACTTTGAATTGTCTTACGGCGGCGGTTGGTGCCACGTTTGGAGGACTTTGAATCGTCTTCCGGCGGCGGTTGGTGCCACGTTGGAGGACTTTGAATCGTCTTTCCGCGCGGCGCGGTGCCACGCCGGGAGGACTTTGAATCGTCTTCCGGCGCGCGGTTGGTGCCACGCGGGAGGACTTTGAATCGTCTTCGCGGCGGCTGATGTTATGCGCGAGGACTTTGAATCGTCTTCTAGCCGCAGTTGATTGTTATGCGCGAGGACTTTGAATCGTCTTCTAGCGATTGATGTCATGCGCGAGACTTTGAATCGTCTTGCATTGTAGGAGGCATGGCCGCCGTGCTTTGATTGCGAGAGGCGTAGATGCCTTTGTGTTTTTGCATGTTGAGTGGAGGTTGGACTTACGATGACCGCCGGTGCTTGTGTTGCCGTTGAAGTGGAGCAAGGATGACGGCCGGTGATTGCTTCACCATTTGGCATTTTGGAGGCGCTTCGTGCCTTGGGACTTGTACTCGGAGAGTATTGGCTCCTTCTTGTGCTTGTTTTGCCGTTGAGTGGGCAAGGATGATGGTCGGTCTTTGAGGATATGCGAGTCTTGTATGACTTCCTTTGACTTGTTGGGGAGGAGCTCGGGCTTACTTTGACTTGGCCGGTGCTTGCGTGCGTGCTTGTAGGGGGCCCTTTTCTGTTGGGAAGATGACTTCGAACCTCTTTTGAGGGCAGGTGGAGTTGTCGTTGAGGGAGGCATCTTGTGCCTTGATATTCATGCCGGGAGGTGTTGGCTCCTTCGGAATTGCCGTCGGGCGTTTTGGAGGCGTCTCGTGCCTTGATATTCGTATCGGGAGGTGTTGGCTCCTTCTTGAATTGCCGTTGAGTGGCGAGATCGGGCTTACGCCGACGCTGGCCGGATTGAATTGCCGTTGGAGTGGGCGAGGACCGGTCTTACAGACGGCGGTGGTTGAATTGCCGTTGAAGTGGGCGAGACCGGTCTTACACCGACGGCCGGGGGATTGAATTGCCGTTGAGTGGCGAGGACCGGTCTTACATGGACGGCCGGTGGTTGAATTGCCGTTGGAGCCGGGCGAGGACCGGTCTTACACCGACGGCTCAAGGTGAATTGCCGTTGAAGTGGGCGAGGACCGGTCTTACACCGACGGCCGTGGTTGAATTGTCGTTGGAAGTGGGCGAGACCGGTCTTACACGACGGCCGGTGGTTGAATTGCCGTGAAGTGGGCGAGACCGGTCTTACACCGACGGCCGGTGGTTGAATTGCCGTTGAAGTGGCGAGGACCGGTCTTACACCGACGGCCGGTGGTCAATTGCCGTTGAAGTGGGCGAAGACCGGTCTTACGTTGACGCGGCCGGTGGTTGAATTGCCGTTGAAGTGGGCGAGCAGGTCTTACGACGGTCGGTGGTTGAATTGCCGTTGAAGTGGGCGGCCGGTCTTACAGGTGGTTGAATTGCCGTTGAAGTGGGCGGGGACCGGTCTTACACCGACGGCGGTGGTTGGATGCCGTTGAAGTGGGCGAGGACCGGTCTTACACTGACGGCCGGTGGTTGAATTGCCGTTGAAGTGGGCGAGGACCGGTCTTACACTGACGGCCGGTGGTTGAATTGCCGTTGAAGTGGGCGAGGACCGGTCTTACACTGACAGTCGGGGATTGAATTTGAAGGGTTAGGGACCATTCTGCACTTGGATTTGCTGGAAAAGGCCTTAGGACAGCCAGGGGCAAAGATTATAAGGGCAGGAAAGTAATTTGGCCACCCCTTGCAAAGAGGTCCGTACGGACCAACCTGGCTGCAAAGAGGTCTGTACGGACCACCTTGGTTTTTTGCAGTTCCCAGGTTTTGACCAGGTTAAATGCTGGAGCCTTTCCCCATTTCTTCTTCTTCCGTGCGTGAACCAGAGAGAGAGAAGGAGAGCAAAAACCTCCATTGTTAACCAAAATCCTCCATTTTTGCTTTGAATTGCTTGCCATGGCGGAAGGATCTCGAAGGAATCGTCGTCAACGCAGTCAAGAGGTGGTCGAGCAACGGATGGAGCTCCAAAGAAATTGGATCTCGTTCGTTCCATCTTCGAAGAACCCGGATGTCTTGTATCCGAATCCGGAGGTGCACAATCGTCATTCTAGGAACGTCGGGGAGGTAAGAAATCCGTTCCGTTTTGATTCCCTGCTCGAATTTTTGAATGCTAGAACTAGGTTTTAGTTTTTCGCATTTTTGAATTTTTGTTATTTTTTTATGCCTTTTGCGAAATTCTTGATGAATTGTTGAAAATGGACATGTAAAAATTGTGGGTATGTGTATTTTGTGCAGAAATGTGTAGATTAGCTTTTATTTGTGAAAATAAAGTGCTTCTCTAATGAAATGCATGCTTTGGTGTTTTGTACCGTATGCTATTTATGTATGTACATTATGAGAAAAGTTTGTCGTGTAGTGACAAATCTTGTGAAAAAATGTGACATGTGCCGTGTTTTGTGACGGGTTTTGTCTGAAAGTGTATGCCGTGTAGGGACGGATTTTTTTGAAAAATGTGTTATGCATATGTGTCGTGCCGTGTGTGCCATGTTTTTGGGTGACGGACTTTGTGGGGAAAATATGTGCAATATGTGCCGTGTTTTTGTGACGGGTTATATGTGCCTTTGCCGTGTTGGGACGGACTTTTTTGAAAATGGGTCGTGTAGGGTTTAATCCCCCCCCCTTTTTTTTCTTTTGAGAAAATATGTACAGTGTGTGCCGTGTTTTTGTGACGGACTGCATGGGAAAAATTATATGTATAATGTATGTGAAAATTATGTGCAATATGTGCCGTGTTTTGTGACGGGTTATATGTGAAAAATATGTGCAATGTGTGCCGTGTTTTGTGACGGGTTATTTTCATGGCTTTCCGTGTTGGGACGGACTTTTGTGCCTTTTGTTTTATATTAAGTACTGTGATTGACGTACCTTTGTTGTGTTTACCTGCAGGATGCGGGGCTTATGGCTAGGAAGGCCAAGAGGATGAAGACTCAGGGATCGCTCGAGGCTGTTGTTGAGCTGTGGCAGCGGATGCCTGATATTTCCGTGGACGGTAGGCCGAGTCCCAGGAGGCTGGTTTACGCTTCTGGCCTGGGGGTGTTCGTTGAGAACCCGGGCCTGGGTTTCGACACGAGGAAGAACAAGAGCGTCTTCCTCGCCTTTCCGAGTATTGGTGGGATACCACCCACACCTTCCATCCGAGCCGGGGAGAGGTGACGGTGACGCCGACCGACTTTGTGCTGACACGGGCTTTCCTTCAAAGGAGGGCCGGTGCGGTGGAGAGATATGATCTCCGATGCCGTGTTGACCGAGCCGCCGGGCTTTGAGCCTCGTCCTCGCAGGGCCTGGGCATGTTGTATAGTGATGTGGAGCCGAGGATCACGTCCAGCATTGGGGCCTATGTTCGGGGTACCGGCCGGATGACGGCGGAGCGGCGCGCTCCTTTTGTGGTATGCATTGTCCGAGACTTTATTCTCGAACCACGCGACCGCGGCTCCCTTTGCTGTTGGAGAGCTTGATTGATCCGGATAGGGTCCGTGATATTGCTTGGGGCGAGGCGAGGCTTGGGCCGAGCTCTACTTCTCTTTGGACCGGTTTAGCTGGGTGTGGCGTTCCATTGGCCTGTTTGACTTTGCTTTGGAGGTATGAGTTTATTGTCGTTTTTGATTTAGCAACTTGTCGCTTCTCCCGTTTTCTTTGCACCGAGCCTTTTCTGTTTTTGTCACGGTGTGGTTCTACGAGATTTTCCAGCTTTCCCGTGGGATAGAGATCCGGGGGCCGTAGCCGCGTACCCTCGCTATGCTGGGCTGGGCTCGTACGGCGAGGAAGAGGAGGACCAGCAGGGGGAAGCTCACCATCGCCACGGGGATGTGCAGGAGCGTCTGAGAGAGGGGTAGCTGGAGGGTTCGTTTTGTTCCCGTGGGCTCGGTATGAGGGGATGAGTTTGAGGGGGCTCCCGAGGTGACAGCCAGCGGCGGAAGATGCCGCGGGGCTTGACCCGCGACGTCATGTACCCGGGGGAGCGGGTCTTCGACAAAGATGGCCTGGTGTGCTTCCCGTGGCTCCGAGGGACCCTCCTTTTGGGATGCTTGATTCCCGGGACATGGATGTGCTGGATTTTGAGAGGTACCTTGACGGTGTGGGTGCCGAGGAGTTTATCTTGTATGGAGAGGAGTACGGGGCCTTCGTGAGGAGGAAGCTGAGGACGCCGTGTACCGGCGAGGAGAGAGAGGCCGGCCCGCAGCTCCCCTGCAGGTTCCGATGCCGGGCCGGATTTCACGTATGTCCGCGGGACGGATCGAGGAGGAGGGTGTACAGTACCCGTTCCCGAGTGTGCTCCGCCGCATACCGAGTGGATCCTGACAGATCGGTGAGTGTGCTTACTCTTTTCCATCTTGGCATCCTTTCTGTATTTTTCTCTTTTTGTTGTTGAGTATAAGCGTATTCTTTGAGCGTTTCCTTGGCCGCTTGTTGGTGCGGAGTCCCGGGAGAGCCTATGATATGCCGACTCGCATTACGTGGCGATGAGGTCGTTCATGAAGAAGATGGCGTCGAAGATTTCTTGCCGGTCTTCGCGACGCGTGCCGGCGTACGAGCCTATGCCTTCGAGGCATTCTGTAGACGTTCCTCCGCCTAGAGCCGAGCCGGAGCCGCAGCAGGAGGGACCTTCGAGGGGGCGGCATAGCATGGATGCCGGGACATCTTCGGGAGCTCCGGGGCAGCAGCCCTTTTATCAGTTCTTCCCTCCTCAGGATGCACAGGGCGAGGGTCCGTCAGAGCCTTCCTTCTTTGATCCTTTCGCCGGATTTGATCCTTCGGATTATTTTGAGTGGCA
This sequence comes from Adenophora triphylla var. japonica, assembly GCA_022495995.1. NCBI lineage: Eukaryota > Viridiplantae > Streptophyta > Magnoliopsida > Asterales > Campanulaceae > Adenophora > Adenophora triphylla. Next base: position 445,332 of record JAFEMH010001100.1, on the reverse strand, counting down.
GCCTCCGGCGGGGGCTCGGTACTCTGATGACGAGGACGTGACGGGCGAGTTCACAGGGATGCCCGACTTCTCTCTGGAGGACCTCGGCGAGGATGATGATGATGCTGAAGAGTCGGATTAGGGTCCATTTGCTTTCCCTCTTTCCATATCTTCTCTTTTTTTTTGTTTAGCAACAGACATTTGGTATTCCTGTAATAAAACACTCATATTTGCACGGCAAACAGCATTTTATTTTAAGATGTAATGTCATTTTTGTGATTCCCGGGATTTGTCCTAGAAATGGTTGTTATTATTATTATATTTTTGTGCATGCCATGTGAGCTGAGAGTGCGTTTGTGGGTAGTGTATGTTTGCCGGGAATGGCTTTGGCCAGTGTTTGGGCGCTTGAGCAAGGTTTTGCCGAGGTGCTTTGCTGCTGTGGTAGGCACCGCAGCCGGGGAGAGGATATTGTCCCGTTGGTGCTGGGGGAGACTCTTCATGGTATCGACCGTCTGGCGATTGGGGATCGGTTCATGAGAGGGGGAAGCCCCGCTTTGCTCACCTTGTGGCTGCGAGAGAGACTCCAGGCCATGCCCGAGGCTCCGACGTCGTTTAGTTCGTGGTCATTTGCACAGCGACCTCTTGTGTTGGATATGGATCAGTCCGCCTGGGAGAGATGGATGGCACAGCTTGGTACGCATCAGATCCGCTGGTGGGTTCCGCACTGGAGGATTGATACTAGGAGGATCTTGCAGGAAGGGTCCTACGTTGTCAGTGTTCCAGGTTTGTCTTGGTCCTCCTTCTATATTCCGTCGCTTGTTTCCCGGCAATTTGGGATGAAGCAGGAGCCTTTGTTGGGTTGGGATGACCTTGCTACTGCGGAGGTAGTTCCTCTTTGTATGGCAGCTTCAGGTGCCTTCTTGCATTTTCTGAGGGTATGGAAGTATTCCGCTTTCCCTCCTGTGGTACTCCTTAGACGTCGGGAGAGTGTCGTATTGACGACTCAGTACCTGGCCTGGTATGAGCGGCGTGTTGGAGTCGTCCCAAGTGGTCTTGGAGAGCTGTGCGTATAGCGATTCTGGGACCCGGTTGCCGTAGTAGCTATTGCCTTAGGAGTGCCGAAGCTCGGTCCGACCCTTCGGATGTGACGGGAGACACTTTGTTTGACTACGAGACTAGGGTTGACCGACTGACAGGGAGAGGTCCTCTTTGCACTCGCAGGGAGGAGATCCGAGCCGAAGCACGGGCGAATGAAGCCCCGAGAGCTACTGGATTGTTTGACTCTACGGGGAGGACCCACGATCTCTGACCGAGAGACGCAGAGTTGGTTCACGTGGAGCGAAAGAAGACTCGCCGGGACGAGGGAAGAAAGGAAAGAATGGCGAGGGGACAAGCGCAGATGGCGCGGAATGACCTCCTAGGTATCCATTCATTGCATTTGCAAACACATTATTTGTTAAATGTATTAAGCCAGTCTTTAGCATGTTGTGAACTTGAGAGTAGACCGTGCTTGAACTCATCAAGAAATGTTGTAACCGTTAGTGATTTGTGATTTACTTTTAAAGCTTTGTCGAGACGCAAGATCTCTTGTTTGCCTTTGCTTCTTTGGTGCACTTTGTCGGCGTCCGTCCTTGGACTTTTCTCGTTGCATTTGCGGACTTGAAGCGATGGGCTATGACGGCAATCCCTTTGCTTAGGCTTTGTGCTTGGCCGAGAGGTTGAATGCTCCCTTGATAAGTCGTTTTGACGGTCTTTTCGTAGCCTTCCTTGCCTCTTGTTGGCGTCGGGCTCTTGACCTCTTTTCGCAGCCTTCGCTTGAGCTTCTTTTATTTTTATTTTTTTTTGTGAGCCCTTGCTCGAGCTCCTTTTTTTTTATTTTTTTTTGTGAGCCCTTGCTCGAGTTCTTTTTTTTTTTTTTTTTTTTTGAAGCGCGTGAGGGCGAAGACAAGCCCCGGCTTGGAAGCTACATGAGTCTGGCCGTTTGATGCCGAGTGACCCTCGAATGTCCTTTGATGTTGCCGCCGTCGTTTGACTTGGTCAAGGTGACTCGCTGGGGCGTGTTCTTGAAAAGTGCGTAGCTTGATGGAGGTCTTGATTGACATTCAAACTTTTGACTTTTTGTGTATTTTTAGACCGGACCAATTAAGGTTGCCTACGTCTCCTGACTAGAGGGCTCAGTCCGCGTAGTTCGACACTACATGGAGTGCCAAGAGATGCACACTGTTCTTCTTCAGGCGAAGTATCTCGCGAAGTTTGCTTCCGTTGACTCGGATTCATGAAGGGATTGCCGTCTAGGTCCGTCGCCTTCATGGCGCCTCCGGAGAAGATCTTTTGAACCACGAAAGGGCCGATCCATGTGGGTTCCCATTTTCCCAGCTGGGTTGGTTCGAGCGGGAGGCTTTTCTTTGAGTACAAGGTCACCTTCCCTGATGTCTCGGGATTTGACTTTCTTGTCGAAAGCTCTAGCCATCCTGCTTTGATAGGCTCGGACGTGTTCCATAGCCTTTAGTCGTCGCTCGTCTAGCAGAGCCAATTCGTCGTGTCGGCTTCGGAGCCATTCGACTTCGTTGATGTCATTTTCCAGCAAAGACTCTGGAGTGAGGGAATTTCCAGCTCGATGGGAAGGACTGCTTCCATCCCGTATGTCGTGGCAAATGGGGTTTCTCCCGTGGTCGTTCGACCGATGTGCGGTAACCCCAAAGTGCAAGGTGCAGTTTCACGGGCCAATCTCGTCCTCGGGTGGTCATTTTTCGGATGATCCGCTCGAGGGTTTTGTTTGCTGCTTCCACGGTGCCGTTTGTTTGTGGCCGGTAGGGAGAAGATTTGTGGCGTGTGATCTTGAATTCAGCCAGCCTCCGTCGAATTCCCCCTCGAAGTGTGAACCATTGTCTGATATGACCTCATTTGGGATGCCGTATCGGCAGATGATGTTTTCCTTGAGGAAATGCGCTACCTTCTTGGAGGTGAGTACCTTGTAGGACTTGGCTTCGACCCATTTGGTGAAGTAGTCGATGGCTACTAAGATGAACTCGTGACCGTTGCTGCCCGGCGGAGCAATTTTCCCGATGACGTCAATTCCCCAAGTGGCAAAGGGCCAAGGTGTAGTCATGCAGTAGAGATCGTGGGGAGGTAGATGATTGAGGTTGGAGAACCGTTGGCACTTGTCGCAGCCTTTCGGACAAAGTGGATGCACCGCTCCATGGAGATCCAAAGAGTAGCCCATCCCGAGAATGATTTGCATCAGGGCTCTAGCGTTCATGTGGGGACCGCAAGCCCCATTGTGGACTTCATTCATGAACTTGTTTGCTTCTTCTTGGCTGATGCAGCGTAGGAGTGGCCCATGGTAGCGTTTCTTGTATAGCATGTCCCCGAGGATGACGAAGTGAGAGGCGAGGCGTTTAGGGCCATGATGCTCTTGGTTTTGACCCCTTCGTGTGTGGGCCTTCCTTGTTCATGAAGGTGGTTTCCCGTTCTGAGGTATTGGAAGATCCGGTTATACCATGGCTCATTGACGGGCTTAGGTTCTGGTTCGATCTCACAACAAGAGGCGTGAATTTCCTTTCGTCCGACTTTGAAGGGTTTGATTGCTTTTCCTTCGTGGATTTCCACAAGGGAAGCCAAGGTGGCTAAGGCATCTCGCAAACCCGTTTCGGTCTCTTGGCAAGTAGTGGAAGGTGACTTCTTCGAATTGTGTGATGAGGTCCTCCATGCAGGCATGGTATTTTTGCAAGCCTGGGTCTATGGTTTTCCACTTGTTGGAGACTTGGTTGATGATCAAGGCTGAGTCCCCATAAACTTCGAGTTTCTGGACATTCCTCTCGAGTGCGGCTTGTAGTCCAACACAGCTTCATATTCGGCGGCATTGTTGGTTACCTCGAAATTGAGCTTTATAGCAATTGGGGTGTGCTCGTCCTTGGGATCCACCAAGAGCATACCGATGCCGTTTCCTTTTTGTTGGCCGCTCCGTCGAAGAACAGCTTGCCATCGATTTTCGCTTTCGATTGCGAAGATTCCCTCGTCCGGAAATTGTGGTTCGGGGCCTCGAGCCTCGTCGGTTGGGAAATCACCGCTTGTTCAGCCATGGCCCGTCCCTTGATTGACTTTTGGTTGACGTACTTGATGTCAAATTCCGCTAGGAAGAAGGACCATTTGGCGAGCCTCATTGACAGAGATGGTTTGTCGAAGAGGTATTTGACTGGGTCCATTTTGGAAACCAAGTGTACCGTGTGCGACTGCATGTAGTGCCGTAGTTTCCCGACAACCCATACCAGAGCTGCGCAGGTTTTCTCGAGGGCCGAGTAATTGAGTTCGCCGCCTTGAAACTTTCTACCGACGAAGTAGATGGCGTTTCGACTCGTGACTCCTTCTTTTCTTGACAGAGCATGGCTCCAACCGCGGTGTCGGTCACAGTTAGGTATAGCAATAGTGGCTTTTCCTCGTGGGGAGGACAGAGAATCGGAGGACTCACAAGGTATGCTTTTATTTTTTCAAAGGCATCTTGGCATTCTGAGTTCCATTCGATGTCGGCGTTCTTCTTCATCAGTTTGAAGATTGGCTCGCACATAGAGGTCAATTGGTTGACGAAGCGGCTGATATATTGCAGGCGGCCCATGAAGCTTTTCACCTCTCGTCTCGAGTTTGCGGTGGTCTCATTTCGATGATAGCCTTGATCTTTTGAGGATCAACCTCGATGCCTCTCTCGGTGACTATGTATCCTAAAACCTTGCCTCGGCTAACCCCAAATGTGCATTTGGCGTGGTTAAGCCTCATTGAGTGTTTTCTGAGGCGATTGAAGAATTTTCTCAGTCCGTGAGGTGTTGTCCATCCGATCCCTTTGAGTGAACGATCATGTCATCGACGTACACTTCGATCTCTTTGTGGATCATATCGTGGAAGAGGGCGGTTGCCGCCCGTCGGTAGGTAGCCCTGGCCAGTTTCTTTAGTCCGAACGGCATCACCGCAGCAAGAGGTTCCCAGGGGTTGTGAAAGCCGTTTTTCTTGGTCTTCTTCGGCCATCTTGATCTGATTGTAGCCGGCAAAACCGTCCACGAAGGACTTGACTTCGAAATTGGTCAGTAGTGTCTACCAACATGTCGATGTTGGGTAGTGGAAAATCGTCCTTGGGACTTGCTTTGTTGAGATCTCGGAAGTCCACGCAACAACGTACTTTTCCATTGGCCTTGGTGACCGTGACGATAGTGTAGAGACATGTAGGGTACTCGATCACCCTGATGAAGCCGACGCGGAGCAGTTTTTCGATCTCCTCTTTGACTTGTAAAGACCATTCCGGCTTGATTCGGCGTAGCTTTTGCTTGATGGGCTTAGCCTCGGGATTTAAGGGAATCCTGTTCCACAATGTTAGGATCTAATCCGGCATGTCTCGGTAAGACCAAGCGAACACGTCCACGAACTCTTTGAGCAAAGGCAAGCCAATGTGTCTTGCTCAGTGCCGGTGAAGAAACTTCCGATTTGCGTCTCTTTTGGCTCTTCGCCAGCCTCCCAAATTCACTTTGGTTAAAACCTCCTCGGCACTTGGGCCCGGTTTTTCTCTCGTTTGACAACATGCTTAAAGATGTGCTTAATGTATTGTTCGTTTAATGTGTCTCGCTTCTTTATCAAGTGAATCGTTATTAACCTGTTTGTGTGTTAGTTAATTTATCGCTTGTTAAAGATGCAATGAGAGGATACTCGAAAGATCGAAGCATTCATTAAGAGCATACGGGAATACATTATTGGCAATGAGTTCGTAATCTTCCGGCGTGAGGCCATCGATGACTCGAGAGACTCAAATTCAAAGATAATGGACTCGTGGATGAGTTTTGACACTAGACTCTAGGACTCGAGGGGTCGACCAAGTTGTTCGATCATGTCCTTTTGGCCGGGCAGCTGGGTCCGGAGAAGGTGGCCCAGCTTATTGAGTGGCAATGAGCTTGATAGGAGATGGGGCTTGAAGGGCTTTATGTCACCGTTCCCGATCATTGCTATCACAGAGTTATCGAAACAAAATCGATTAGATCCGGCATCTCGATTTCTTCTTTGAAGAGCAGTGTGGAGCAGCCGTGGCTCGTCCCAAGCATCGTCTCGCGGAGTCTTTTGCTTTTGTCTTGGGCATTACTAGCTCGAATGGCACTCGTCCCGCTTGTTGAAGGCAGGAGTGTTGACAGAGAGTTTTTCGAGTTCTTCTGCCAAAGAGGGAGTTTTCCTGAACCAAAATTCGTTGTGAATAGTGGTGGTTGTGGATCCCGGCAGAGGCGGTGTGTCGAGAAATGCTCTTCGGACGGGATTTGGCTTGAGGCCTCTGAATCTTGCTAGGTTCTGCCGGAGCTTGTCCATGGTTGTCGGCCGCCTTTGTTTGGCGCCGATTAACTCTGTTCCCTTGCGGATCTTCTTCCAAGTTACCGGCCTTCTTTGTGAAGTACTTGGTCATGTCGAAGCCGTAAGGACGAAGATCGGAGATTGCGCGCAAGCCTCTTTTGTTATCTCGTGGAGCGTTTTCGTGCAGCTTGCTTGTCCTCCGCAATGTGTTCGGGAGTAAGAGAGTATCCTGTGCCGTGTGGTATTCTCGTTCTTTGATATTGATGATCCGTTGAGTGCCCCGATGGCGTTTCCCAAACCGAGCCCCGGGATGTAGTTCATGTGCTTCATCATTTTCATCGGGGGAGGGATCTTGTCCCAAATCAAAGGCGTGTCTATGTGGCACACTTGGGCCTTTGGGCTTTCGATGGTGAACCCCGTTAGCATCATGCCATCATCGTCGGGTTTGATCTCTAAGACCGGGACGCCGTTTGTGTCGGTCCCTTTCGTTGACTACGCTATCACCGTAGATGATGGTAAGATCTGTTCCTTGGACGAACTTTACGCACCGATGGAGAGTGGATGCCACCCCATTGATCCGGTGTAGCCAAGGGCGTCCCAAAATGGCAGTGAATGTGATCGGGATGTCGATGACTTGGAAATCCGTCGGGACCATTTGTTTTCCAAACCACAGTTCAAGGAGGCTATTCCCAAGACTCGGGCGGGATGTTGAGTCGTATGCCTTGATTGCTCGAGTCGAGGGCTTTAGATCGCTTGCTTTGATCCCTAGAAAATCCATCATTTTGGCCGGAAGGACGTTCATGGATGATCCCCCATCTACCAACACCCGTGGGAGACGACGCTCGTCCAGCTTGAACCGTTATGTAGAGAGGCTCATTGTGGTCGCCCCAAATTTTGGAAGGTCGAGCTCGTGAAAGTGATGATATTGCTGTAATTGACGTTGCCAATCATCTCGAACCGCTTCATCGTGTGTCACCGTGATGGGAACCATAGTCCGGGCCTGGCTTTCTTCCAACTTGAGCTTGTGCGGGTAAGATGAAGTGAGTAGGGACCAGAGTGAGATGTTAGCCTGAGTGCGCTTGAGCCGTGTCAAGACAGGATCTTCACCTTTGGGTCCAAGGTTTCACTTTCTTTGGCGTAGGGCCCCTTTTCAATTCGTGGCTCGTGTATGGCCGGGCCTTTGTCCGTCCGTGGAGGATTCATCGGGATTTGACCGAACGTGTCGAACATTCACCTTCGGACTTATGGTTTTGCTTGTCTCTCCCGTTTCGTAGTGGGAGGAGCCCGATTGGCATAAGGCCGACCGCGCATTTCAATTCGTTCACCGTCATGGCTTTTACCGAAGCATCAATAGTGGCTTTGAGATCTTCCCAAGACAGGGGTTGGATTATCCGGACCTTCGGGCCTTCGGTGGCGGTGCGAAGCTCGTCCCGATTGATCATGGAGCAGACATTGCCATGGCCTTGTGCGCAGCTAGGCTTGCCGGAGTAGATGACATAGTAGTCAAACTTTCCCGAGGGTTCTCCAAGGGTTCCGACCGTGGGATCACCGGATTCGTACCTCTTTTTCGCTTTTGTTGAGAAGATAGCTTCTTCTTTTGTCGAGGACGGCCCTCGTTCATTGCATCCCGGAATTCCATTTCCGCACAAGCACCGCAATCGCAGACGTCCCACCGATGTGTTCGTTGTTCGGCGGTGGTACCGGGACCTCGGGAGGCTGGATGGGCAAGCTTTCCTCCGGAAGGTCTTGTGGCCTTACGTCATAACCGCATGGCTCGTATGAGGGTAACAAAGTTGACTTCTCGGGAGACAATGAGAGACGTTAGAGGCCGTAGGAGCAGCCATGACTTGGGAAGCCCTGTAGTCAGCGGGTGGCTAATGTTCCGAAGTGGTGCATGGCACCTTCGATCCAGCTTGTTGCTCACCTTGACGTTTCTCAATAGCCATGAGGACCTCGCCAAACTTTTTCCAATGTTGGGAAATTTCTTGGGGGTAAGGTCCCGTTCTCCTCATTGTTATCCACCGACTTGGCCATGGGGAATTGACGGACTATCCCGGTGACAGAGCCGGGAAGGAGGTAGGACCTTGCTTGTTTTGACACTCGGGAGACGGGTTCCCTGGTACTCTCGACCACTCTCTCGTTAGCCGGAGGGGGTGACGGGCAAGGTTTAGACACGGGAATGGCCTAACGGGATAAAAGGGGGAAAGCTCACGTGGCATGCGGTTTCCGTTTCTTTTATTTTCTCGATTTTTTTTTGTTGTTTTAATTTACTTAAAGCATGTTTTCTCGTAATCCTAGGTAGGTTGGAAAAGATTGCTCTTCTTTTCGCAACTATGCTAGATCCCGGGTCGTGGAGACCATCCGTGCGGCTATAAGCCCCTCGCTTTTGCACCCGTATTTCGACATCCCAGGGTGGACAGCCCTGTGCGAGGGTCCTATAGTGCAAGCGGTTTCCACCGGCCTAAAAGAAAAATCGAACCTAAGGACCGAGCCTGTCATGTTCGTTTTGATGCGTTAGCCATGTGAATAGTGAACCGAGCCGGCCACTAAGTCAAGATCAGGTCAAGAGTTCGGCATGACCTTTCTTTACCTTGCTTACGCAAGGGATCTGTGACGTTAGGCGTTGGCTGGTCATATTGTCATGGCTGACGTATCAAAAGCGTGATGACATGGTGTCATGTGAGCATGGATGTATATCCGGGACGGAACATCGTCTGGGTATAGCTTCGGAAATCAAGATCAGGTCAAGATTTTAGCATGACCTTTCATCGCTTTGCTTGCGCAAGGGATCTTGAGTTCCGAGCCTTGACTCAGAAAAATGGCCGGCATGGTATATGTATCCAGCCGTATGACACGGACCGGGTAAAACCAACCGAGTCCGGACAGAGTGTGACTCAAGACTCAAACGTGAAGGGTTGACGCTTGGCTAGGATGGGATGTTTGGAATGATCCCGCGCGTCCAAGAGGCCTAGGAAGACCAAACGGATCGCAACCGAGACCACTCCGGGTTGAGGGTTGTAGTGTGCAGTGTATCCGAGGCAAGAAGGTGCGCGTAGCGTGCGGTGTAACCGAGGCAAAGAGCAGTGAGTAGTGTGCGGTGTAACCGAGGCAAGAGCCAAGGCGTAGTGTGCGGTCTCTAAAATTCTTTTTCCGAGTAAAATGAAGTTTTTGAAGAATTTTAAATGTATGCACGTATGTATATTGATGCATTTTTTTGTATTTTTATTTTTTTTGTAAAATAAAAAAGTAAAGCACGTGCACACACACACAACAGTTAAAGGAAGGGGTAAAATGAAAGTTTGACCCTCATCATCGTTTTAAAAATCTTTTGTTTTGTTTAAAAGTTTTTAAAACAAAATTCTCCCCAGCAGAGTCGCCAACTGAAATAGCCCGGATCTGAGCAGGCTTCGCAGCCCCGGCATCTGGCAATCTTTCGCGTTGGAGCGGTTCGTTCTCGCCGTTTTGCTTTCGCATTTCGTAGAGTCGCCACGCCGTTTTTATTAAGCCCAAAACATTGAAAAAGGGCATCAGTTTAAAGATAATTTTAAACTGTTTTTGTGTGATGAGATTTTGAGTTCGGAGGTCAGATGACTCCTCGGGAAGAGAAAATTAGAATATTAGAGCTCACCCGAGTCGCCTCGTAAAACGAGTCTTTCGGATACCCCTAATATCCTTTAAATGTTGTGTGTGTATGTGTGTGCTTTTAAAAATGCATGCTGTATCGGATGTCTACATTGTATGCTATGTATGGAAATGTATTGAAATAGTAATAGAAGGAAGCCTTACCAATGTTGGTTTGTGTCTGTCTTCCGCTGAGGAATAGTGTTTGAGGTCGGAGTAGCGTTCCGGTATGAATCTGGATTGCTTCGGGAGATGCCGGTTGTCTGCGGACAGAGTTTCGGCGTGAGTTGAGGTTGCAGGCTGCGTTCGGGCAGAGGTTCGGCATGCGTGGGGATCGTCAGGATCACTCGGGCAGAGGTTCGGCGTGCGTTGTGGTGGCAGGAGTCACTCGAGCAGAGTTTCGGCGTGGTTTGGGATCGCCGGTTTGACTCGGAAAGAGCCGGGACACCGTGGAAAGACCAGGCAAGGCCTCGGAGTACCACGAGGGGCCTCAGAGTACTTCGAGAGTGCCTCGGGGCAGCGCGGGAGCGTCTCGGAGCGCTCGGGAGGCTTCTGAGCACCACGAGAGGGCTCGGAAGGCCTCGGAAGGATCCGAAAGGGGCCGGGAATGCCTCGAGAGGACTTAGAGGGGAGCCAGAAGGCTAAGGGAGGAAGAGAGAAGAGGGAGGTGTGTCTGAAAATGGGAGGGGAGCCCTCTATTTATAGTAGGAAAAAATTGCAAAGAGGTCCGTACAGACCTCCCTGGTTATCCAGAATTTTGGTTTTCCTTGATTTGAGGGAATATGTGATGATGGTGAATATTCTGTAATTATGGTGTTCCCTATGCAATAAGGTCCGTACGGACCATCTTGCATGCAAAGAGGTCCGTACGGACCAACTAAGCATGAGGGTAATCATTTTCCCCGGGATTTGAGGGAATATTGTGGACTTTAAGAAGATTCAGTAATTATTAAAGCAAAGAGGTCCGTACGGACCATTATTGCTTTTCCAATTTCCTGAAAATTCCCGAAAGGTCCTTTTGTCCCTTTTTATCCCAGAAAGGCTCCTCCCTTGGTTTGGTTGGGGGTTTAGAGAGGGTTTTGAGTGAGAGGGGTCGTCGAGACTGTGTTGATGAGTCTGCGGTGTTTTCCGTGTGTTTGAAAGGGGTGTGATCCAGATTGGGGTACTTACAGTGGCGACTCCGTTTTTCAATCAAACCAGATGTCTTCAAACTGATGTGAAGCGGTGACCCCTTACACGAGAAAGCGGTTCACAAAAAACCCGTGATCTTGGGCCCACATTCACAGTTTGGCGACTCCGCTGGGGAATCTCAAATAAGTTTTTTTTTTAAATAAAATAAAAAAAATGATACTCGGTATATAGGCGGAAACCATTAAATTTTCTCTTCAACGCCTCCTTGTGGAGTCGGGGATAAATCATGGTAGAACAATGCCATGTACCGGTATCATTTCAAAAAAAAAAACTTTTGTGGGTTAGCCTTCCGTCGCGGATCCAATTTTCGTGCTTGTTTTCTTTCCTTATTTTTGCATGCATCTTGGTTTTTGGATTGTGCATATTCTGAATACTGAACAGGGATCATTCTGAAGCTGAAAAGGTGCCAAAATGTTCGGGGAGCAGCCTGGAAATGAAAAAAATTTGGAACTCCGGAAAAGCGCTTGATCCACTGCACGGCTTGATCTCGCTGGATCATAGCCGGCGGCTTCTTTGGGGCGTTCCACGGAGGACACCTGTCCCGAGGTTAACTGCGGCGACTTTGGCAGCTTGGGGCTATTCAGTTCCAAGACTAACCGGGCTCCAGAAAATTTACGTGCTTAATTGTTGCATTTCCCCCGTCCCGAAAAATCATTCCTTTAAAACACATTTCTGAAAATCTCTGTTTTAACTCAAAAAGGAACATTTTTAGGAGGCCGCACACTACGCGCACCATATATATCCTGTACACTTTGTACGCACGTCCTTTTAACCCGGGGTGGTTGTTCAGCTGCAGTCACGGACAGCATTACGATGCTCCCGGGCGCGCACGGAATCATCCCAAACTCCCCATGGCAGCCAGTATCGACCAATGCACTAGTCCGTGTCACACATTCTAAAACCGTGATTTTTTGGTTGGTTTTTGGTCTAGACCGTGTCATATAGCCTCACTACATACCCCCGTAAAGGTCAAACCTTAGCCCATGTCAAAAGTCAAGATCCTTCGTGCAAGCGAAACTCTGCCGAAATTTTGCCAAGTAAAAATTGGCAGAATATTGACTCCGGCATTGACTTCGACTTTGACCCGCACGGGATACGTAAGAGTCAAGCCCGAGTCCGTGCCAAAAAATCAAAAGATCTTTTGCGCAAGCGAAGCTCTGCCAAAATTCCGCCAAGGAAAAATTGGCAAGATCTTGAACCGGCATTGACTTTGACTTTGACTCGCGCAACGTATGGAACAAAGCTCATGCCTATTATTTTCTTGGACAATGCCAAAGTCAAAACGTCTGTCGCATAATCGGAACTCTGCCGAAATTCCGTTAAGGCTGAAAGACGAGACTTTCCCGGCATTGACTTGACTATAATCCGCATCGCTCGTGCGTTAAAAGTTCCTATGACCCACTAGACCCTAGGAGTGTTCTTCTCTCTCGGTCGGTGGGATCCGCGTTCCCTATGAGACCCTCGCCCGGGGCTGTCCACCCTGGGAGGTCGAAATACAGGTGGAAAATGAGGGGCTTATAGAAGTAGTGACGGAACCCACTGATCCAGTATCTAGAGTAGTTGCGAAAAAGAAGGGCAACCCCTTTTCCAACCAAATAGAAATAATTAAAAGACACTGTTTTAAGTAAACTTGAACAATTAATGGAATCACAATTGCATGGTCCCATTTCTGGAATCTTTAATCACGACCTTGTCCGTTCTCCGATCTCCGATCTCGGCCTTTCACGGTCAAATCTCCAATCGCGACCTTGTCCGATCTCCGATCTCCAATCTCGACCTTTCACGGTCAAATTTCCAATCGAGACCCTCCCGGTCTGATCTTCAATCTCCAACCGAGACCTTTCACGGTCCAACCTCCAATATCAATCTTTCGCGGTCAAATAGGTGATCCCGACCTCTCACGGTCAAATCTCCAATCGAGACCCACGGTCCGATCTCCGATTTTCAATCCTGACCTTTCACATTATTTTTTTGCTTGGTTGTTTTTTTATCCTTATGACATATAATGAATAATGAATATATTAAGCATTGGTGTTTTCATTCAAAGTGAGAGTGAGACGGATAAGAGCAGTCAGGAGTGAATAGTTCAGGGTTCGAATTGGAGAGCAATTTCACCTTTGTTGTCGTAATTTTTCTTTTCGTAAAAGATAAGATCAATTCAGATTTTGTCTTTCTTTTTTTGGTTGTTTTTTGATCCTTATGACATATAATGAATAATGAATATATTAATCATTGGTGTTTTCATTGTCAAATCTCCAATCGCGACCTTGTCCGATCTCGACCTTTCACGGTCAAATCTCTAATCAAGACCTTTCACGGTCCAACCTCCGATATCAATCTTTCGTGGTCAAATAGGCAATCCCGACCTTTCACGGTCAAGTCTCCAATCAATACCCTCACTGTCCAATTTTCAATCCCAACCTTTCACGGTTAAATCCTTTCCGATCAATTAGGATTAGGAGAAAATGTGTTTTAAGCAAAATTTAAGCAATAAGTGCATGTTACTTGAGCCTTCAGCCTAGACACTTCCCTCTGAGTCTAAACCTCACCTACCCCCAAGTCTAAACCTTGCCTGTTTTTTCCCGCAGAGCGAGAAAAGAGTGGGTGAGAATACCGGGTCAGCGCCTTTTCAGTGTGGAAACCTCAGGTTTAGACAATTCAGCAGAATCATCAGTTTTGTCTACTCAGGGGTTTTGGATGACGGATATGACAGAAAATAGTGATGATACAAGAAATCCGATGATTAGGAAGGAAGAGTTAGTCCTAGCTTTGGAAAATGCCCATAAGGTTCATGAAGAGCAGCTGGCCATGCTCATCGGTGCTCTTCGCCATCATGGAGTTCATGTAACAGTTGAGGCAGATGGTTCTTTGGTCGTGATTGAAGATGAAACTCCAGAAACAGTGATCTCAGTCCCTCCATCCTATAACCAATACCCTCCGCCATATAACCAATACCCTCCATCCTACAGCCAATACCTTCCTCCATCCACATATGATCCCTTACCAAGGACTACTCCTCTTCAGTCCTTTCCAACATCCCAGGCCATAAGGCCTCCATCGCCCTCAGCTCCCCAGAACGGATTGGGCTTCATCACACTTGTTCCTCAGTTTCAGCGATGCCTGCCAGTTTATGCTCCAGCTTCACATAATCAGTTTGAGCCATGTGGCTATGTTCTGATGCCCCTATACCCACTTGAATACGAGCGTGAGTTGCTAAAAGAAAATTCGGATGCCTCAAGTTTTAAGTTGTCATCTACCGGACTTAGTTAATTCACCCGTCAGTTTCACCAATCTGCGGTTGTGGTTCCCTCTACTGATAAAAGTCCTGTTGTGAGTTCCAGTAACTCGAGAGTTCCCGTTGACCCCCATGTGGCAATATTGACAGAACAAGTGAAACGAATGCAAGAAAGGCTTGATCTCATGATAAGTACCAGCACTCCCTTGACCCAAGGTGTCAAACCAGGCAAAGAAGTGACTCAGCCGTGCATAATCCGAGTGCCCGAAGTGAGAGAAGTTGATAGGATAACTAGTTCTAAGCTTGAGAAAAGTCTGAAGACACAGCTAGCCAGCACTACCCCTTTCACTCAATACAACCAGCGCAGTGCTGAATCCTCCCAAACAGATCCCAATATCCCCCAAAATCCTCCCAGGTTCACTTCCTTCCATCAATATGCTCAGTCATCAAGTTTCACCCCCGTGACTTTTCCGACCCATTTTTTTGGACAGCTTGTACTTGCTCCAGCTGGTCCATGGCCTCAAATCCCTCCACTTCCACTAGTATCATGGGCACGTAACTGATCACTACCTATCCTTAAGCAAGAGTAGCTAGGCTAAGGGTTACCTATCCTTAAGCAAGACTAAGAAATAAAATAGTCTCTCAGCCAACTTTTGTAGGGTCTAGTACTTTCCTCTTTCAATCAAGTCCTCCTCGGACATTGTAATTAATCTTCAATCTTCTATAAAAGAGTCTTTTTCTTTTCTTGCTAGACTTAAGACATTATTTGCACACCTACATTACATTTAATGAAATGGTTTTATTTTATATGATCACTTGCATTGCTCAACAAATAATCTCTCAAAATAATTAACGTTCTGATTAATCAGTGTGAGAAAGTCAACTAATGCCTTCCCCATACACTTTCCTTACCTCACAAAAGGCCTCCATCAAGCCATACACTTTCCTTACCTCCAAAAAGCCTTCATCAAGCCATACGCCTCCCAAATCATGTCCTCATCATCACCTTGACCAAGTGAACGATGGCGGCAACATCAAGGAACAACAAAAGGCCACTCAGCTTCGAAAAGATTGACCCCATGTCGACAACAACCTAGGAGCTTACCTTTGCCCTCAAGTGCTTCAAAAATATATATATATATATATATATATATATATATATATATATAATAGTGCAAAAAGAGTAATACTCTGCTAGGCTAAGAACCTTGTAAAGGGTAGTCTAGGCAAAAAATAGGGTTGCACATAAAAAAGGGGAAGAAAAAAAATATATAGTGCAAAAAAAGAGTAATACCCAGCTAGGCTAAAAACTCTAAAAGGGACGGTCTAGGAAAAAACACGGTTGCACATAAAAAAAAAAATAGGCCGAGGACCCAGCACCGCCAATCAGAAGCTTGACAGGTGGGGAAAAGTCAAAGCTGAAAGAATGAAAGTTGTCAATAACAATGGAGCGGTCAAAGCAAAGGCAGAAACATTTCATAAGCCTTTAGGCATATGCGAATCCTTTCTCCCCCAATGAAAGACGAAAATCAGGAAGCAATTGAAGCAGCAGTCCAAAACGACTGGTCAAGGAATCATCCTAAGGCTCATGCTTCATCACCAAACCTTCTCATCCATGCCTTCTCACCATAGGAACCACAAATGTTCAAATCCCATTTCCCAAAGCCAAACACAGTTCAGCCGAAGCCGAACTACGGCGACATGAGCTCCTCACAATGAGGGGAACGTAGGCAACCAGAAATGGTCCGGTCATAAACATAGCCAAACTCCAGAAGATCCGGTCTCATCAGTGGCCTTTCTCATGAACATATCCGAATCCAGAAAACCCGGTCTCATTAAAGACCTCTCTATACACAGACCTTTCTTTCACACTCAGCCAACT
This sequence comes from Adenophora triphylla var. japonica, assembly GCA_022495995.1. Taxonomy (NCBI): domain Eukaryota; kingdom Viridiplantae; phylum Streptophyta; class Magnoliopsida; order Asterales; family Campanulaceae; genus Adenophora; species Adenophora triphylla. The sequence goes on along the minus strand of JAFEMH010001100.1, from coordinate 429,109 downwards.
TTGATTCGCGATATTGGTTGACTTTCTCCTCATGATTAATAAAAATGTTTTTTCATATCGAGATTAGTGGTTGAATAACCCGAACATTAATAAAGGGTTTTAAGCAATCTTGTGATCATTTTAAATAAAACAAGTTTTCAGATGTCTTGACAAGTCTTCTCTTTCTACATCTTAGGAAAAATAGTGCTAAACAACCGATTTTACGTCGGGGGGCTTCCATACACTTTTACAAACCTTTCTACGCTTATACTCTCTCAAAAGAGTCAAACCCAAAGCGAGTTCTCGTGCCTACGTCAAATAAGGCCATCAAAATAACACAAATTTGGGATCTATTCCCACCTTTCGAAAAATATGCCCCTGCATGTATAAATTTCTAAAATTCCCTTCTTCCACATCTTCTTGCGGTTGACTGAGTGACTAAAGAAAATAAGAGAGTAAGTACAAAAGGATATGTTTTTCCCTCTTCTGCTACAATTCGCATTAGGGTTGCCTTGAAATTCTTCAAGGTTGGGGCTTTGCCAAGCCATTTCCTTAGACTGGGGCTTCTTTAGACATTTTTGGGGTCCGCATCGGGTTCCTCACTACATCACAAAATGGATTCAGTCTTGGTCCGATCAACCTCAGGATCACTTTTGCAGTACCAATCAGATTGGGACTTTTGATAGGTCATCAGTCGAAACTCTACCAAGTCACCTCTTCAAGCCGGGGCTTTGCTAATAAAAGGATCTTCCCTTGCTTTAATAAAACCTGGGGCTTTGCAGAATTTTTTCCTCAGACCGGGGCTTCGATAAGTCGCATCCGCCCCTAGAAGAGAGGTTTGGCCACTTTGACATCTGCTTTAGTCTTTGGTTCTAAAAGCCTGTCAGTGTCAGCTTCAGGTGCCAATCAAAACCCGAGGTTTAAACCCAGTCTCAGCCCAAGAGGGAATTCTGGTCCACATTGACAACATCCCAGCAACAACAACAGTTCAGTCCGCACCCAAGGGATATAACCCCACCTTCTCAAAGCCTGCATAAAAGTCATCCTCCAAACACATTTCATATATACATCCTGGCCCAATCTCTGCCATGTCTCCACAAAAAAAATCACCCCGAGGCTCAAGTAACGTGCCAATTACTAATGATAACATTTTCTCCCAAAATCCCTCCTTTATTTCCATTATAATGGAATAACGCCAGGTGACAGCCTCCGAATTGTCAAAACTCAACTCTAGCTACCTCTATCTCCTTGATAGCGAAGTACACTTTAGTTTTTCCAACTTTAGCTACCTCTATCTCCTTGATAGCGAAGTATGCTTTAGTTTTTTCCAACTTTAGCTACCTCAATCTCCTTGATAGCGAAGTACGCTTCAGTTTTTCCAACTTTAGCTACCTCTATCTCCTTGATAGCGAAGTACTCTTTAGTTTTTTCCAACTTTAGCTACCTCTATCTCCTTGATAGCGAAGTACGCTTTAGTTTTTCCAACTTCAGCTACCTATATCTCTTAGATAGCTAAGTACGCTTTAGTTTTCCAACTTCAGCTACCTCTATCTCTTAGATAGCGAAGTACGCTTTAGTTTCCCAACTTCAGCTACCTCTATCTCTTAGATGGCGAAGTAAGCTTCAGTTTTCCAACTTTAGCCTACCTCTATCTCCTCGATAGCGACGTAAGCTTTAGTCAAGTAAGGTGACAACCTCCATTAATTGTCAAATCAGGTGAAAACCTCCATTAATTGTCAAATTAAGGTGACAACCTCCATTAATTGTCAAGTAAGGTGACAACCTCCATTAATCATCAAAATCTCAAGGATCCTAGACATGTTCCTAACTATCTAGTGATTACTTGAACTACGACCAAGGCTTGATTCCTCCGGGATACGTAGGTAGCCTTTCATAAAGGTCCAGCCATCCGACCGCGGTGGTCACCCCTTTCATTCACCGTTCCTCAATGGTGCGTAAAACTTTCATAAAAGTCTAGCCATCCGACCACATTGGTCGCCCTTTTTCCTTCATCACTCCTTAGTGGTGAGATGGCCTTTCATAAAAATCCAGCCATCTAACCACATTGGTCACTCCCTTCATTTGGTACAATCCCAGTAGGATCAGCCATTTGACCTCCTAGGTCACCTCATTTCCATCTTCATAGCAAGGGACCAGTTTCTCTTCGCCATGCCCCGGTAAGGATCAGGCATGCGACCTCCTTGGTTGCCCAATTCCAACCCGTGTCGGCAATTCCAATCCAATTCCAAAGGATGTGCAAGTATAGTTCAGGCTACCTCTGTCACGCGACAAAACTAGCCACATGGCTTACTAGGTCGCGCGACACCTTTAGCCAACACCAGACATCAGTAACCTGCTGCATTCAGTTCTCCCCAGGGCACTCCCCGACTTGTCAATTGCTGCAACCATCATCCGTCCATTTCTCAAATGCATGGGGAAGGGTTCATTCATCCCATATACACCCATACATTCATATACACACTCACCCGGTACATATACAAACCATGAACCCATCCATTCAGTCAAACCATCAACCATACGACCGTCAATCCATTTTCCATTCTTAAGATAGACTCGTGCAATAATAAAAATAATAATGTAAATGCAAAAAAAATAAAAATAACCAAGTCTGATCTTGTACAAAAGAGGTGCGTAGCAAAATAGAATAGTCTAGGGTGTGTTTTCTCAAAGAGTACAATAATCAAAAGTCATAATCTGATCTAAAGGCTACTCTGAACCATCTTCATCATCCTCCGAATCATCCTCTTCATCTTCATCGTCGTCGCCATCCTCAGCCTCCTCAGGCTCATCATCAGGGTCATCAGAAGGTGCCTCGTATGCTATAGTACCCATGCTATAATAGTCATCAGGCTCGGTGATAACAGCGGATGCAAGCTCGTAATCCGCAGCAGTCTCGTCATCATCATCATCACTATCATCACTGTCATCATCATCATCACTCTCGACAGGTCTAGGAAGAGGCACATTTGCATTATTTGTCTGAGGCCTCAGTCCACTAATGCCCCCGCTGGTGCCCACGTCATCAAAGCGGCCCTTCTTCTTTCTTGGCTGACCCGGAGGGGAGATGTTTATCGCATCCTGAGACCGACACTAGTTCTTCCAATAGCTCATGCCTTTCTGGAGCTTGCCAATCATGCCCACAGCGCCGGTAAAAGCCCTAGTCAGATGCTTGTAAGCCTGGGCTGATACCTGTTACAAGCAGACACAAGAAATGTCAGGATACAATTCTTGATAGCAGAAAGGGACGCAAGCAGTCTAAAAGAGGCAAAGGAGACAGTACTTACTGATCTAGAACCCTGCGGGAGCTGCAGGCAAGGATGAGTCTGTGTCATGTCAATATGAGCTCGCCGTGTGTGGCCGCCACTCTGATAATCAATATAAGTCGGAGGTAAAGGAGGTCTCGCTACATATCCAGATGACGGTCCTGCGCTCTAAGCACCACGCCCTGCTATCACCTGCAGTGACAGTAGCCTCTCTGCAATATACACAGTGTAGTCACCTCCCTCCTCAACATGATTGTAAGCATCGTCACCCTGGATTAAAGTGGCCAAATCCTCCAACTTCCGAGGGAACCACATGTCCTCTGGAGGATCAACAGGAACCTGAGCAATCCTGTCTGGCCCATGCTGTCTATGGACTCTCTCCCCCAAGTATAGAACATCCCCAGACAAACCCACCAGTAGCTTGCGACACTCTGTCAAGTGCGCAGCATAATCCAGACCTTGGTCATCATATCGGCCAGTCCAAGGAAATAAGCTCAATCTCTGAGGAGTCCCTCTCAAGTATAGCAGGGTGTCCTGATACGAAGCCGTCATCCTATACCTCACACTATCCGTCCTGGTCTGTCGCCTGGCATCCCTCGTCCACCGTCTGAGAGCAGGAAAAGTGATGGCAGGAAACTCATCCCGGATCTGCCATGCATAGCAGCCAAATACCTTTTAGGCCCAAACCTGAAAGGAAGAAGAAGAAGTCAAAACGGGGGAAATAATGATAGGGAATGACAGAGTGAAATGTGCAAAAGAGAAGAAGTCAAGATGAGAGAATACCTGATCAAAGGCCATGTGACAGCAGTTGAAGTACATCGCCTTCCCCCTGCTGACGTCATCTAGAGCCAAATATATCTCAGCTAAACATGCCTCACCCCAGGACAGGTTCCCCACAGCATCCCAAGCTCTCAAAAGCTCCAACAGTGAAATCAGGGCAGTAGACGCGCTGTTGATGAATAGCATATCAGAAAAACCACCCATATAAAAGCTCTCGCCAATCTCTCGGCTCTAAATCGGCTCTCAGCAGAATCATCAAAAATAATAGGATAGTCTCTACTCTGCTCCTTAATCCAACCATGAAGCTCACCCAACTCGTATCCATTCCCCTTCTTGTCCTGGGGAACGAAACCGAGTAAGCCCATGAAGTCTGCATCAGCAATAGGCTGGGGCTCAACAGCAAGTAAGGGCTCATCAACATAAAGGGGCTCAACTGTAAAGGGCAATCCCGTAATAACTGCAAAATCATACGGTGTGACTGTCGCCTCACCCCATGAGAAATGGAATGAGTGAGTGGTATCCCACCAAAACTCCATGAACGCCTTCACCAACTCTATACTCCTCTGTGTGTCTCCAATGGCCTTCGCCATCTCAAAAAATAGCCCCAACCCAACAGCATAGACCATGCCCTTAGGCGAATGTATCTGCTCCTGACTACCAGGCAAGATCTCCCATAGCCTACCAATCACCTCCGGAGAGCCTCTGGTGCGCAATCCCTGCAAGTAAACACAGCACAGGTATGAGTATCTCATTCTGTTCTTGAAATCGTCTCATCCTTTTTCAAATTAAAATAGGTCAAATCATATAAATGTAGAATACGCATTTATCATCATATTTCCCAGTTCAATTCACGCAATCAGTTCATTGTTCACATGCAAGTTCAGGTTTTTGTTAATTCATTTTTAGTCTGAGAAATCAATTTCCAATCAGTTTCATACAAATAAAAAAAATTAAAACCTAGCAAGGGTTACGGATGAATGCATACCACGGATTTTTTTTCTCAGCAGCGGAGGTGTGTTCATCAAGCTGTGGATAAAAGTTCCCCCTTTGATCTTACGGAATGAACGGCCTTTGATTCCTCTAAATTCCCTTTCGTCGAGCGGCCAACTCGGCGTGTTGTGGAGCCTTCTTCATAGGGCGCATCCTAGAAGGCATCGTTCCAAGCCAAATCCGACTCAAATCTCTCGATTCCTCTCTATTTCTCTGTTCTCTCTTCCCTTTTCCTTCTCTCTGTTCGTCTCCCTCTCAAATTTGAGAATTGCAACTGACGACTGTTTGAACTTAAAAGGGGTTGTTCACGAGGGTCAGTATGTCGTGCGACATAGTAGGCTTCTTTGGCCAAATTTCTCAATTCACCCCTATGGTTTGTGGACATCAACTCCGACCCCTGTGGTTTATTACCACTTGAGCCCCTGTGGCTTATTTTACCATTTTGCCCCCGTAGGCCTGTTTTATCCTTTGTGCCCCTGGCATTTCCCATTATATTTCTTAAATCAATCAAAATTTTTCTTCCAGTGCCCCCGTGGCCTATTTTACAAATTTACCCCTGTGGCCCGTTTTATTATTTTACCCCTGGCATTTTCAATGCTATTTTTCAAATAATTACAATTATCGGGTCCTTCCCGCTTCTTTACAAAAAAATCATTGGATCCTTCCCGCTTCTTTACAAAAATGATCGGGTCCTTCCCGCTTCTTTACAAAAAAAATCATTGGGTCCTTCCCGCTTCTTTACAAAAATCATTGGGTCCTTCCCGCTTCTTTACAAAAATTATCGGGTCCTTCCCGCTTCTTTACAAAAAAATCATTGGGTCCTTCCCGCTTCTTTACAAAAATTATCGGGTCCTTCCCGCTTCTTTACAAAAATTATCGGGTCCTTCCCGCTTCTTTACAAAAAAATCATTGGGTCCTTCCCGCTTCTTTACAAAAATCATCGGGTCCTTCCCGTTTCTTTACAAAAATTATCGGGCCCCTCCCGCTTCTTTACAAAAAATCATTGGGTCCTTCCCGTTTCTTTACAAAAAAAAAAACCATCGGGTCCTTCTCGCTTCTTTACAAAACCCTCGAGCCCTTCCCATTTTTCACCAAAAAACCCTTGGGTCCGTCCCTCTTGTCACAATCACTAGGCGACTTCCCCTCGATAGTCACTATTCCAAACTACAATCATGGCTTGATTTCTCCGGGATACGTAGGTAGCCTTCCAAAGGTTCAGCCACTAGACCTCCTTGGTCACCCAATCCGTCTCGGCAGTTCGCCAGATTAGATCCTTTTTATCGACAACCCCACTTTCCCTGCAAGTGACGTTGCCGAGGGGCTTCTGTAAGTACCCAAATCTGGCTCATGCCTTCCGGTTAAGTTTCTCGACGATTCCCCGAACTTTCATAAAGTTCAGGGGCGATTCGGGAACTTTTTAGAACTTTCCAAGGAAGGAAGGACCTGCTAGGAGTTAAAATTCCAGGCAGGACCTCGCTGGAAAGGACATTCCAGAATCTGCCACCTTGCAGTTTTCTAGAAGGAAAATGGCTGGGGCTTGTTAGTCGTGCGACATAACGTGCCTTGACAAATTCCAGTTCGCCACCTTGCATGCTTCTAGAAGGAAAACAGTTATGGCTCGTAATGTCGTGCGACATAACAAGCCACTCCCATGCTATAAATAGAGGCCTGCACCTCTCATTTTAGGATCCCTTTTCCACTCCTTAAGGTTACTCTGCTCAAATTACGTCCAATATACACAAACTAGCCCTAATCCATTATTAATCCACTCTCATATACAAACAAAAAAAAAATCAATCTTTATTTGATTTCTCTCCCTCTCTTGGTCCTATACCACATACACATAGAACCAACGGTTCTCATTGAATCCAGGTTTGATATTAGCTCCAGAAGCTGATATTTGAAGAATCCTATACCTAACTTGCTATAGGATTGGTGGTCTTCAAGGGTAACGATTCCCTATCCCTTTCTCTCTTTCTATCTTCCTTCTACATGAGATCTCCATACTAAATGTGTTGATTATGATGCATCCTGATTAGGATTGCATGTTCTAGTCTCATATTGTTTAGATTCGTATCTATTTTCATATCATTTCATGTGATCGCATCCGCTTGATATTGTTTTGCATGAACATTCGAGATGAGTGTGGATCTCTCATATCCACACCCTCTTGAAGTGTTCAGTATGTACTCCCTGAGATTCACCTGTGATGTAACTTGACTATATTATTGTCTTGTTATGTCTGTAAATCTCAGTTGTAAAAGTCTCTGCAAATGGTTAAATGTGTCATGCGACACAACTTGCCATGCAAGTCCTGTGTCACGCGACAACATTGGCCAGTTTGCAGAGACTTCCTCTTTTCAGCTGTAATCTAATTTTAACCTTTTCCAAGTTGTAATCTAACATCAATTTGTGCTTTAAATATCATTTCCCCACACAAAGGATTCATCGGGGATCCTCTCCCAAGGATGAACAAGGGTCCACACGTGGCTTGTTCTAGGGAAGATCCATCGCATGATGATGTGAAGTCCCTTTTCTTTGTACATAAAAAATGCAATCGTTACTTTCAAATGCAACTTCCCCATGTCCCTCATGGTTGGATCACTCTCCAAGGATTGTCTAGTGACCTTCCTAAGGCACAAAAGACATAGGATGAGTATAAAGATCCAATCTTTATACCCTCCCCTTAGTCCCCTTGGCACTCATCTGCTTCCGCGGCTGGCGGGATAGATGTGGGGCAGAGCTTTGGTCAGCCTTCTGGTGAGACTTCTGGATCGCAGGCCCGACATTCTTCGTATTCAGGGTTTGAGCATGGGGGACCTTTAGGGTCGCAGGCACGGGGCCGTCATTCTTCGTATACCGGAGTAGAAGACTTCATGAATTACCTGTCTGCCACGGATCCACTTGCAGCAGCACAGTATGTCGAGTGCTCGGATGACGAGCAAGATTTAGAGTAGCCCTTTTGATATCTTTAGATAGTTGTATGTACTGCCTGCTTTAGACGTTATTTGTATCTGGGACACACTCGCTTTGGTGCAAAACTTTTGTACAGTTTAATGTTATCATGATTGTTTTTACTTTTGGTATTTAATGCAACCATATAAGCAAATTAATCAAAAATAAATAATGACAGAAAATGCACTGAATAACAGATTCGAACAGACAAAAATTCACAGCTAATATGCACTGCTATTATTATTTGCACTGTCGCACGAGCCCGGAATGGATTTGGCATTTGCAATGGGTGAATGAGTTACGGGTGTTTGGCTGATTTGGACAAGGATGAACAGGGTGCATCTTGGAATGGACAAGGAACATTGGTGCAGCAAGGCTGCAGGTTGACCAGGCCAAACTGAAAGACAGGCCGGCCAGCCAGATCTTCAATTTCGACTTCCTTAAATTGCAATCCAGTTTTTGCAGATTTCAGAAGTCTTAAGCTTGTTTCCATTGATTCTTGAAGCTGAAATCAGTTCTTTCTCTCAAAATCTTGAAATTTCCTCATTTTCCATGGCCACGTTTCCAAGGTTATCGACTCAGATGAAAGAACAATTCCTGGAAAGGTTCAAAAGATGGGTACGACACCACATGAGGCACAACAAGGAGTTTTTCGAAGGTTGTTATAGGATGAAGTCAGTTTGAGCTTTGAAGGAGCTTTCCCCTGACTGGGATCTTCTGAGAGTTGCTGCTCGTTTCTAGGATGGGAGGAATGACCACCGTTGAGAATTTGATGTCTCTTCTTGGCGTTTCTGCTGAAGAAGCTTACGGGATGCTGATACCGTACACCGACTATATTGACATCTCGAGAGTGCCGAATAGATTTGCGAGTACTGACGGGAGCATTACTACGTGGGATGCTTTTGCTTTGTGCATGATCGCTACTCTGTTCATGATTACGTCTTTGGGAGTGTGCCATCACAGCGTTCTAGACCTGGTGTGGCATTGCCGGGGCAGAGAAGACATCGTGCCATTGATCTTGGGCGAAACATTTCATGGCATTGATCGAATGGCGATCGGTTGCCGGTACATGTGGGGAGGAAGTCCCGCTATGCTCACTCTATGGCTGAGGGAGAGGTTGCAAGTTATACTCGAGGTTCCCATGACGTGTGATCCTATGTTCTTCTCTCGGCGACCCTTGAAGATAGGAGGCAGTCAGGCTGACTAGGAGCTTTGGTTGGCCAAACTCCGCACACTTCATTTGCGATGGTGGGTTCCTCATTGGAAGTTGCAGACGTGTCAGACCGTTCAGGAAGGTCTCTTCATTGTCAGAGTTTCGGGGCTTTCCCACTCTTTTTTTTATATCCCGTCTTTGGTGCTACGGCAGTTCGGGATGGAGTAGGTTCCTCTGATGGGCTTGAGTGATGCTGCTACCTTTGAGGTGGGATCACTTTCCATGGATGATCCTTCGACGTTCTTGCTTTACATGCGGTTGTGGCAATATGCGTCTTTTCCCGTCAGGGTTCTCTTTCACCGGAGAGGGGGCACTATTCTGTCTACTGGATATTTGAACTGGTATGATGAGTATATACGGGAGACACAAATGGCACTTTTGTGGAGATGAAGTGAGCTATTGGGTCTTAACCACCATGACATCTCAACATTGAGGAGGGCTAAGGCCAAGGTTAACCCTCAAGATAGTACGGAGGATGATATGGCTGACTATGAGGCTAACGCGAGCCGATTGGCTGACAGTAGCACGGACATGGCGGCTCGGAGAGAGGCAGCTCGTGGTAGAGCTAGGGAAAGGGCTGCACTGGCAGCAACGGGTTTGACAAAGGCGTCGGGAAGGGTCCCAGAGCCAGGCAGGAGAACTACAGGGATATTTCCTGTAAAGACGAAGAATACCCGTCGCGAAAAAGGGAAGGAAAGGAAAGATGAAGGACCGAGCATGAGTGGCTAGGTTGACCTTGTAGTTCGGAATATCCACCCACTATCATTGCAGACACATTAAGTTTAATTAAATGTTTTATTTTGCTTTGCAAGCATGTAGTGAGTCGAGAGTAGACTGTGCTTGAACTCATTAAAAAGTGTTCTAACTGTAATGAATTCGCGGGTTAATTTAAGAGTTTTTTGAAACACAAGTGATTGGTGTTGAATTTGAAATTTTATTTGTTTTTGAGACCAAACTAATGATGGCTGCCTATGTTCCCCTTTTACAAATGGACTAAGGGGCTCAGGTCATCGTAGTTCGACACTTTTGAGAAAATAGAAGTGGGATGAAAAAGTTGCGACCCTGATTTTTACCTGGATCATTTTTGAGGATGTATCTAGTTGGGTATTACTCTTTTAGCACTTTGATTTTACTGATTTGGGATGTATAGGGAGAGAGATTTGACTCGAGTTCTTCCTCAAACGAAGTATCTGCGGAGCTTGCTTCCGTTTACTGGGTTGACGAAAGGGTTTCCATCCAAATCGGCTAGCTTCATTGCTCCTCCGGAGAAGATTTTCTGCACCACGAACGGGCCTATTCAGGTAGGTTCCCATTTTCTGAGGGGATTGGTCTGGGTAGGAGGCTTTTCTTTAAGCACCAAGTCTCCTTCTCTGATGTCTCGGGTCTTGACTTTCTTATCAAATGCTCAGGCCATTCTGCTTTGGTAGGCACGAGTATGTTCCATGGCTTTCAATATTCGTTCATCGAGTAAAGCCAGTTCGTCATGACGGCTTTGGAGCCATTCAACTTTGTTGATCCCGTTTTCCAAGAGGACTCACAGGGAGGGGATTTCTAGTTCAACTGGTAGCATTGCTTCCATTTCGTATGTCAGTGCAAAAGGAGTCTCCCCTGTGGCAGTTCTGACTGATGTTCGGTATCCCCAAAGTGCCAAGTGTAGCTTTTCGGGCCAATCCCATCCTCGTACGGCCATCTTTTTGATTATTCTTGCAAGAATCTTGTTTGCTGCCTCTACTGCACAATTAGTCTGTGGTCTGTAGGGAGAAGACTTGTAGCGTGTAACTCTGAACTCGGTTAACAGCTGGTCACGATCTCCTTCGAAGTGGGTCCCATTATCGGATATGATCTCGTTGGGCACTCCGTATCTGCACATGATGTTTTCCTTGATGAACTCGGCCACCTTCTTGGAATTCAGTACTTTGTAGGACCTGGCTTCCACCCATTTGGTGTAGTCGACAGCGACAAAAGATGTCTTGATTTTCTCGAAAGCTTCTTGGCATTCAACGTTCCATTCGATATCAGCATTTTTCTTCATTCGCTTGAATATTGGCTCGCAGAGAGACGTCAGCTGGTTGACAAAGCGACTGATGTATTGAAGTCTTCCCATGAAACTTTTCACTTCTGACAGTGTTCGTGGTGGCTTCATGTCGATGATGGCCATGATTTTCTTGGGATCAGCTTCGATGCCTCTTTCTGTGACCATGTACCCCATTACTTTGCCTCGTTTTACGTCGAAGGTGCACTTTGCAAGGTTCAATCTCATGGAGTGCTTTCTGAGTCTGTTGAAGAATTTCTCAAATCTATCATGTGCTGCATGTCAGATCCTTTGGAGTGAATGATCATGTCGTCTACGTACACTTCGATCTCTTTGAGAATCATGTCATGGAAGAGGGCAGTTGCAGCCCTTTGATAGGTAGCTCCAGCATTCTTTAAACCAAACGGCATGATCGTATAACAGTATATCCCCCATGGAGTGGTGAAAGCAGTCTTGGCCTGATCTTCTTCGGACATCTTGATCTGGTTGTATCCGGTAAACCCGTCCATAAAGGATTTTACTTCTAAATTGGTTGTGGTGTCAACTAGCATGTCGATGTTGGGCAACGGGAAATCGTCCTTCGGGCTGGCTTTGTTGAGATCTCAGAAGTCTACACAGCATCTGACTTTTCCATTGGCCTTGGTGACCGTCACAATGTTGGAGAGCCAAGTCGGGTACTCAATTACTCTGATGAAGCCGACATGGAGCATCTTCTCAATTTCTTCCTTTACTTGTAGGGACCATTCTGGCTTGATCTTGCGTAGTTTCTGCTTGACAAACTTGGCCTCAGGATCTAGAGGGATTTCGTGTTCCACGATAGAGGGGTCGAGCCCTGGCATGTCTTGGTATGACCAGGCAAACACGTCAACATACTCTTTGAGGAGATTTATCAGGGCTTCTTTTTCTGCACCGGTGAAGAAACTGCCCACCGGCGTCTCTTTAGGCACTTGTACTGACCCCATATTCACTTTAGTCATAACCTCTTCTGTAGCTTGGGCCCGATTTTCCTCTCGGTCAACTACACGCTTGAGAACCTCTTTAATGTATTGTTCATTTAGTGTGTTTGCTTCTTTATCAAGTGAATCATTATTAACTTCTTTTAAGTTGTTAGTTAACTTATCAGTTGTTAAAGTGGCAATGAGGGGATAATACGAAAGGTCGAATTTTTCATTTAAGAAGAAAGGAAATACAATGTTGGCTACAATATCATAGTCTTCTAGCGTGAGGCGGTCAGACGACTCAGAGGACTTGAATTCGACAATGAGAGACTCAGAGGGTTCCAAACTAGATTCAGGGAGATAGGGGAGTAGCCCTAACTTGTCTATTATCTCCTTCTTGCTTGCCCTTGGTCCGGTGAAAGTCACCCAGTTCTTTAGTCGTATTGTAGGATTTTTGGTGAGGGTTCGGGGATCAAAAGGCTTGGCTTCTCCTGTCCTGATCATGGCGATTATGCTGTCCTCGGAGCTCAGATCAATCAGTTTTGGAACATCCATGACTTCTTCGAAAAGATTCTGTAGAGCAGGTCCACTTTAGATCATATTCCACAAATTCTGGTTCCTTCTTCTTTGGGATCAATGTTTCGAATGGGGCTTCGTAGGCTAGACCGAACAGCCTGTCTCCCAAGAAGAGTGTCTCGAGATGTTCTTCTATGTCAGGGATCCCTTTGAATGAGTACTCATGCTGAACGGTGGTGGTGACGGGTCCAAGTAGCGCAGTGATGTCAAGGAACGCTCCCCTTATCGGATTGGCCTTGAGTCCTCTGAAACGCTTGAGGTTCTGTGCCAGCTTTCCCATCTTTTTTGTAGTCTCTGTGCTGACTTTTCCTGTTCCTTTCTCATCTTCATCAGTCTCGCTGTCAGTTCCCTCAGTTCCCTCAATTCCTTTCTCATCTTCATCAGTTTTGTTGTCAGTTCCCTCAGTTCCTTTCTCATCTTCATCAGTTTCGATGTCGGTTCCTTTGACGAAGTAGCGAGCGAGGTCAAAGCTGTAAGGTCGGAGGTTGGGTGTGATGTAGGAGGCTCCCCTTTTGTGGGCTGCTGCTTTGGTACTTGCGAGCTTCTTGTCTTCTCGGACGTCATCGGGTGTGGGCACATAACCGAGCCCCTGGACTGTATTGTGGTCCTTAACTTCTATGACTTGGTGTTGGCCTTGCAACCTTTTTCCGAGCCCCAGTCCTGGGATAAAGTTCATGAGTTTCATAATCTTCATGGCAGGAGGGATCTTATCCCAAAACAACGGAAGGTCTACGCTGCATATTTGTATCTTGGAAGTTTCCATTGTAAATCCAGCTAATGCCATATCGTCGTCATGCTTGATTTCTAACACTGGAATGCCATTGGTGCAGGTCCCTTCGGTGGTGACGATATCCCCGTAGACAGTTTGTCAGTTCATTTCCTTGCATGAATTTGATACATTGGTGAAGGGTGGATGCCATGCCGTTTATCTGGTGCAGCCATGGTCTTCCCATAATAGCTGTGAAAGTGATAGGAATGTCCAGCACTTCAAATTCAGTAGGCATCATCTGTTTGCTGAACCAAATATTTAAGGTAGCGACCCCGGGAGCTGCGCGGGAGGTAGAATCATAAGCTTTGATAGTGTGAACTGAAGGCTTCAAATCAGTGGGCTTGATGTCGAGCAGGTCCATCATCTTGGCAGGCAAGACATTCATTTCGGAGCCTCCATCAATAAGTACGCGGGGAAGACAGCGCTCATCCAACTGGACAGTGATGTAGAGCGGCTCATTATGATCAGCCCCAAATTTTGGCAGGTCCAAGTCTATGAAGGTGATGATGTTTCCATAGTGGATATTGCCGATCATCTGGATTACTTCTTCTGGAGTTGCGTCCATGGGGACCATGGTACGGGCTAGACTTTCCTCCAGCTTGAGCTTATGCGGGTAGGAAGAGGTGAGCAGAGACCAAAGGGAAATGTTCGCCTGGGTCTGCTTTAGCTGAGTAAGGATCGGGTCCTCCTTTCCGGAACTTGCTTCTTCGAGTACGTGTCGACTGGGTTGCGGCTCTGGCTCTGTTGGCTTTTTGTTGGCCTTGGGCGGTAGCACATAATTTTGACCAGATCGAGTCAGAACATTGACGTCAGGATTGGCCTCTTTTGAGCATGTTTCTTTGATTTGAGCCATAGTCAGCGGAGGATTTTTCGAAGCACAGGGCCATACATCCTTTCTCAATTCGTTGACTGTTAATATCTTTCTGGGGGCCTCAACTGCTTCTCGGATTCTATCCCAGGATACGGGCTTAGGTGCTCTGGAAGGGAGAGAGCTTATGGTTTGGCGCAGTTGTTAAAATGTCAGTGTGCAGCAGTGGTTGCTGGGACTGAACACTGTCTCATTCACCCTCTATGGGAGGCTAGAGGATTCTCGATTGATGCGAACTATTTCTCTGATCTCTTTGCGGTACACTGCATTTTTCTCTTTCTTGCTGAGCAAGCTCATGGTATTCTTGAGTTGGGACAAGCAGTAGTCATGGTTTGTTAGCTTTCCTCCACTCTTCATCCAAATATGCTCTCTTATGATTGAGCCTTCATTGAGAGTTAGCACTTGCATTTCTTCCCAGGTCAAAATAGCCAATGCTTCTTTGAATCATATACGATAATCCAGATAAACCTCCATCGGGGAGAGCTTTCTTTGTTGCTTTATCTGAGTGGCTGGCATGTTGGAAGGTAAGTATATGTCTTCCCAGATATCTGCCCAAGTAACTAGTTTTTGTCCCGGTTGATCATTTCTGTAAACGAACGTTGCAGTCTGGGGAATCTCCATTAGCATTCGTTGGAGGCTTATTTCCATCTTTCTTTTCCTTTGAATAGACCTTCCTTCTTCAATTTGCTTTTCAACTTGAGAACGGAGATGATCCTTTCCCATCCTCCCAGGACCCTTGGGATCCTAGCTTTGTTGATGTTGTGATTGGCTTGGAAGAGTATAACTTCATCGTCTTCGTCGTATCTTTCATAAAGAGTTTGCTTTTCTCGGGGAGACAAACGCTTGTATTCTTCATGCTGTTGGACCAGGTATTTCTTGTGTTGTTCCATTCCATCTCCTAGGTCATCGGGATCGTTGACCGCCTTTCCTTGCCAAAGGGGGCTTGCTGAGAAGTGATGGTAATCCAGGAAATTGCCGTTGGTGAAGCCTTTAAGGTCGAACTGATCCAGAGTGGCCTCTAGTTATTTTTCTGAAGCGGCTTGTGAAGCTTTAAGGGCTTTGTCCCTGTGAGTCTTTCGAGCTTTGTCTTCATCCCAGAGGTAAGTTTCTAGTACAACCAATTCCATGAGGGCTTTTCTTATGAGAGCCAAGCATTCTCCGTAAGTACGCATTATCTGGCTGATGTCTAGAATCGTTATCACATCCAAATCTCCAAATGGAGAAAATACTTGGATTATGCTCATGAAGGAAGTCATAGTTGGACATTCCTTGTGGCCTTCTTTGATCTCGACTATTAGGAAGTCTGACCACATCTGATTTATCAAACTGATGGTTGTGTTGAATTCTGCGATGTTCTTGGTCTCGTGATCTCGGTCAAGAGCCAAATCTATCAGTGCTAGTAGCTCGGCGGGGGGCTGCCCGGATTCGTTATCGTGATGGCTGGGAAGAGGGTCAAATTTGAGCATATTGATGCTTAGGTGGTTGTCCCTTTCTTCGGAGGTTTGATCTGTCTCATTAGGAGCACATTCGTTGATGTTCTCAGGATTGCTGCTGGAGGCGTTCCCGAGGTTAATCTGACCCATAGTTGAATGAGGAGCTTCGTCTCCTTTGTTGGTGCCCTCGGCCTTGGCGGCGTTCTTGGCTATGATCTTTACTGACGGCATGGGCTGGCTGCCACTGGTGTGGGCACTCGGGGATGACGAGCCTTGAGCTCTTTTGGCAAGGGCCTCATTTACCATGATCAGGCAATCGTTGAGGGTAACTTTCTCATTGCAGAATCTAATAATAAGGACTGGATCCCTGGTCTCATCGGGGTGTCTGGAGAAGATTATGTTGACGAAGTCGTCGACAGTTACGTGATTAGAAGGGTTCTTTGTCATGTCTATCATCTGTTTCCACTCGTCGAACAACTGTCTGTACTGGACGTTAAGTTTCACGAACTCCATTGTGTTCGACACTTCATCATAGGTGACCTCATCTGAATTGGTGCCATCCTCGAATCTGAGCATGTTTACGTAAGAGTCTCCCTGCCAATTTGTTGCGTCTTCTACTTTGGAGACTTCTGAGTCGTCTCTGCCTGATGGTTCAACCCAGACTAAAGGACGTCATGTGCCCTGTTCTGAAGCTGGTACTGTGAGGAAGACTTCATGTCCTCTGCTTGAGCAAAGGGGCTCGACAAGGAATTCCATGTTTAAAATCTCGTGGACGACTGCCATGCATTCTTCATAAGTGTGCATGTATCTGTTGACCTTTATTGTGAAGATTTCTTTGTCAGGTCGGGCGAGAGGGTTTGCTCGAAGGATGCTTATGAACTTTTGATCGGAGATGAGAGGTTTATGTGCCTGTATTATTGCGGGTTCCAATGTCTCTTTCCATTTGGGATTCAAGTCTCGGAAACGGCAGTTGAATCTGATGAACCTTATTGCTCCGGGCGCCTCTTGCTCGAGGGCGTTGACGTAGTTGGCACCTCTGGACTCGAAGGGATTCTGATGAGATTTTCCCCAGTTCTCCTTTTGTCGGTTAATGGGGGGCGGCACATGCGCACGGCTGCGGGTACGCTTGGTTGGTACTTCAGCTTCGTTGCTTATGAGAAAGCTATCTCCCCTGATGACCTCGAGATCTCCATGGCAGTTTATGAACTTTACGCATTGATGGAGGGTGGAAGCTATGGCTTTCATGTGGTGGAGCCATGGGCGTCCCAGCAGAGCTATAAATTCGAACGGGATATCCATCACTTGGAATTTCACTGGCACCATTTGAGCTTCAAACCAGAGTTCCAGAGTTATAGTCCCCAGGATGGGACGAGATGTGTTGTCATAGGCGTTGATTTTCCAGGAAGATGGGATCATATGGCCTTCATCGATGCGTAAGGCTCGCATTATGCTGAGGGGAAGGACGTTGACTGCCGATCCATTGTCTACCAGGACTCCAGGAAGGGAGACGATGTTGAGCCGAATGGTGATGTGCAGGGCCTCGTTGTGTTCTGTAACCCCTTTCGGCAAGTCTTCATCACAAAACGTGAGCATGCTGCCATATAATCTGGGATCGTAGATTTGATCTCTTTCTGGAGAAGGGGAGTCATCGAGCCATCCATTTCCCGTCTTTCTCTTAGTAGGCAGAGGTCTTGGAGGTGCCTCGGGCCTTTGGTTCTGTGAGTACGCCAATCCAATTTGCGACCCTTTTTAGGTGCATTTTAAGATGATAAAATTGCACTAGGGGTGTTTTGGTAAATTCTCGGTCCATTCCGAGACTTTTGGAAACTTTTTATAAGTTTTTGTGAAGGAAGTGCTTTTAAGTAATTTTTATGTACAGAAGGACCTACAGGGAATTAAACCATTTTGGACCTAAGAGGAATTACCTTGGAAGGTTCCAGAATGGCAAATTGGCGCCAGAAACGGTTATGGGCATGTTGTGTCACGCGACAACTCAAGCCATGGAAAGTTGATACAGAAGGTCGTGCGACACACCATGTCCATCATATGCAGCTATAAATAGAGCCCTGCACCTCTCATTTCTAGATCCCTTTTCAGACTCCCTACTGTCACCCTGCCAAAATCACCCCAGAAACCTCTCTCTCTCTCTCATCCTTCCATACTAACCCATACCAATTCCCTTCAATTACCTCATCTCTCATACACATCTTAGCCATTTCCCTCCATACTTCACACACACCATTGAAGATCAAAGTCCAAGAGCTCTTTCTGCATTCGAATCCCAATCTGAAGTTGTTTAGAAGGGTTCTACACTAAACATAGTGTAGAATTGTGGATCTACAAGGGTAACCCCTCCATCCATCCTTCTCTCTCTTACATTCACTCTTTGCACAATTTCATTGCAATTTCTGTTCCTTGGACTTGATAATTAGGCTCCATCTGCCTTCAATTATCAAGTCCCAATCGCCATCTCTCTGTTTAAGTCATTTTGCTTGATATATTTGATGTTCATGGCTTGATCTCTTGATATTTGTTGCTTGTTTGCCAAGGGAGTGTGGATCTCTCCATATCCACACTCCTTTGGTCAATCCATTGCTGGTTTGTGATATCCTAAGTTGATTTGGTATAATTATTGGATCTGATTGAGTTTCTGTTGAATCTGAATTCGAATTGTAAAGTCCCTGCAGACGGTCACGTTATGTCACGCGACACAATTGGTCTTATCAATCCTGTGTAGTGCGACATAACTAGCCACTCTGCAGGGATCATCATTTCAGTTGTAATTTGTTCATCTGGTTCACTTGTCACTCAAAACAGAGTGTAAATCCTCAATATTCATACTCATTTGAGGTGATTGTTTTTCTGTATTTGAGCACTTGTAAAACCTCTGCAAGGTGCCTTGTTGTGTCACGCAACACAACTGACCCCTCAGGTCCTGTGTCACGCGACATAACTAGCCCTTTGCAGCAGGTTCAGTTCAGTTGTAAGTTCTGTTCAGTTTCCATTATAATTGGGATGTGGCCTCCCATGGTAAATGGTTCACAAGTTGTAATCCCTCCTTTTGAGCAATAAAACAAAGCACTTATATGCATTTCATCACATATTTTTGTCTCACACATTTCGCACACACTCTTGGATGTTTTGAATGTTGAACATAGAAAGACTCGTCTGCGGACGAGGCATGTTGGGTGAACTCTCGATTCTTCCCAACACGTAACCTGACCCCCGAATCCAATTTCTCATTTCAAAAAGGTTTTCAATGTTTCCTTTAAAACGGCGTGGCGACTCCCAAAACTTTTTTAAATTTCGGCGAGCGTACATTCAGTGGCGACTCCGCTGGGGACTTGAAACTTGGTTTTCAAAAGTGGCTCAAACTTTCGTGCTTGTTCAACAGTCATTTCATTCATCTGTGTGTGCATTGTGGGTGACATTATATGTGTATAAATGCACTTAGTGCTTTGCTTTATTCCCTCCCCTTCCTTGCTTCCTGTTGAGATTGTGTTGGTGCTTGGGGTTGAACCATGTCATTTACTTGGAGGTTGGGGTTGGTTCTGTCTCTTTTGTTCAGATTCTGGAAATGGCTCCTTCTGTCACGCGACAGAACATGCCATTTCACTCCTGTGTAGTGCGACTGAAGTGGCCACTTTGCAGGTGTTGAATCTGGGTACAGGTTGTGATTGTGGGCAGTCCCCATGATCAAAATTTTGATCATTTGATTATTGTGTACCTGTGGGGTGTGTGTGTGTGTGTTGATTTTCCTTTTATCACCCCCTTTTCAAATAAAAAAAATAAAAATAATAAAAAAATCATTTTTTTATAAATAAAAGAACATAGTCATCCGCACACTACTTCACATAGATCTAGAACCCTCGGGTGCGATTGACGGCGTCGCGGACGACCATGTAATTCGCCTACGCTTGAGCGCCTGAAATCAAACCTATCCCCCTAGCGCATCATAGGTGGAGCCACACTTTTAAAGCTTACCCAACAGTTGGTTTTTGACACGCCATTTTCAAATACACTAAAATGAATTGCTTCAAAAATTTTAATAGACTTTCGTACCTACCCCAAAAACCTAGCACGTATGGGCATGTTGCCATTGCAACATGGTTTCACGAAAGGACATGTCGTTCCCGCGGCATGTTCTAACGAAAGATCATGTCGCTTTGTCAACGTGCACCGACGAGAGGTCATGCCGGATTTTTCCTTGAATTTCTTCAGGAATACTCGTTATGCTGCCCAAATTTCTCCAGAAATTGGGATTGCTCGTCCGTCCCATAAATGCTTCAGTTTTATCTAGGCATTATTGCCTATTATTAATTTTTAATCAATACTTTTGGTGTATTTTTGGATGATGTGTCCCTAGGTTTCCCCGAGGTCTAGATTGCGAAAATAAAGGTTTCCCCCTTTTCCAACCGTTCCTAGGATTTAAAAGACATCGATTTCTACTTGAACATTAATAAGATGTTGCATGAGTCCATCTCCTTCCATACTCTTCCCTCTCCCATATCTCCTCAAAGTTCCCTATCCTCCGCCTTATACACGTCCTCTCTTCTGCAGTCATGGCAAGTTGGGTGCGTGCTCCGATTCCCCGGCGTTCGATTGGTCCATATCCCCGAGGCAGAAGCGGTTCAAGTGTCCGAGCATTTGTTCATCTGATTCGGAATCCAAAATGTTTGGTGCAGAGAAGATTATGGCCCACCAGTCTGAAAATTCGTATCCCATGGGTCAACAGAGTGCAAGCGGTATGTCCATTGAAAAGCCGCGAACTACCCTTGAAGCCGCTTTTCCTCGCGAGCGGGAGGCCCGATTGCTTGTTCAGATTGCTAAGGCTAAGGAAGACGACTTATGGATGACAGAAATTTTGAGAAGGGTCCTCACCCCATCAATGTCAACGATGCTCTTCCTTCCATCCGGAGTTGATGCAGTCAATCAGTCTTCGTAGGATCTAGAATGTCCCTTTCGGGCATCGAGTCTGTCAAGTCCAAGTTGGACCAGTTTTTGCTTTACAGTAATAAAAATCTTTGTTTCTTTTCTTGCTAGACTCGAGACATCATTTGCACACCGACATTACATTTAATTGAAATGGTTTTATTCTAAATGATCGCTTGTGCTGCTCAATCACTAATGCATTGAAAGGACTAATATTTAAATTAATCGGAGTGATAAAATCAATTGATATCTTTCTCAAATTGGGGCTTACCAACTCCCCATCTCGCATCTCATATGCTCACATCTTTTTCATCATCCTCATCGTTTCGTCACTCAAAGAATTTGCATGAATCTTCCTCAAGTAAGCTTAAGCAAGCAATGAAGACTTAATCTCATTTAGATCATCCGGCAGGGATTGTGGTTGAAGCCGTTCACCTATAGGAAAGCCATTACATCACCCTCACTAAACAACACCCTTTCATTTCAAGATCGACATGTTTTGAAGCCATGTTTAGCCATCATCTTTACTACTTGCTAAGAGAAGTCCAAGCAATGCCAAGAAGTTAGCTTCGAGAATCAGCGATAAGCGATGCACAAAATATTCAAGTCTGTGAAGGAAGGACAGATATATTCCTCAACTCCTCAAGAGGCCGTCCAAGTCATCAAAAGAAGGATTTTAAATCCTCACAATTCAGCAAGAACCCTCAACTTTCCAAGAGGCTTTTCAAAAGAAGGACTTTAGATCCTCGCAACTCAGCAAGAGTCCCCGACTTCTCAAGAAGCTCTCCAATGTTCAAAAGGAGCCCGAATCCTCACAAGTTCGCAAAAGTTATCAATAGCTTGGACTTCCTCTCACCAGCACCTTCCAACCAATCCCAAGCCATCCTCTCGATTTTAGAGGATATTCCCATTACCAAAACCAATTCCATCCATCCTCCAGATCTTCATATTTAAGGGCTTTTTGGGTAATTTAGAAACTTTGCTTGACTGATTGGCGATCTTGAAGAACAGTCCGGACGGCCACTCCTTCAATTTGAGGGTATTTTGGTCTTTTTCAGCCTTGGATTGGATTGATGTGACTTGGGGACTTGTGCATGTGTGCCATGTGTCCAGCTTAGTCACTAAGCAAAGCCATTTTGTTCCGTCGAGCCGGGTTTTGACTTTTTTTAAAATAGCTATCCGAGTAAATGTCGGAACAGTCTCAAAAAGTCTCGAAAATTGCGTATTTTTGGGAAAGTGGTATTTTTCACTTACAATTCCGGACCGTTTGATCCGTCGAACGTCCTTTACATTTCATGCAACTTTACCACTTCGAGCCGTTTTGGCTCGTCGATCGTCATTTATAATTCCGAGTCGTTTGGCTCGTCGATCGTCATTTACGATTTCGGATCGTTCGATTCCGTCGATATCGCATTTAAATAATGTCATTTACAAGTTCGACCCGTTTGGATCGTGATAGTATTTACTTTTCAAAGTCCGAGTCGCAACCCGATTCGTCGATTGCATGTCATTTAATACGCTTTTCCCCGTAAAAATCGTTAATAATGTAATGTCCGGTTCAAAACCGGAGTTCGTCCTTCGAACTCTCTTTCAAAAACGCGCGAAATGACGTTTGGCATCCGAACGCTCATCTTCAAACTAAAAGCCAACTTTTGACATTCAAAATCATTTAATACGCTTTTTCCCGTAAAAATCGTTAACAATGTAATGCCCGGTTCAAAACCGGAGTTCGTCCTTCGAACTCTCTTTCAAAAATGCGCGAAATGACGTTTGGCATCCGAACGCTCATCTTAAAACTTAAAAGCCGCCTTTTGACATTCAAAATCATTTAATACGCTTTTTCCCGTAAAAATCGTTAACAATGACTCGCCCGGTTCAAAAACCGGAGTTCGACCTTCGAACTCCTTTTCAAAAAAAAACTCAAAATCGACGTTTGCCACGCAAACGCTCATTTCAAACTCAAAATCAACGTTTGCCACGCAAACGCTCATTTCAAACTCAAAACCGACGTTTGTCATTCAAACGCTCGTCTTTTCAAACAAAGTCACCTAATCAACGTTTGACATTCAAACCAAGATTAAGCTTGTCATTCAAGCCCCCATTTCAAAACACACACACACACACGATTTCGAGAAAGGTAGAAAGACTCGTCATACGAGGCATTTCGGGTGATCTCGTAATACTTTTCCCGAAACGTAACGTGACCCCGAACCTAACAATCTCTGGTACTCAAAAAAGCTTTTTACTCGTTTTTGCTACCAATAAAAATGATCCCCTATTTTCAAACCCTTTTCCTAAGTTTTTGCTACCAATAAAAACGACACCATTTTCACAATAGCCGTTTCTCAACGTTTTGGCTCAAAATACAAAACCGCCTGGCGACTCCTCATTTCCTTCCCATGAAGCGAGGTCTCAGACACCAACCCTCCGCGAAAGACAACCGCGTTTCGCGTCTGCGAGAAATCCCGGGTAATTTCAACTACCAAGATGGTTAGTCTTGGATTTTCTAAGAGTTAGATTTTATATTAGAGTATGAGAGATTACAAAGTACAAAGATCAATACTCAAATCTAAAATTTATTCTATGAAGATCAAATCCTAGACTATAACCAGTGTATCTTAAATCAATAATCTATGTGATTAAACAAGTGAGGTGTGTGTGTGTGTTTAACAAGATCAAGGCTCTTGGAATCTATATGATGTAGAGCACAATGATTCTTGAGTGATAAAGGCTTGATTTCTGGGCTGGGAAATATTTTTTGAAGGAAGAAGATGAAGATTCAAAGGGTTGCAAATTTCTGGGCAGAGCTTCAATCTTCTTATGAACTCACTGAAATTTCAATTTCTCAAGCAATATTCAAGTGTTGAAGATTAGGGGTATTTATACCCAAGCACCAAGAAAGTAGCCGTTATGATACAACTGTTGAAGTACTGTACTGGTGCATTCTGATTGGTCCACAAATCCACTTTTGTCATTTGGTACAGCAGTTGCAGATAAGGCTGATCAGACCTCAGCTGCAAATAAGGTATGAAGGACATCTGTCACCTTTTTTCAAGATCCTTGCAGATCTTATCTGACACTTAGTCACGTGACAAGATTTGGTGGTTGACTTTTGATATTGCTGACGTGGATTCCAACAGTCATAAGTGGTTCATTCTTCAAGTCTTCAATTATTGGATGCGGTCTGGTGTTGATGCAGTTTAGTCAGTGCGATTTCACTAGATGAGGTTTCTCAGTGCGGTCTCAAGATTGGAATTGCATTGCGGTTTGCTAGTGCGGTTCACTGCTGCGATTTCACTGAGTTTTCAAAGGGTGATTTCAAGGTAAGAATTCCACACGCGGTTTGTTAATGCGGTTTCTTAAGTGCGGTTTGAAACTACTTTGAAATGAAACCTCATGTCCAATGAGTCTTGTGCCAGTCTTCAAGCCTAAATTATCCTATTCTATAAATTGGACTTATACTCAAAAATTGAAGTCTAAGCTTCATTACATATGGGCCTAAAGTCCAGAAAATAGAGATGAGGTTATGGTATCAATCAAATCTAAGCTAAAGCTAGGAGGGTTAAAGTATGCATACCCAACAATCTCCCCCTATTGATTGATGCCATTACCTACTATAACAAAAGAAAATATTGTACTTGGTAAAAATATGTCCATAAGAATTCACATGGTAAGTCATGTCCCAAGTCAATGCACACACTAGCTTAAGTTATAGATTTCTATACTATTGAAAGATTGAAAAACTTACAACTTGAAAGTATAGAAATGCATTTAGTGCACTTGAAAAATATGAGTTTAAGTTTAAAGTGCGATTTAAACTGAATGTTTAAACTTCAATTCAAAAATATGATTTTAAGTTAAAGGATATTTTTAATGAGGTTTTAAAACCATTGTGGTTTCATTGTTCTACAATAAAGCAGTTTGATATGAACAAGGTTTTGGAACCATGATGCAATTTTCATTACTACCTTAAATGGTTTTGAGTTACAAATATAGGTAAGAAAGCAAATTACAAGGTTACAAAAAAAACAAAAAGAGTTAGACAAATAAAATTACAAGGAGAGTGCGGTCTAACTCTAAGCAAAAAGGTATTCAGCAAAAAAAAACAAATGAGCGGTTCATTGTTGGCGCGGTTGCTGAGGCGGTCCATCCACTACATGCTCAGCAACTTGAGGTCCTTGAAAAATGGAATGCTCTGCTTGGAGGGTCTTCTTAAGCTTCCTCACTTCTTCTGCGGTCCTATCTAGGGTGGTCTCAACTACTCTCAAGGCATTTACTGAATGAGCAGAGGTTGAATTGGTGGCACCAACCGCTTTGGTATTGGCAACTACATTTTCCTTGAGCTCATCTATCTGATGGTGGAAGGAAGAGTTGAGAGAGTTGAAAAGAGTATGAATCTCCCCCTGAACTGCAGCAGTTTGAGTAGAGATGGCTTCTTGAACTGGCTCAAGATCTACTGAGTTCTCCTTCAAGGAATTTTTCAACTCTTGGATTTTGGAGCTGAGTTTAGAGTTGAAACCTTCCTTGAGGTTTTCCAAGCGGTCATTAACTTCATCATTGTGAGCATTTATCTTTGTAGACAAGCTATCTCCCAATATGTTCATCTTGATGATAAGCATATCCATTTCTTCTAGGAGACTTGTTTGCATTGAGTCCAGGGCAGATCTGAGGTCCTGGTCCTGTTGCGGTCTGATATTGAGGATGCCAAGGAATTCTTCTTTCAAGCTTCCAATATCCTTCTCTATGGCTTTGCATATAGCTTCAGAAAGTTCTCTCAGGATTTTATTCAATTCAGCAACAGAATCTTAATCCCCCAAAGCTTTGATCATACCATCTTCCAAGGATTTCTGGAATGCATTGAAGCAATTCTCATCAGTGGATTTGGCGATGGCAGCGGTTTGATCAGAAGCTGGAGCAGTTGAAGATGATCTCTCTCCCCTTAATGGCATCAATCATTTGTGATTTAAGAGTAGACATTTCTAGGGTTTGAGCATCAACCTTGGCTTAGAGGGAGCGGTTTGAATCAGCCAGAGAGTTGTTTGATTCAGTGACCTTGATCATGTGCCCTTGGTTGATAAGCAGTTGGTTTTGGATTAATTGGAGGGTTGATAGAAGTTGGATGTAGTTTGAGGGAGGAGCGGTTGAAGCGGATGGTGCGGTTTAGATTATGGGTGGAGTTTGGAAGGGGGGTGCAGTTTGGGGTAGTTGAGAGTTTAGGGTTTGGAATGTGTTTGAGATAGGAATGGTAAAAGTTTGAAGTTGGGTTGAAGCGGTTGGGATGGTTGGAATTGGAAGTGTATGGGTTGGAGCGATTTGAGGAGGAGCGGTTTTAGGAGGAGGGGTTTGAGGAGGAGGTGAGTTAGATGGTGTGGCAGTGTGAACGGGAATGGGGGATTGCAGTTTGGGTGATTGAGGTTTTGGTGAATTTGGAGGGGAAGGAGTTGGTTCCATACGTTTGGAGGTGGAAATAGCTTGGCCTCCAGAGGGTTTGGGTTTCCAGGGTTGGAAGACATTAGAAAGAAGGGGTGTGTGGTTGGAGTTTGAATGGGCAGAATCAGAATCTGAGCTAGATGGGAGTTTAAGGCTTGATTCTGAGGAGGAAGGTTTGGGTGAGGGGGATTTTGGTGGAGAGGGAGAATGAGGGGGTGAAGGTTCAACAGGCATTCCCTTTTTAGAGGACTTTTTGGCCCTCATCTTCATCCTTTTCTTAGGGGTCTCCCCCTGATTTGGTGAATTCCTTTGAGGTTGGGGTTGTGTTTGATGGATAGGTGATGAAGGAGGTAGAGATTGGGGTTATGTATGAATGGGGGAATGAGTCTGAGGAGGGTGCGGTTTGGTGGCTGGCTGAGGTTGGGGAGGTGGTTGCGGTTGAGGGGCTTGTTGCGGTTTGGGAATGGGTGCGGTTGACTTTCCCTTGTCATTTCTCTTTTCTTCAGCCTCCCTTTCCAATCTTTCCAACTCATCTTTGTAGTGCTGCACCAGCTCTTCAGGTGATAAATTCTCCAAAACAACCTTTGCATTTCTAGCCTTTTTAATGAGTGAGGGAATGGTAGGGTCTTCTTCATCTTCATCTTCATCTTCATCTTCATCACAAGGTTCATCTTCTTCTTCTGCTTTGGCTGACTTGGACCAGCATATGAAGTTCCTTGCAGTTTGGTAGCAAGGGCGGTTTTGGTTCGCTTCATAGGCGGTTTATCCTGGCCTCTTGGTTTTCTACCCCTCTTGACCGCTTTCTTAACTGCTGAATTTGCGGTGTCAGGGTTCATAGCAACATATAACTCCTTTTGGGAAAGGTGTCAGCATCATAAAGCTCCTTGTACTGAGCATCTCCATTATTGTATCTGAAAATGTGACAAATATTCAATCCCAAAGTTTCTTCAGTTCCCCATTCCACCATCAATTCAGGGTTAGTTTTCCTGAGGTCTTTAAGGTGTTCAAAGTTGAGAAGAAGAGTGGTTAGAAGTATGCAGAAGGGCCTCCACCTTTGTTCAACTCCCTTCTCCTTGGATTGGTAGGTAGTTACACTGGCAGAGAGTTCTCTGAAAAGGATTTTGGGCCAGTGAAGACGGAGGTTGCTGTAGATGGCAGAATAATACATCCATTGTTGGGATGTAAAGTTGTTGTGGTTGCCTGTCTTTCCACAGACAGACTTCCCCACCAAGAAGTACAGGTGGCTCATCAGCTCACCAAAGGCTTTTCTAGGGACCTTCTTGTAATTTCCCACCAAAGATGGAATGCCAGCAGTTGTGGATGCAATGGCATCTTGAATGTCTTGATCAACTGATTCAGGGGCATTGGGAACTCGAAACTGGAAGGTGCTCTTGATGTCAAGGTAGTCAATGGATACTTCCAATCCTTCTACATTTGCAGTGAGGCAAGAGACCTTAGATCCATTGTCCATGACTCTAACTCCCAGCTTGGCGTCTGAATAAAATTGGTCCACAAAGGATGGAATTGTGAAGGTCTGCTTTTTGGTGAATAGAGGAAGGATTCCAGATGCTTTCATCTTCTTGATCAACTCCCTTCCAAGAGCATCATGTCTCAATTCAACTTCATCTATTTCCCAGCCTGGTAGGAAGAAGTTAGGATCCTACAAAAGAGAAATTGGAAAGTTAGATCCATTTTATGGATTCACAGATCACATGCGTTTTGAGCACCCATGCTGTTCAGCAATGGTGCGGTTAGAGAAGTGAAATACTTCAAACCCTAAGTAAACTGTGAATACAAGGCAGGAAAATAAATAAGAAAATTTAAGAGTATAATTACTAGTACGTGGCATTGTTAAACCAATGTTATCTCAGACTTCCATGAAGTGTTCAGAGAGAAGGTTATGGTGTCCAGCCTATATACTAAGTAACACTCAGGAATAATCAGCATGTGGTTTAAAGTATAAGCGGTTTCACACAAGCAAAGACAACATGCGGTTTTTGGAAGAAACTATGCATGCGGTTTCATCATATATAGAATTGCGGTTTCCAACATGCGGTTTAACTTCAGAAATGAACATGCGGTTTTACTCAAGCGGTTTAGCATTGGCGGTTTGATCCTAAGCATGTGGTTTGAGAGATGAGGTTCAAATACAATCAAATCCAAAATTTTCAAAAAAAATTCTAAGTATGGAAAAACATAACTAGGAAATCATGTGATCCAAAACATAAGAAATTTTTCGAAACACTTAAGAACAACATGAAGAACACGAAGAACAGTTATGAGCATGAAGAACAGAGACAACCAAAAACTTAACCAAAATCAATGAAAAGCATATCAAAATGATCACATTGAGCAGTAGATTAACAATATAACTATAAAAACTCAACCTTTGCCCAGAATCATCAGAAAATGTCAAGAACACGAAGTGGGTTTCTAAAACCCTTAAACTGAAAAAACACAAAATCAACAATCATTAAGTGTTTAGATCAACAAATAACCAACACAGAGAGATTCCAAATATCAAGGAGAGCAAAACCCAACATTTTTCAAGCAAAATGAGCAAGAAACGGAAACAAAATCAACTAAAATGAAAATGAAGAAGACGAACAGTTTATGTAGTTCATCCATGGCAGAATTTTCAAAAAGTAAAGATTGAAGATAGAAATTGTTACCATATCGTTGATGGGTTTCTTTGGGGCTCTAGGCACTGCAAATATTCCTTTTGCATCAAATGCATTAAATGCATTTAAGTTTTGAAAAAGTGTGGGAAAATATTTGCAAAAACACCCTTATGTCAAAATAAGGACCAAATGAGAAATAAAGAAAACATACCTGGGTCCACGTGGCAATTATGCAATTAAAAAGAAAATGAACAGTTTTTTTTAAGGAAAATAAATTTCAAATTACATTAAAGCTTCTACAAAACTTAGAAAAGAAAAATATTGAAAATTTGACTAAGTGTTGAAACGCGGTTGATTTTGCGGTTTTGAATCAACATGAGGTTTTTAAAATATACGCGGTTTAGATACTGCATGCGGTCATGAGTTGCATGCGGTTTACCTCAAGCGATTTGTCTACGCGGTTTCAACAAGGGTGAGGTTTGAAACCTCAACAGGAATTTCAACCTAAAATTCACATACTTAACACACAAGTTAGTAATAAAAAGTATGGACTTATTTAAATTCAAGCATACCCATTTCTCCTTTGAGGAAAGAAAACCTCTTGGAGTCAAAAGCTTTGGTGAGATTGTCAGCAATCTGGTTGTCTGTCCTCACGTACTCTAAATGGATATTCCCTTTTTCCACATGGTCTTTGAGGAAATGATCCTTGATATCGATGTGCTTGGTCTTTGAGTGCATGACAGGGTTGTTGGAGACTGAAATTGTTGATGTGTTGTCACACATGATTGGGCAATTTCCTTCATCAATTCCATAGTCCACCAACTGTTGCTTCATCCAAAGAATTTGGCAGCAATAACTTCCAGCAGCAATATATTCAGCCTCTGTAGTTGAAACTGAAACTGAGGCTTGCTTCTTACTGGCCCAAGCAACTAGTCTATTCCCGAGGAAGTGACAAGTTCCACTAGTGCTTTTTCTATCAATATTATAAGCAGCATAATCTGCATCTGAATAACCTACAAGGTCGAAATTCGAATCTTTGGAATACCAAAGTCCAAGATTAGTAGTTCCAGAGAGATAGCGGATTATACGCTTGACTGTAATTAAATGTGCTTCTCTAGGATCGGCTTGATAGTGAGCACATACACAAACACTAAACATGATATCTGGCCTACTAGCAGTTAAATAAAGTAATGAGTCAATCATACTTCGATATAAGGTTTGATCAACCGTCTTACCTTTTAGATCTTTATCTAGTTTATTGCCGGTAGCCATTGGCGTATCGTATGCTTTTGCATTTTCTAGTCCAAACTTCTTTATCAACTCCTTGGTGTATTTGGCTTGGCTGAGGAAGATTCCCTCATCACATTGTTTGATTTAAAGCCCGAGGAAGAACGTAAATTCTCCCATCATGCTCATCTCAAACTTGCTTTTCATTAGCTTCTCAAAATGCTTACAAAGTAATTCATTAGTAGAGCCAAAAATAATATCATCAACATATATTTGAACAAGTAATGAATGATTGTTATATTTGGCAATGAATAGAGTTGTATCGATTTTACCGCGTTTGAAGCCTTTTTATAGTAGAAATTTAGATATAGTCTCATACCATGCCCTTGGAGCTTGTTTGAGTCCATACAAAGCTTTCTGGAGTTTGTAGACATGATTTGGAAATTTGGAGTCTTCAAATTCAGGAGGTTGAGCAACATACGCGGTTTCTTGAAGTTCACCGTTGAGGAAGGCACTCTTCACGTCCATTTGATATAACTTGAAATGCTTGAAAGAGGCGTAGGCCATGAAGATTCTGATTGCTTCTAGTCTTGCAACTGGAGCAAAAGTTTCGTCGTAGTCAATTTCTTCTTCTTGCCTATATCCTTGTGCAACCAACCTAGCTTTGTTTCTGATGATGCTTCCATTCTCATCCATCTTATTTCTAAACACCCACTTTGTTCCTATCACTCCTTGATCATGAGGTCTAGGCACTAATGTCCAAACCTTGCATCTTTCAATCTGGTTGAGTTCTTCTTGCATAGCAATGACCCAACTGGAATCTTGGAGTGCTTCATCAATCTTCTTGGGTTCAATTGGAGATATCAAAGAAGTATGCTCGTCATAGTTTGATCTCCTTGTTTGAACTCTGGAAAACAGATCACCAATCACATTAGAGAGAGGGTGACTACTGACTTTACGAACCTCTGGGGAAAATCTGGTTGAACTGAGGTTTGCTGAAGATCTTCTAATGGAACATCGTTAGATCCTTCAGCGAAGTCATGGAATGTAAGTTGACGAAGAGGTTCAATAAGCTGGATGGGTGAATTCTTAACATCTTCCCTTTTGGTTGCATCTGGAGTGGAAACTTCAGGTGCGGTTTCAAAATTGTGGTTTGAGGGAATTTCAGTTGAGGTTGCTGGATTTTGCGGTTGTTGAGGTTCAGGTGCGGTTTTGGAACTTTCACCTGTTTCATTTTTCTCAACAAAATCATCAGCAACATTTGGAGCCATATGTGGCTCAAGGAGAGAATGTTCATCAAAAGTGAAATGGACAGATTCTACTATTTTTAAATTGGTTTTATTGAAAACACGAAAAGATTTAGAATGTTTAGCATACCCAATAAAAATACCTTCATCTGCCTTGGCTCCGAATTTACCTCTATTTTCTCTTCCAATGTAGAGGATAAAGCATTTGCAGTCGAAGATCTTGAAGAATGGAATGTTGGGGGTCCTTCCTCTCCAAAGCTCATATGAAGTTTTGTTGTGGGTCTTGTTGATGAGGGATCGGTTCTGAGTGAAGCAAGTTGTGTTGATTGCTTCAGCCCAAAAATACTGAGGCAGCTTGGCTTCAGAAATCATTGTCTTTCCGGCCTCAATCAACGTCATGTTCTTTCTTTCCACAACCCCATTTTGCTGTGGAACACCAGTAGTAGAAAAATTGTGATCAATTCCATGGTCATCACAATACTGAGCAACACCGTTGTTTTTGAATTTTGTTCCATTATCGAATCTCACACTAACAATGTCATCTTCTTTTTGGGTTTGGAGCCGTCGAAAGAGTGAGGTTAGAATTTCATAGCAATCATCCTTTGTGATCATCATCTCAACCCACGTATATCTTGAATAATCATCCACCACCACTAAAGTATATCTATTTCCTTCAATGATGGCAATGTTAATGGGTCCAAACAAATCAATGTGAAGCAGTTATAAACATCTTGTAGTTGAGGGTTCGGTCTTGCTGGTGAAAGACGACGCGGTTTGTTTACCAAGTTGACATGCACTGCATTTCTCTGGATGGTGGTCAGCCACTTTGGGTAAACCACGAATGAGGTTTTCCCTTCCAATCTTTGCTAGATACTTGAATTTCAAGTGGCTCAACCTCTTGTGCCATAGCCAACTATTATCGCTCACATTTTTAGCTACAAAACAGAGATTATTAATTCTACATGCAGAATTTATATCGATAATGTAAATATTACTCTTACGAATCCCTATGAGTAGGGTGACTCCGAAAATGCTATCTTTGATAAAGCAGTTTGAGGAAATGAAGTTGCAATGCATTCCTTTGTCACAGAATTGAGAAATGAAAGGAGGTTGTGCTTGAGTCCTTCAACAAGAGAAACCTTCTCAATAATTAGATTTCCTCTCCTTATGATACCATACCCAATGGTTTTGCCTTTGTTGTTGTCACCAAAGGTTACAGATGGACCGCTTGCTTCAATGACATCTTTGAGTAATGATCTATCTCCAGTTATATGTCTTGAGCAGCCACTGTCAAGATACCATTCATTATCCTTGGAGTGACCAGCTATTAAGCAGAGGACCTGAAATATAAACATTTAAAATGAGGTCCCCTTTATTCTTTGGGTCCTGAGGTTAGCACCTTTTGACGACCCACACTTGTTTGACAGAAGGAGGATTATTCTTCCTGGCATTGGGTGTGAACCTCAAAAGGCATTCTGCAGCCTTGTGACCTAAACCATCACACACAGAGCATTTATGAAAGCTATGAGCTACATGAGGTTTTACAAACTCCTTACTTTTCTTAGAATTTGCATTCGGTTTGGGAACTGTGGTTTTTGCCTTCACAAAGGTGATCTTTTGTGGTTTGACCACGGTTTTTCTAAGAACGCTCCCCTTGCTTTTGAAGGCAGGTGGTGCGGTCGAAGAAGAAGGGCGGTCAGCCATGCCGTTGGCTGCACTACCTACTCCACCAGGTGCAGTTGAAGTAGAAGTGCGGTCAGCTGCATATGAGACCACCTCTGCGGTTCCAACCACATATTCTTTTCCTTTCATTTGATTATTTTTCCCAAATTGCTTCTTAGGGTAGACATAATGGAAATTAAGTTTAGCCTTTGATTCCTGTCCTTTTCCCTTTGAAGTGAAATGCATTTCCTTAGGAATTTCAGTAGTTTGTTTAGAAAATTCCTCATCCTTTTCACAGAAGGATGCACACTTCTCCTTTTCACTTGTTTGAAATCCCAGACCTTCTTTAACACCACTGGTCGTTTGGAGGTCATTCTTTTGAGCAACCAGATCATCGTTCCAAAGTTGAAGTGCAACAACCTTAGTTTCTATGATGCGGTTTTGTTCAGTAAGAGGAGACGTACTTTTAACTTGGTCTTTAAGATTAGAAATTTCAGACCTCATTACAGTTTTCTCCGTCTTAAGCTGATTAATTTCATCATGAGCTAAAGATAAAGCTTTCTTTACATTTTGGAATTTTTGGATCATTATTTCAGCTTTCTTGAACATCTTTTCATGTTCCATGGGAGAAACTTCTTCCATCACCTTTTTCAAAGTTTTCTTATTTGAAATTTCTTTTGAAGGTGTAGCATTTTTGAAAGGAAAAATGGGACGTGAATAAGAACTATTATCAATCTTAATGCTAGGAGTAAGTTTCACATCATCGTCCAATTTAAATTTGGAAATCCTTGGAGGAACTACTTCATCCTCCATATCCAGCGACTCGACTGACTCAGTATCTGAATCATCAGAAGCGTCTGCAACTAAGAAGAGATTAACCTCTTCGGTTTCATCATCACTTCTTTCATCAGAATCCGTTTCAATCCAAGTTGCTAACTCTTTTGAGTTCTCTTCCTCTTCAGCAACCATTCCCTTGCGACGAGAAAATTTCG
Source organism: Adenophora triphylla var. japonica (assembly GCA_022495995.1). Classification (NCBI taxonomy): domain Eukaryota; kingdom Viridiplantae; phylum Streptophyta; class Magnoliopsida; order Asterales; family Campanulaceae; genus Adenophora; species Adenophora triphylla. The sequence goes on along the minus strand of JAFEMH010001100.1, from coordinate 395,181 downwards.
TAGGAGAGGTTTTCTTTTTCATATATTCGAATCTAGGCTGTGGACACTCAGATGCAAAGTGACTAGGTTTTCTACAGTTGTAGCAAACTAGATCACTCTTTTTCTTTGTATCAGCAGCATTGGAAAAAGTTACTGGAGGTTTGCCTTTTGAAAATGATTTTGTGAATGGTTTTGAAGATTTTCTAAATTTTTGAAATATTTTCAAAAACATGGCAAAATCATCATCATCCATTTCGATGAGTGATGCGGTTAATATGGATGAATCAACGGTTTGATTTGATGTGGTTGGTTTCTCCTCATGTTCCACTACGGACATGGAAAGTGATTTGGTTTTCCCTTCAATCTCTTCAATATGATCTAATTTAAGTTTATAGACTCTAAGATTTGCATACAAGTTACTTAACGTCCAAGTATTCAAAACTTTTGAGTCCTCAAGAGATGTGGCTTTATTAACCCATCTCGAACCTAAAGCAGCTAGAAAAGTCATATTGACTTCTTTATCAGTTAAAGTTTTGCCAAGAGATCTACAAGCATTAACTACCTCAACGTAGCGATCGTAGGTTTGGCGCAAGGTTTCGATAGATTTTCTATTGAAGTTGTTGTAGGATCTTTCAACAGCATATCTTTTATTCTCCTTGCAAATATCGTCACCTTTGAGGTAGCTCTCTATGGCATCCCACATCTGCTTTGCGGTTTTGGAGTACATGACCTTTTGAAGGGTTGATACGGGCAAGGTTCCAGAAATGATGAATCTTGCTTTGCTGTCCAAGGCAACTAATCTTTTCTCTTCATCAGACCACTTAGATTTAGGCTTTTGGACTTCTGGAAATTCAGCATTGGTGGTTGGAATGGTGTTGGCCTTCATAGGAACAAATGGGCCATTCGTTACGCATTCCACCAGCATTTCGTCAATGGTCTCAAAATGGATTAGCATTCGGACTTTCCGGATGTCGAAGTGGTCTTCGTCCAAAATAGGAATGTGTGAATAGTTAACCGTTGTCATGGTTTTAGAATTTGCCATAGCGAATCGGCACACAAGCTGTTAAGCTTGAAAAACAGTGGGTTTATAAATGTGTTTGCTCTGATACCACTTGTGGGTCCCAAAGGTGGCAATAAGGGTGAAAAACAGCTAGAGGGGGGGTGAATAGATGTTACAAATTTTTCGCCCTCTTTTGAAAACTAAACCTCTTGCTTACAAAACTGCTTGCACTGTATTAGAAACGACAAGTATAGTTGCAAAATGTACAGCGGAATATCAAAGTTATAATGAGGTTTTAGAGGTGCGGTTTTGGTGCGATTTTCAGTGCGGTTTTATAAAACTGAAAAGTGAGGTTTTGACAAAGTTAACTGCAAGCACAATTCACAATAATGGATAACTGAAAATGAGATTGAACAGATAAAGACAAAATAATTAGCAATGAACAGTAAATAAAAGTGCAGAAATGAAGAACACAATATTTGGAGTAGTTCAATCGTAAATGATCTACATCCACTACCAAGATCGTAAGTCTTGGATTTTCTAAGAGTTAGATTTTATATTAGAGTATGGGAGATTACAAATTACAAAGATCAATACTCAGATCTAAAATCTATTATATGAAGATCAAATCCTAGACTATAACCAGTGTATCTCAAATGAATAATCTATGTGATTAAACAAGTGAGGTGTGTGTGTGTTTAACAAGATCAAGGCTCTTGGAATCTATATGATGTAGAGCACAATAATTCTTGAGTGATAAAGGCTTGATTTCTGGGCTGGGAAATATTTTTTGAAGGAAGAAGATGAGCAGAGCTTCAATCTTCTTATGAACTCACTGAAATTTCAATTTCTCAAGCAATATTCAAGTGTTGAAGATTAAGGATATTTATACCCAAGCACCAAGAAAGTAGCCATTATGATACAGCTGTTGAAGTACTGTACTGGTGCATTCTGATTGGTCCACAAATCCACTTTTGTCCTTTGGTACAGCAGTTGCAGATAAATCTGATCAGACCTCAGCTGCAAATAAAGTATGAAGGACATCTGTCACCTTTTCAAGATCCTTGCAGATCTTATCTGACACTTAGTCACGTGATAAGATTTGGTGGTTGACTTTTGATATTGCTGACATGGATTCCAACAGTCATAAGTGGTTCATTCTTCAAGTCTTCAATTATTGGATGCGGTCTGGTGTTGATACGGTTTAGTCAGTGCGGTTTCACCAGATGAGGTTTCTCGATACGGTCTCAAGATTGGAACTGCACTACGGTTTGCTAGTACGGTTCACTGCTGCGGTTTCACTGAGTTTTTCAATGGGTGATTTCAAGGTAAGAATTCCACACGTGGTTTGCTAATGCGGTTTCTTAAGTGCGGTTTGAAACTACTTTGAAATGAAACCTCATGTCCAATGAGTCTTTTGCCAGTCTTCAAGCCTAAATTATCCTATTCTATAAAATGGACTTATACTAAAAAATTGAAGTCTAAGCTTCATTACATATGGGACTAAAGTCCAGAAAATAGAGATGAGGTTATGGTATCAATCAAATCTAAGCTAAAGCTTGGAGGGTTAAAGTATGTATACCCAACAAACCCTCAATGATTCCTGAAGTGAAGGTCCCTAACAATCCGAGTGAATGTAATCCAGACTGCGCTTCATTCTATGAGCCCCCTTAGGAAACATGATTAGTTGCATCTTCCCAAGTACACAATGCTAGCAGAGCTTAAGATCATTAACCTTATGGCCACACATAATACCATGATTAGCCAATATCTGCATCATTCTAATGCTCATGTGCCCAAGCTTAATATGGCACAACTTTGTCATATCCTCCTTGACCACTTCAGATGATGCAACCAATACTGACCCAGAAAACATCCTTTCTTGGGGGAAATACAAGGAGCCCCGCTTAAGATCTCTCAGAATCACTTCAGAACCTTTGTAGACATAAACTGCACCACCTTTATCTTTGAAACTGTACCATTTGCTGTCGAGTTGACTAAAAGATATCAAGTTCTTTGTCATCTGCGAAACATGCCTCACATCGTTTAAAGTGCAGACTTACCATCATAAATATTACCACCATCTACCTGCTCATAAGTTGTAAACCACTCTCTACTCGGACTGATATGATAAGAGGCCCCATAATCAAGAATCCACGCATTCGACTGTTTTGCATATTCTTCTATCTATTACTAAAGCATAATCCCCATCAGAGCTGCTCGTATCAACTGTAGCAGCATTAGCTTCATTGCGATTTATAGGCTCGCCTCTCATTTTCATAGGACAATATGTCTTACAATGTCTATTCCCCTTACAGTAATTACAAACATCATCAGGTTTCGGGACCCTGTTGCTAAAAGATTTCTTCTTCTTCTTCTATTTACTGCTAGAACCCCCGCTGCCTTCTACAACCAATCCTGTGGTCTGATTATCTGTACAACTATTACCGCTTGCCTTACGACGTAACTCTCTAGTATTAAGCAAGGATTTCACCTCCTCTAGAGTCACCGTCTCTGTACCATTGATACTAAAGTCAACGTAGTGCTCATATGATAAATGCAAAGAAACAAGAAGCATTAATGCAGCATCCTTATCAACAATCTTAGCATCTATATTACGCAGTTCAAGTAATAAAAATGTAAATCTATCTAGGTGATCCCTAATGGGCGTACATTCCTGCATTCGGAGAGAATATAGCCTATGCTTTAGATATAGCTTGTTGGTCAATGATCGTGTCAAATACATATCTTCCAACGCAAGCCACAAAGCACCTCCAAAATCGGTATATGGAATATCTGCTAGAACATCATCATCTAGACACCTGATGATTTTAGAGTGGGCCCTCTCATTTATCGTGATCAGATCTGCCTCTTCCTTCTTTGCTATCTTTCTCGTTTTCTTCGAACCTTCTGCTGTTGCAGCTGCGACAGCACCGGTGGGAACAATTTCTGTTTTGCCCTTTGTATCCTGACAATCCCTGATTGCAGCAGCCACTGGAGCCCACAAGCCCTTGTCTCTCAAAAATGCTTTTATCTTGATTTGCCAAACATAAAAACTATTTTTACCATTAAAATTGTCGACCGGTGATTCAATTCCTGATCCTATCTTCTTTTGCACCGGAACAACCCTATACCTTGCTCAACCTGACCGGCTCTGATACCAGTTTGTTAAAACAGAGTATATGTATAAGATAAAAAAAAGCAACAATCACACAACACAAGATTATACGTGGTTCACCAACTTGGCTACGTCCACGGGTAAAGCGAGAGAATATTATTAACTTATGAAAATCAACTGATTACAATCTATAATATAATGTACGAACTATTGAAAAAGAATTCACAGATGTGTAAACCCTAAATCTAAAGAAACACAAGAGCAAAAGGAACTAAAAGGATGGTTGGGGGTAGGCTTATTTATATGCCTTACTTCTAACCCTTTAGGGTTTTACAACCCTAAATCAGATGGACCGCTCAAAAATCTGGATTCGGCCTACCGCGTGATCGCCCCCTTAGGGCGCGCGATCGCCCGCTTCAAAAGGGAGCGATCGCCCCCTTGGGGGGCACGGTCGCTCGGTTTGGACAGAGACTTAGCGCGACCACGACATCTGATGCGCGCGATCGCTCCCTGCAGATGTCTAGGAATTTCGAATTTTACTTGTTTAATCTTCTAATTTAGGCGTCTCCAATTTAGATGCCACCAAATGCAACACGATCAACTCGGCCTCAAGTCGTTAATGGAGTTCTCACCAGAGAAAAAAGAGGGAAAATCCAAAATGTTACTTTCTTTTATAAGGGGAAATTACCGCTAGATCCTTCACCCCAAGTGAAAAGATCAATTTAGACAAGGATTTTGGAATTTAACCAACTAATCCGACATCATAATCAAAATTCCACCTAGTCCTTCACTGCCCAAACTACCCCTTCCCCAAATATATAAAACCATTTTCTCTCACTTTCTCCCTCTCTCTCTCTATACTTTCTCTAACTACCCTGCCTCCGGTCATATATGTCCGACACCTCCCACTTCCCGCGATTTCATCGCCAACCCCAACCCTTTCCAGTCGCCTCCCACTCCTCCGATAAGACATCAATGCCGGCGAATTTGAGATCTGCCCAATCCCAATCCCTAACCCTAACCCCTTCTTCTCTCTCGATTTCTCAACACCAACGTTTCTTCTCTCTGGATCTGTGACAAAGCGGCCATTTCCGGCCTTCTCAAACTTCGGCAACACTAATCACCTCCGGCCATCTCTCTTGGACTGGACAAACAGAGGAGAAAGAAAACAAAAACAGAAATGATTGGTGAGATCTTGGAACAAAAAAAGCAGAAGAAGCCATTTTTGTTTTTGTTTTTCTTCTAAAGTTATAACCTTCTTTATCCTTTACAATATGTCCGGAAGGGATAGTGTCAGCTGAGGAGCTTCTATAACTTCATTAGGCACAATGAACTCACATTAAAATGCATTCAAGCGTGCGGTGGGGGTCCGTAGAAGCTACTAGTGAATAACCAAAACTTTGAGTGGATTTTTTAGGACAGAAGTGTCATGAGTTGAATATATATTTTCAATTTTGATTCATCATTCGAGGTTTTCATAAAAAAGCAAAAATAGAGCAATAAAAGACTAAAAACAACTGTGAACATAACAAATATGTCAAATAATCTCATAAAATTGCAAAAATAGAGACCATAAAAGACTAAAACAACTGTGGACTTAACAAAAAACAACTATGAACTTAAGTAAAAACAACTGTGAACATAACAAATATGTCAAATAATCTCATAAAATTGAAAAAATAGAGGCTATAAATGACTAAAACAACTGTGAACTTAACAAAAAACAACATTGAACTTAAGTAAAAACAACTGTGAACATAACAAATATGTCAAATAATCTCATAAAATTGCAAAAATAGAGGCCATAAAGGACTAAAACAACTGTGAACTTAACAAAAAAAAACAGTGAACTTAACAAATATGTCAAATACTTTCATAAAATTGCAAAAATAAAGGCTATAAAAGACTAAAAACGACTATGAACTTAACTAAAACAAATGTGAAGTTAACTAAAAAAATCTGTAAATTAAGTAAATAATAGTCATTTTCATGCAGAAATTATAAATTTAGCTAAAACAACTGTAAACTTCTCTTAATTGTTATTAGAACAAATGTAAAAAATAACTGTAAACTTATAAAAAACAACTGTGAACTTGTAACAACTGTTATATGTTGATGAGTTTGATTCGTATTGACGATACGAACACAACGGTGGTTTCAGATTTTTTTTTTTGATTTCTAAATCTTAAGATATTTCATTTTGAAGTTTTGAGGGAAAAAAAAAGAAAGAGAGAGAAAGAAAGCGCAGAGGGGAACCACTAGGGATGGCAAAAAAAAGAAAGAGAGAGAAAGAAAGCGCAAAGGGGAACCACTAGGGATGGCAAAAAAAGAAAGAGAGAGAAAGAAAGCGCAGAGGGGAACCACTAGGGATGGCAAAAAATCCGAATCCGAAAAGATTTGCCCCTAATAGGCCGGGTTTGGGATCCAAAATTGAAAACCCGTCGGGTTTTTGTAGGGTTCGTGTTTACCCCGCCCCCGAGTAACTATGAAATTACTAAAATGCCCTTCCTGACTAAAAGACGCTTAGCGTCTTAGCTTCCCCGTTCCTTCATTTCTTCCTCTCCCAATTCTTTTCCTCTTTTCTCCCGCTCCCAGTTCCCACTTCCCAGTTAGCGTCGCACCCCACCGCAGCCCGTTCCCACGCCGCCGTGAGCCACCGCCATCGCCATCGCCTTCGCTATCGCCATCTCCATCTCCAGGTACTTCACTTCCTATCTATGATGCTACCCAAAAATAATGGTTGGGCCTGGTCCAGGTCCATAAGCGGGAGATGATTAAGTAGGCCCAAGCGAGTTAAGGCCCAAGAAGAAGGTAAGAATAGCCCAGGAGTGGTTTGCGGGAAGGTATGTCGAGATAATGGGAGGATAAGGGGCGAGACATTAGATGATAAATGGCGAGATAATGAGGCTAGCCGGAGAGACGTTAAGGGGAGGCGAGAGGCGATATATTTCGAAGAGGCGATACGATCCTCAGTTAAACATATCCAGCGAGAGATGGCTTCCAACTGGTGCGACTCATAAGAGGCGGCATATAAATATCTACGAAATGGGACCCATAAAATGGTTGGGCATTGGGAAAAGTGATCACGTGTTGTGAGTTTATTCTTTTTGTTAGCCAATGGAGTGATGACACGTGGACATAGGCATGGAACGTGAGGAGGTCATGAGCATGGCACGAGGTGAGGAGTATATATATGAGGGATAGTCTTCATTGGCAAGGTACGTTCAATACATACACACACACACCTTTCCATTGTTCAGTTTACCCTTGCTCAAACAAACACTTATCCTCACGCCGGAGGGGCTTACGCCGGAGCCGCCCCCGGCTTAGTTGACGTTTGCGTGTGTGCAGATCGGAAGAAGGAGCCGGAGATATCCCATTCAGACTAGAACGGTCGTGTTGCCGCTGAGGAAATTCCTGGCAACATCAATTGGTTCCGTTGTCGGGACTGATTCTCTTCATCAGTGGAAGATTTGCCGGCGGAAGTTTGGTAAGTTGGTTGCGGTTGAGTAGAACCGGAGGATTGGTGTTTTTTGAGTGATCTGATTTTGGTGTTGTTCATAGTTAGTAGGCTTGTTTTTGATTTAAAGTTGGTTGTCGTTCATAGTTCTAAATCAATTACTTACTGGTTGATAGTTTGGTTGATTGAAGTTTTTGTGGTTTTTGGTATTGTTTGAGGTGCAAATTTTTGGTGTAGAGGTGTGAATCTGGGTTGAATTGAATTTTTTCGGAGTTCGTGAAGGTCGTTTGCAGCGTTTGTTTGAGTTTGTTTGATTTGAGGATTTTGGAGTTTTTGGATTTTGATTTAGTTTTGTTGAAGTAAATTTTTGGTGTCTTTGGGTTGATAGTTGGTGAAATCTGGAAATTCAGAGTTGGGTTGAAGCATCTTCAAATTTTCTGGGTTAGATCTTCAAATCTTCATCAGATTTGCAGATCTTCAAAGTTTGAGTTCATAAATTTGATTACGTGGGTGATAAGGAATGACAACACCGGAAAAAGGGATAGTGGGGCAAAAGACAATGGCGGAAAGGAGTTTTATCCCGCCTATTTCGGGTCTGGGAAATATGGGAACTGGCGGATCAAAAAAAACAACTACCTCGCAGTCAGTTATTTAGGATGAAAGAGAGCGAGATACGAGAATCAACCTGATCACCGACTTAGGAGGGAATGATGACTGGGAGGAAACAGAAAGCATGAGGAATAAGTCGGTGATCATTGTTATTGATGAAAAGGCGGAAGATGTAATTTTGCGAGAAAGAAATGATGAGCGAGATTCAGATATGGAAATGGTGGAGGAAAAATCAGAAGGGAATTTGATGGCGCTAATGGTGATGCAAGCCGAGATGGCCTGGTCAAGATCCGCGGAGTTTGTGAAAATGAAGGAGCCCCTTATTGAGGAGATAGTGAATTCTGATAGTGAGGAGTGTGATGAAGAGATTGTAGTAGAAACACCTGAAGGAGTGTCGCTGGTCGGGAGAGATAAGGGGGAAAGCAGCGATAAAGGTGGTAAGGGATGTATCATTAAGAGGAAGGCGACAGAGATGGAGGTAGATACGTTGCAAATGCGAGATGAGCCGGATATTCAGGCGGCAGAAGAATTAGAGGAGGTAATTGTTAATGATGAATATCTGGAGCAGAAAATAAAAATTGGGAAACAATTGGGAAAGGGTGAGCGGGATAAGTTGGTTAATTTTTTGCGAAATAACACTGATGTGTTTGCTTGGAAGCCTGAAGATATGCGGGGCATAGATGAGAATGTCGCCCTTCACTGTTTGAACGCTGATCCAAATGTAGAGCCCTTTAAACAGAAGGTGAGATATCTTTCTGCGGAAAAGGAGAAGGCGGTAATTGGAGAAGTTGAGAAGCTATTAAAGGCAGGAATCATTGAAGAAATTACTTATCCAGTTTGGTTAGCCTGCCCAGTTATGGTGTTGAAAGCAAACAAGAAATGGCGGATGTGCATTGACTTCACAGACTTGAATACAGCTTGCCCTAAAGATTGCTATCCTTTGCCGAAAATTGACAGGTTGGTGGATTCCATTGCGGGGCATAGAGTTTTTAGTTTTATTGATGCGTACTCAAGGTACCATCAAATTAAGATGCTTGAAGAGGACAAGGCCAAAACAGCATTTAGAACCCCCATTGGCAACTTTTGTTATAAGATGATGCCGTTTGACTTGAAGAATGCTAGGGCAACGTATCAGAGGATGGTGAATAAGGTATTTAAGTCGCAGATTGGGAGAAACGTAGAAGCTTACATTGATGACATGGTGATTAAAGCCAAGGAAGAGGATCATTTGGTGGATCTCGCTGAGACATTTGAGAATTTAAGAAAAAATTCTATGAAGTTAAATCCCAGCAAATGTACTTTTGGAGTTACAGCGGGAAAGTTTTTGGGATTCTTAGTAAACCGCCGCGGCATAGAGGCAAATCCGGAAAAGATCCAAGCTTTAATAGATATGAAGTCACCCAGAACGATCCAAGAAATTCAAAGGTTGAATGGTAGGGTGATAGCCTTGGGGCGATTTGTGTCGCGGTCGGCTGAAAAGTGCTTGCCATTTTTTAAGGTGTTGAAAGGGGATCAAAAGTTTTCTTGGGATGAGAAGTGCGAGGAAGCTTTTCAAAGGGTAAAGGAATATTTGGGAAAGCCGCCAATTCTATGTAGCCCTGAAGAAGGCGATCATTTGTATGTCTATCTTGCGGCCTCGGATCTCGCAGTTGTGGCAGTATTGATAAAGGAAGATGGCGGCATGCAGAAGTCGGTGTACTATTTTTCAAAAGCCTTAAGTGAGGTGGAGGCAAGATATTTTAATGCGGAGAAACTGGCCTATGCCTTGGTGATTGCGACTCAGAAGTTGAGGGCTTATTTTCTATCTCATCCCGTCACGGTATTAACCGATGCCCCTTTGAGGAAGATTTTGCAGCAACCTGATTCAGCAGGAAGGCTCCTCAAATGGTCGATTGAATTAACAGAGTTCGACATTTAGTATGAAGCGAGAAAAGCTATTAAGGCACAGGCTCTGGCAGACTTTATTCTCGAAAATTCATTTATGTATAAGAGGGAGGAGATAGAAACTCAAGGGGCTAAAAAAAGAAAGGCTAAGTCGCAGGATCCTGAAGCTGAAGAAGAGCGGGAAAGACCAGCGGGTTGTTGGGAGTTGTATGTTGACGGGTCTTCCGCTAAAGACAAAGGAGGAGCTGGAATATCGCTGAGTTCACTAGAGAAAATTTGTACATACGAGAAAGCCTTGAGATTCAAGTTCAATATGTCAAACAATCAAGCAGAATATGAAGCACTGGTGGCGGGATTGGAGTTGTGCCGGGATATAGGAGTTAAGCAAGTAATAGCCCACTCTGATTCCCAATTAATTGTTAACCAGGTGAAGGGCAGATATGGGGTGGTAAATCAAACTTTGGCAAAGTATTGCGATATGGCAAGACAGATTTTGCAAAGTTTCAGTTACTGGGAGTTAGTGCAGATTGATAGAGAGAAGAATGAACGTGCCGACATGTTGAGCAAAGCCGCCTGCGATAAAATAGAAGAGTTGCCCAAAAAGATTGTGGTGGAGTTTATTGAAGAGCCGGCATATGATAGGCCGCTGATAATGGAGGTCGAAGTGGGCGAAAAAGATTGGATTAGCAAGATGAAAGACTATTTGGAGAATGAAGAATTGCCTCAAGATGAAGACAAGGCAAAAATAGTGAAAAGAATATCGCCAAGATTCACTGTTGTGAATGTGGTGCCCAAATTTTTGTGTTGGATTCACGCGAGTTTGAAGACATCCGAGTTATTTGAAAAACGGAGTCGCCACGCCATTTTGATTACCTCAAAACTTTGAAAAAAAGGTTTTACTTGGGTTCGGAGGTTAAGTTACCCCTTGGGAAGAACGTTTGGCGTTCACCCAAAGTGCCTTGCCGGAGCAAGTCTCCCAAGATTTCAGTAATCGTGCTTGCTTGCGTGCTTTCTTGTGTGCATGTGTTTGAAAATAAGGGGGGAAATGTCCCAAGTTGTCTTCCGGACGTACAAACCATTTATTGGTTGTCGCTCGGGATTCCTTGGAATTTTATGTATTTGGGATTATGATCCCGTCCTCATCTTATGACTTGTGATCATCGCATTTTAACCTCGGGACCCTCGGGACTTGCGTGATCGAGAGAATGACTCTCTTTTGGTCAAAGATGAGGTTCTTTAGGAAAGGAGGGTCCTTAGCCCATCAATCCTACGCTTTAAGACGGTCGAGCTCGTATAGAGGCTTCATACTCTTTCTTAAGCGATAATCGGAGATATAGGGTTCAAGGTGTCCCTTTCTAAAGAAATATGGAACCTTTAATGGAAGGAACGATGTAAAGATAGGATCTTTTACACCGGTCCGTTCCAAGGTTGGGGAAAAGGGGAATGCATGATGAAAAATGACACTTTAATGAAAAGATGACATTTTTGGGTTGCAAATGATGCACTTAGTTTAAAGAAATAATCTTTATTGCAAATGATGCATAAAGATTTGATTTTTATGCAAATGATGCATTTTTGTTGAAGAAATTGGCATTCATTATGCAAATGATGCATAAAGATTGCATTTTGAAAAGCATATGATGCTAGTTTATGGTAAAGACATGGTCTTTAAAGCAAATGATGCTTGAACAAGGGGTTTTGAATGCAAAGGATGCATTTTTATTGAAAAGATTGGATTTTTATATGCAAATGATGCATAAAAATGACATTTTTATTTGAAAATGGGAGTTTTAGGTGCAAAGGATACACCTTTATGAAAAAAGACTACATTTTTATGACAAATGAGGTCTTAATGCATGCAAAAGGGAAAGGGGGTGATAAAGATGTGATCTTTAACTATGAATGCCAAGTCCCAAGCAAGATATATGAATGCAATGAGCAAGTATATCAATTAAAAGCAAGGTTAGGGCGTGCGAGGTTACCAATTGCTTCCTTTGCTTCTTTGGTTGGAGCTAGGAGGAGAGATTGGTCTTGGATCTTCAAGGAGGAGGGAGGGAGCTTCTTGGCCTTCTTCTTCACCTTCTTGAGCCTTCACCAATATTCTTCACGTCTTGGGAGTGACTGAGTGTATTGCTATGGATTGTGTGTCTTGTTGTTGTTTTTGAAATGGGTAGAGGAGGGCTCTATTTATAGGCAGTCTGGATAAGGCTAATGAAGCCGTGCGGCCAGAGACCTTGGGCTAATGCAGCCGTGCGGGCTTATCCACAATGACTCAGCATTCTAGAACCATGCAAGGTGGCATTATTCTAGAACCTTCTTCCTAATTAAGAAAAACGTGTTTTCTTAATTAGGAAGGCTCCCTTCAGCCCTTAATTTAATTTGGGACTGTTCCAGAACATTTCCGGAACACTAGGAAGGTCCGGGGAATTACCGGGAAACTTACCGAAATTGCCGGGAAATTTAATCGGAAGGCATGAGCCAGATTTGGGTACTTACAGAAGCCCCTCGGCAACGTCACTTGCAAGGCGAGTGGGGTTGTCGATAGAAAAGGATCCGATCTGGCGAATGCCGAGACGGATTGGGCGACCAAGGTGGTCGAGTGGCTGAACCTTTTGGAAGGCTACCTACGTATCCCGGAGGAATCAAGCCAGGCCGTAGTTCGGAACTTTGGATCCGCTGGGGGAGGAAGAAGAGAAACTGGTCTCTTGCTGGGGAAATAGGAGAGAAAATGACCTAGGAGGTCAAGCAATTGATCCTACTGGGGATATGCTAGGAGTGACCAAGGCGGTCGGACATCTGAACCTCTATGAGGGGCTGCTTTATCACTGAGGAGTGACAAAGAAACAGGGTGACCAAAGTGGTCGAATGGCTGGACCTTTTATAAAAGGCTACCTACGTATCCCGGAGGAATCAAGCCTTGATCGTAGTTCAAGCATCACTAGATAGTTAGGAACGATGTCTAGGATTCTTGAGATTTTGACAATTAATGGAGTTTGTCACACGATTGACAATTACTTGGAGGATGTCACACGATTGACAATTCTTGGAGGATGTCACACGATTGACAATTGCTTGGAGGATGTCACACGATTGACAATTGCGGAGGATGTCACACGATTGACAATTCGGAGGATGTCACGATTGACAATGCGGAGGATGCCACACGATTGACAATTGCTTGGAGGATGCCACACGATTGACAATTACCGGAGGATGCCACACGATTGACAATTGCGGAGGATGTCCACACGATTGACAATTGCTGGAGGATGTCACACGATTGACAATTCTTGGAGGATGTCACACGATTGACAATTACTGGAGGATGTCACCTGATTGACAATTACTGGAGGATGTCACCTGATTGACAATTACTGGAGGATGTCACCTGACATTATTTCATTCTAACGGAAGCTAAAGCTTAAGGTACTATCTCTTTTATGACGGAGATAGAGGAAGCTAAAGCTTGGAAAAACTTGCTTGGAAAAACTTGAGTGTACTTCTCAATCTCTTTTCGAATTAGAGATATGGGTAACTAAAGATAGAAAAACTTGAGCATACATCTCAATCTCTTTCGAATCAGAGATATGGGTAGCTAAAGATAGAAAAACTTGAGCATACGTCTCAATCTCTTTCGAATCAGAGATAGGGGTAGCTAAAGTTTGAAAAACTTGAGCATACGTCTCAATCTCTTTCGAATCAGAGATATGGGTAGCTAAAGATAGAAAAACTTGAGCATACGTCTCAATCTCTTTCGAATCAGAGATATGGGTAACTGAAGATAGAAAACTTGAGCATACGTCTCAATCTCTTTCGAATCAGAGATATGGGTAGCTAAAGTTAGATGACATTATTTCTTTATGACGGAAATAACAGAGACTAAAGAAGTAAGAAGGACTCGATGATTTTTGTAAAGAAAGTAGGACGTATCCTGATAATTTTTTTGTAAAAGAAGTGAATTAAAAATGCCAAAGGCAAATAAAATGCCACAGGGGTAAATTTGTAAAATAAGCCTCGGGAGCCTTTGGAGGGAAAATTTAATTGAAAATGATTGGAAATGCCAGGGGCAATAAAAGGGTAAAAGAGGCCTACGGGGGGACAAAATTGTAAAATGGAGCCTTCGGGGGCAAAATTGTAAAAATCAGCCACAGGGGCTTAGTATGTCGCACGACATAACAGGCCCTGCGGACAGAATCATTAAAAACACGCACAGTCGCCATTTGAAATTCAATTGGACTTGAAATTGAGAGGGAGGCGACAGTGAGAAGAGAGAGGGCGAACATCAGAGAGGGAGATTCGAAGGAAATCGAGAGAAATCCAACACTTCTCAGTCCGATTCAATTGAAGAATGCCTCCTAGGCTCTATCCGACCAAGAGGGCTTCTCAACATGCCAACTTAGCTACTCGAAGAAAGGGGGTGCAAAGGAATCAACGGCCGTTTCTTCCGGAAGCACCAAGAGGAGATTTCTACCCACAGCTCGATGAGCATACTTCGGATGTTCGGAAGAAGGAAGAGGTAAGAAACCTAGGGTTTCTTGAAAATTTCTTTCAATTTGGGCGAAATTGATTTGAACTGAATGCCTTCAGACTGGGCTTATGAATTAAATCATGAGCCGGCATGAAATCATAGATTGATGCAGGAGGTGTAATGCATGCCATTCATTGATCTGTTTTGACCCATTTTTGCTTGAGATGATTTTCAGAAATAGCACGAAATATTAATACTTGTGCCATGTTTTCTTGCAGGGATTGCGCACCCGTGGCTCCCCTGAGGTGATTGGCAGGCTATGGGATAGCTTGCCGGGTAGTCAGGAGCGAGTGGACTCGCCTAAGGGCATGATTTACGTTCTTGGGCTAGGGCAATTTTTGAGATGGCGAAGGCCATCGGGGGCACTCGGAGGAGTGTGGATCTGGTGAGGGCATTCAGAGAGTTACGGTGGGAGACCACTCACTCATTTCACTTCTCTTGGGGTGAGACAGCGGTCACTCCATTGGACTTTGCGGTCATCGCGGGGCGCCCTTTACGGATGAGCCGCTCTACATAGAGGAGCCTGTACGGGGAGTTGAGCCCTGACCTATTGCTGATGATGATTTTATGGGCTTACTTGGTTTCGTTCCCCGGATCAAGAAGGGAATGGATATGAGTTGGGGGTGCTACATGGCACGATTGAGGCGGAAGCGGGGACTACACTGTGGTAGATGATCCGTTGAGAGCCCAGAGCCGAGAGATTGGCTAGAGCTTTTGTATGGGTGGGCTTTTCCGACATGCTTTGTTCATTAACAGCGCATCTTGCCTTGGTTTCACTATTGGAGCTTTTGAGAGCCCGGGATACTGTCGGGAATACGTCTGGGGAGCGAGGCTTAGGCGAGATGTATTTGGCCCTAGATGATGTCGGCCAGGGAAGGCGAAGTATTTCACACTGCTTTCATCCGGCTTTCGAGGTATTCTCTCACCTTGATCTCTTTTCTTTTGCGCATTTCATTATATCCCTTGTTTTCCCTGTTTTGACTTCTTCTTCTCCTTTTCGGCTTGGGCCTTTGAGTACTTTAGGCATTATGAGTGGCGGATACAGGATGAGTTTCCTGCCACCACTTTTCCTGCTCTTCGTCGGTGGACAAAGAATGCCAGGAAAGCAGACCCGGACACCGGAGGTTCGAGGTGCGGGATCACGGCCTCGTATCATGATACGGCGACATGCCCGAGAGGGATTCCACAGAGGTGAGCTTGTTCCCTGGGTGGCCGTTACGATGACCTGGATTTGGATCATGCTGCGCACTTGATGAGTGTCGCAAGGCTGCTAGTGGGCTTGTCTGGAGATGCCTTGTATCTAGGAGAGAGAGTGTATAGACGGCATGGGCCGAATAGGCACGCTCGGATCCACGATGATCCTCCGGCTAGGATGTGTTTGCCTCGCCGGTTGGCGAATGTAGATGCTACGATTGTAGGCATGGCGGCACATCTCTACACACGGGAGGGGGACTATACTTTGTACGTGGCTAGACATCTTCGGTCCCCACAGACCCGGGGTTGGTTATGGCGCTCATAGCGCGGGGCCTTCGACTGGCTACGTGGCTAGACCTCCTTTGCCCCCGACTTTCATTGATTATCAGGGTGGCGGTCGCATGAGGCGAGCTCACATTGATATGTCACAGACTCATCCTCATCTGGTGCTCCCGCGAGGTTCTAGATCTGTAAGTATTGTTCCTTACGTCTTTTGGATTGATTGCATCTCTTTCTGTTATCAAGAACTGTATTCTGACACTTATTATGTCTGCTTGTAACAGGTATCGGCTCAGCTTACGAGCACTTGACCAGGGCTTATACCGGCGCTGTGGGCATGATTGGCAAGCTCCAGAAAGGCATGAGTTTCTGGAAGAATCAGTGCCGGTCACAGGGTTCGATTGATATCTCTCCACCTGGCCAACCGAGAAGGAAGAAGAGCCGCTCTGATGACGTGGGCACCAGCGGGAGCACTAGAGGACCGACGCCTCGAACAAAGACTGCAAATGTGCCTCTTTACAGACCCATTGACGATGATGATGATGAGGATGGGGGAGCTGAGACGGCTACAGACTACGAGCTTGACTATGTCGTCATCACGGAGCTTGACGACTACTATCGCACGGGGACCATAGCATACGAGGCACCTTCGGACGACCCTGATGATGAGCCAGAGGAGGCTGAGGATGATGACGAGGATGGAGATGAGGGAGAGGATGATGAAGAGGGTGATGGAGAGGATTCAGAGTAGCCCCCTTTCCCCTTAGACATTTATGACTTTTTGGCTATTGTACCCTTTTAGGGAAAACATGTCATTTATTTTTGGCTATGCACATCTTTTGGACTTGGCCTATTTCATTTTGTACGTACATTGTTAGCCTTTTGTTGCACGCACTTATGAAATGACAATGGTATGGTATTTGGCTTGAATATGAATGATTTGAATGGATTTTTGGCTTGAATATGAATGCAATGGGTGTACATGGGGTAAATGAACCCTTCCCTATGCATTTGAGAAGTGTATGAATGGTATCTGCAGCTTTTGACATGTCGGGGATTGCCACAGGAAAAACAGGAGATCTGCGATGTCGATGTCGATGTCGATGTGGCTTGTTATGTCGCACGACATGGCTTCTTATGTCGCGCGACTTAATAAGCTGGCTGTGCTTTTCATTGCCTTTGGGCTGGAATGGAGCTATGATCACAGGTTAGAATTGGGGGATCAAAGAGATCACCTACCTGGCCTCCTTGGGACAATGGCAAAGAGATATTCGGTCCCTTCCTATAAGGATGGAAACGGGGTGACCTAGGAGGTCAAACAACCAATCCTTCATAGGAATGTTCCAAATCAAAAGGGGTGACCAATATGGTCATAAAATTGGACTTTTATGAAAAGCTTACGCACCATTGGAGAATGGAGAAGGGAAAAGGTGACCAATGTGGTCGGATGGCTGAACCTTTATGAAAGGCTACCTACGTATCCCGGAGGAATCAAGCCTTGATCGTAGTTCAAGCTTTACCTAGACAGTTAGGAACGATGTCTAGGATTTTCGACGTTTTGACAATTAGGAAACTGTCGTCTGGCGTTATCTCGTTATAACGGAAGTAACGAAGGCGCTTTTGGGAGAAAACGTTATCATTAGCAATTGGCACGTTACTTGAGCCTAGGGATGATTTTTCTCTTGGAAACATGGTAGGGTAGTGCGGATGTACATATGGAACGTATTTGGGAATTGTTTAAGACGGGTTTCAAACAGGTGGGGTTGTATCCCTTGGGTGCGGGCGAGCTAGCATTGTTATTCTTTGAGATGTTGTCTACGTGGACTAGCATTCCCTCTTGAGCTGAGACTGGGTTTGAACCTCGGGTCTCGGTGAATGTTCCTTTCTCACACTCTGGCATTTGAAGCTGATGCTGACAGGCTTTTACAATCAAAGCAGATGTTGAAGTGACCAAACTTCTCTTCTAGGGATGGATGCAACTTATCGAAGCCCCGGTCTAAGGAAATACTTTCTGCAAAAGCCCCATATCTTGTTGAAGTAAGGAAAGATCCTTTCATTGGCAAAACCCTGGTGGCAAAGCCCATTGGACAAACTGAGTAGGCGAGGTCTTGGTGAAGCCCCGGTCTAAGGAGAAGATCCCAATATGATTGGTACTGTAAAATTGATCCTGAGGTTGATCTGACCAAGACTGGATCCATCTTATGGGCGAGGAACCTGAGGCGGACCCCAAAAATGGCTAAAGAAGCCCCAGTTTAAAGGAATGACTTGGCAAAGACCCAACTTTGAAGAGTTCCAAGGCAGCCCTAATGCGAATTGTAGCAGAAGAGGGAAAACCTATCCTTCTTTTTTTTTTTTTAGTCAATCAGTCAACCTTAAGAAGATGTGAAAGAAAAGATTTTAGAAATGTATACATGCAGGGGCATATTTTTTCGAAAAGTGGGAATAGATCCCGATTTTTGTATTATTCCGATGGCCTTATTCGATGTAGGCACAAAACTCGCTTTGGGTCTGACTCTTTTGAGAGAGTATAAGCGTAGAAAGGTTGGTAAAAGTGTATGAAAGCCCCTGCTGACAGAAAATCAGTGTTTAGCACTATTTTTCCTAAGATGTAGAAAGAGAAGACTTGTGAAGACATCTGAAAACTTGTTTTATTTACGATGATCACAAGATTGCTTAAAACCCTTTATTAATGTTCGGGTTATTCAACCACTAATCTCGATATGAAAAAACATTCTTATTAGTCATGAGGAGAAAGTCAACCAATGCCGCGGATCAAGGTTGGCTGGTGTGAAAGAAAGGTTTGTGTATAGGGAGGTCATTGATGAGACCGGGTTTTCTGGGATCTGACTGTGTCTATGGGAGAGGTCATTTGATGAGACCGGGTTTTCAGGAATTTGGATATGTTTATGACCGGACCATTGCTGGTTGCCTACGTTCCCCTCGTTGTGAGGAGCTCAGGTCGCCGTAGTTCGGCCTTGGCCGGACTATGTTTGGCTTTGGGAAATGGGATTTGTGGTTCCTTTTAGTGAAAAGGCTCGGATGAAAAGATTGGATGGTGAGGCTTGGGCCTCGGGATGATTCCTTGACCAAGTCATTTTTGGACGGCTGCTTCAATTGCTTCCTCTTTCATTGGGGGAGAAAGGATTTACAGGCTTATGAAATGCTTCTGACTTTGCTTCGACCGCTCGATCGACAACTTTCATTTTCTGAGCTTTGATCTTGCCTTTCCGTCAAGCTTTTTAATGGGCGGTGCTGGGTCCTTGACCTCTTTTTTTTTTATATGTGCAACCCTGTTTTTTGCCTAGACTGCCCTTTTCTGGGATTTTCAGCCTAGCTGGGTATTACTCTTTTTGCACTGCATTTTTTTTTTATTTATTATTATTTTTTTTTGATTTTCTGAAGCACTTGAAGGCCAAGGCGAGCCCCTGCTTGAACATTCTTGATATCCTTGAGGTCTAAGCCAAGCTCCTAGGTTGTTGCCGACACGGGGTCAATCTTTTGAAGCTGAGTGGTCTTTTGCTGTCCCTTGATGATGCCGCCGTTGACTTGGTCAAGATGAAGGTGGGGGCATGATTGGGAAAGTGTATGGCTTGATGGAGGCCTTTTGTGGGGTAAGGAAAGTGTATGGCTTGATGGCATTAGTTGACTTTCTCACACCGATTAATCAGAACGTTAATTATTTCGAGAGATTATTTGTTGAGCAATGCAAATGATCATATAAAATAAAACCATTTCATTAAATGTAATGTAGGTGTGCAAATAATCTCTTAAGTCTAGCAAGAAAAGAAGAAGACTCTTTTATAGAAAATTGAAGATTAATTACAATGTCCGTGGAGGACTTGATTTGAAAGAGAAAAGTACTAGAACCTACGAAGGTTGAGCGAGAGACTATTTTTTTTTTTTTTTTTTTTTTTAATCTTGCTTAAGGATAAGTAGACCCTAGTCTAGCTACTCTTGGTTGGGTTTGCCCGGGGAACTTGAGCTTTCCTTCGTAGATCAGCCACTGAATTTCTTTCTTTAGATCCAAACACTTGTCCGTCATGTGACCATAATGCTTGTGGTATCCGCAGAACTTGGCCTTGTCAACTCTACTTGGGTTTCTTGGCTTATAATTCTTGAGAGGTGTGAGAAGGCCTTGTTTCACCAAATCATCGAAAACTTTGCTCATAGGCATCCCAAAATCATCAGGCTGACGTTTCTGACCTTGCTCTTCTTGAACTGACCTCTTACCGTAACTTTCTGTTTCTGGCCCATGGAGGTTCTCAAACTTCCCATCTTCTATCAGCTTCTGGATCTCATACTTCAAAGAGGTGCAATTGTCAGTGTTGTGCCCATGGTATTGATGGAAAAGACAATACTTGGACTCATCCAACCGAACACTGGGGTTCCTGGGCTTCCAATTTTCCAGTGGCTTTATGAGTTTTTCTTTCATTAGCTCTTCCAGAATCTTGCTTAAAGGCATCTCTGCATCGTCAAAGTGAAAGGAGCGAGGTTTTTGGGAAACCTTGTTGTTCTCAAAACTCGGATTCCCATCGTCCAATTGGTTCCACTGTTGTATTTGGCTGAAGGAAGCTACGACATTCTTTCCTTTGTGAGGGACTGGTGCTGAGCCAGGTACGGTTGCTACTTGGTACTGGTGGCATTGGGTTATGCTCGGTGGGATCATTTTCGTGCTTGGCTCAACATCTTGGGTCAAGGGAGTATTGATACTCGTCATGAGGTCAAGCTTCTATTGCATCTGTTTCACTTGTTCCATCAATATTACCACATGGGGGTCAACGGGGACTCTCGGGTTACGGAGCGCAACGAGGACTTGTAGTAGCAAACTGACGGCTGAATTCATTAAGTCCGGTAGGTGACAGCTGAAAACTCGGATCATCCTTTGGCAACTCATGATCGCATTCAGGCGAGTATAGGGGCTTCAGAACATAGCCACATATCTCAAACTGATTATGTGAGGCTGGAGCATAAACTGGCAGGTATTGCTGAAAGTGAGAGACATGTGGGGTGAAGTTCAATCCGTTCTGAGGAGCTGAGGGCGATGGAGCCCGGATGAGCTGGGATGTTGGAAAGGACCGAGGAGAAGTGGTCCTTGACAAGGGATCATATGTGGATGGAGGAAGGTATTGGTTATAGGCTGGGGGGTCTTGGTTATAGGATGAAGGGACTGAAATCACTGTTTCTGAAGTCTCATCTTCGACTACCACCGGAGAACCGTTCGACTCAACTGTGACCTGAACTCCATGACGACGGAGTGCGTCAATAAGCATGGCTTGCTGTTCCTCATGAGCCTTATGGGCATTTTCCAAAGCCAGGGCTAACTCTTCCTTCCTAACCATCTGATTTCCTGCACCCTCACTGTTTTCTGTCAAATCTGCCATTCTAAATTCCTGAGCTGATGAAACGGACGATTCTGACGAACTATCTGAGCCTGAAATTTCCGCACTGACAAGCCGCTGACCCGATATTCTCACCCACTTCTTTCTCGCTGCGGGAAAGGGATAGACAAGGTTTAGACTCGGGGGTAGGCAAGGTTTAGACTCGGAGGTAAGTGTTTAGGCCTGGAGGTAAGTGTTTAGGCTGAAGGCTCAAGTAACATGCACTTATCGCTTAAATTTTGCTCAAAACACATTTTCTCCTAATCCTAATTGATCGAAAAAGATGAGACCTTGAAAGGTCAAGATTGAAAATTGGACCGTGAGGATCTTTGATTGGAGACTTGACCGTGAAAGGTCGGGATTGCATTTGACCGCGAAAGGTCGAGATAGAAAATTGGAGATCGGACCGAGGAGGTCGCGATTAGGGATTTGACCGCGAAAGGTCGAGATAGAAAATCGGAGATCGGACCGAGGAGGTCGCGATTAGGGATTTGACCGCGAAAGGTCGAGATAGAAAATCGGAGATCGGACCGAGGAGGTCGTGATTAGGGATTTGACCGCGGAAGGGTCGAGATGGAAAATCAAAGATCGGACCAAGGAGGTCACGATTAGGGATTTGACCGCAAAAGGTCGAGATAGAAAATCGAAGATCGGACCGAGGAGGTCACAATTAGGGATTTGACCGCGGAAGGTCGAGATAGAAAATCGGAGAACGGACCGAGGAGGTCGCGATTAGGGATTTGACCGCGGAAGGGTCGAGATGGAAAATTGAAGATCGGACCAAGGAGGTCTCGATTAGGGATATCAGAGATAGGAAAATGCAATTATGATTACATTAATTGTTCAAATTTACTTAAAACAATGTCTTTAATTTATTTCTATTTGGTTGGAAAAGGGGGTTTGCCCTTCTTTTTCGCAACTACTCTAGATCCTGGATCAGTGGGTTCCGTCACTACGTCTATAAGCCCCTCGTATTCCACCTGTATTTCGACCTCCCAGGGTGGACAACCCCGGGCGAGGGTCCTATAGGGCACGCGGATCCCACCGACCGAGAGTAAAGAACGCTCCTAACGGGTCTAGCGGGTCATAGGAACTTTCAACGCACGAGCGATGCGGATTATAGTCAAGGCAATACCGGGAAAGTCTCGTCTTTCTGCCTTGATAGGATTTTGGCAGAATTTCGCTTGAGCGAATGACGTTTTGACTTTTGGTAATGTCTGAGAAGATAATAGGCATGGGTCGGGCGGCAAAAGTCGGATGACACAGTGTCACATTGAACTTCGTTGCATACGCCGGGCGTGAGTTAGAATCGAAGTCAATGCCGGGTCAAGATCTTGCCAATTTTTCCTTGTCGGAATTTTAGCAGAGCTTCGCTTGAGCGAAAGATCTTTTGATTTGTTGGCAAAGACTCGGTCTTGACTCTTACGCATTCCGTGCAGGTCAAGGTCAATAGTCAATGTCGGAGTCGAGATCTCGCCAATTTTTCTTTGTCGGAATTTTGGCAGAGTTCTTCTTCCGTTACGAACTAAGGCTTGACCTTTACGAGGGTATGCAACTGGGCTATATGACACGGACTAGACCAAAAACCAACCAAAAGTCACGGTTTTTTTTTAAAACGTGTGACACGGACTGTGCATTGGTCGACACTGGCTGCCATGGGGAGGTTGGGATGATTCCGTGCGCGCCCGGGAGCATCGTAAGGCTGTCCGTGACTGCAGCTGGAACCACCCTCGGGTTTGAAGGACGTGCGTGCAAAAGTGTACAGGATATATCAGGTGCGCGTAGTGTGCGGTCTCCTAAAAATGTTCCTTTTTGAGTTAAAACAGAGATTTTCAGAAATGTGTTTTAAAGGAATGATTTTCGGGACGGGGAGAATGCAACACATAAGCACGTAAATTTTCTGGGAGCCCTGATCGGTCATGGAGCCGAGTAGCCCCAAGCCGCTAGGACTGCCAGATTAACCATGATTTTTCCTGGTGGAATTGCCACTGAGGTCGCCCGGTCAGAATCCAATGAGGATTGAGCCGTACGACTGCATGGATCAATTTTCCAGGTTCCACTCCTTTTGCTATTTTTCGGGTTGTTTCCTGTTCAAAGTATGCACAAATCCCAAGATGCAAATGATGCAATGCATGGTAAAGAAAGCAAGCATGATTAATGAAATCGGCGATGGGAGTCTAACCCGCTCAAAGGGAAAAGCTTTCTCTTTTTTTTTCAAAATTGTTTTTCGAAAAGGGATACTGGTACGTGGATTGTTAAACCACCGGTTATCCCAACTCCCACATCAGGGAGTGTACAGGAAGGGTAAGTGGTTTCCACCTATATACCGAGTATCGATTTTTGTTTTGAAAATAAAAGCTTTTCTCCTTTGGGATGTCCCCAGCAGAGTCGCCAAACTGTGAATGTGGTGCCCAAATTTTTGTGTTGGATTCACGCGAGTTTGAAGACATCCGAGTTATTTGAAAAACGGAGTCGCCACGCCATTTTGATTACCTCAAAACTTTGAAAAAAAGGTTTTACTTGGGTTCGGAGGTTAAGTTACCCCTTGGGAAGAACGTTTGGCGTTCACCCAAAGTGCCTTGCCGGAGCAAGTCTCCCAAGATTTCAGTAATCGTGCTTGCTTGTGTGCTTTCTTGTGTGCATGTGTTTGAAAATAAGGGGGGAAATGTCCCAAGTTGACTTCCGGACGTACAAACCATTTATTGGTTGTCGCTCGGGATTCCTTGGAATTTTATGTATTTGGGATTATGATCCCGTCCTCATCTTATGACTTGTGATCATCGCATTTTAACCTCGGGACCCTCGGGACTTGCGTGATCGAGAGAATGACTCTCTTTTGGTCAAAGATGAGGTTCTTTAGAAAAGGAGGGTCCTTAGCCCATCAATCCTACGCTTTAAGACGGTCGAGCTCGTATAGAGGCTTCATACTCTTTCTTAAGCGATAATCGGAGATATAGGGTTCAAGGTGTCCCTTTCTAAAGAAATATGGAACCTTTAATGGAAGGAACGATGTAAAGATAGGATCTTTTACACCGGTCCGTTCCAAGGTTGGGGGAAAAAGGGGAATGCATGATGAAAAATGACACTTTAATGAAAAGATGACATTTTTGGGTTGCAAATGATGCACTTAGTTTAAAGAAATAATCTTTATTGCAAATGATGCATAAAGATTTGATTTTTATGCAAATGATGCATTTTTGTTGAAGAAATTGGCATTCATTATGCAAATGATGCATAAAGATTGCATTTTGAAAAGCATATGATGCTAGTTTATGGTAAAGACATGGTCTTTAAAGCAAATGATGCTTGAACAAGGGGTTTTGAATGCAAAGGATGCATTTTTATTGAAAATATTGGATTTTTATATGCAAATGATGCATAAAAATGACATTTTTATTTGAAAATGGGAGTTTTAGGTGCAAAGGATACACCTTTATGAAAAAAGACTACATTTTTATGACAAATGAGGTCTTAATGCATGCAAAAAGGGAAAGGGGGTGATAAAGATGTGATCTTTAACTATGAATGCCAAGTCCCAAGCAAGATATATGAATGCAATGAGCAAGTATATCAATTAAAAGCAAGGTTAGGGCGTGCGAGGTTACCAATTGCTTCCTTTGCTTCTTTGGTTGGAGCTAGGAGGAGAGATTGGTCTTGGATCTTCAAGGAGGAGGGAGGGAGCTTCTTGACCTTCTTCTTCACCTTCTTGAGCCTTCACCAATATTCTTCACGTCTTGGGAGTGACTGAGTGTATTGCTATGGATTGTGTGTCTTGTTGTTTTTTGAAATGGGTAGAGGAGGGCTCTATTTATAGGCAGTCTGGATAAGGCTAATGAAGTCGTGCGGCCAGAGACCTTGGGCTAATGCAGCCGTGCGGGCTTATCCACAATGACTCAGCATTCTAGAACCATGCAAGGTGGCATTATTCTAGAACCTTCTTCCTAATTAAGAAAAACGTGTTTTCTTAATTAGGAAGGCTCCCTTCAGCCCTTAATTTAATTTGGGACTGTTCCAGAACATTTCCGGAACACTAGGAAGGTCCGGAGAATTACCGGGAAACTTACCGAAATTGCCGGGAAATTTAACCGGAAGGCATGAGCCAGATTTGGGTACTTACAACTGTGCAGGATGGGATTTTGTATCGCAAATCTTTCTCGCGACCTTTGATGAGATGTGTGGAGCCGGGCAAAATTGATAATGTTTTATTTGAAATACATGAAGGAGTTTGTGGCGGACATTCAGGAGCTAGAACTTTGGCTAACAAAATTATGTTTCATGGGTACTACTGGCCAACATTGAAGAAGGATGCGGAAGAATACGTAAGGAAATGCGATCAATGTCAGCGGCATGCAAATATCCCTAGGCAACCTGCGACGGAGCAGACCCCTATCGTAGCGGCTTGGCCCTTTGATATGTGGGGGATTGATCTTATAGGACCTTTCGCAAAAGCCAAAGGAGGAGCTCAAATGGTTGTTGTAGCAGTTGATTATTTCACAAAATGGGTGGAGGCAAGGGCATTAATTTCTACAACTGAGGATCAGATAATTAGATTTGTAACGGAAGAAATCCTTTGTCGCCATGGCATGCCGCGAGCAATCATTTCTGACCATGGGCCGCAATTCAGAAAAAAGTTTCATGGTTTTTGCTCAAATTTGAATATCAAACATTGGCAGTCCGCAGTTTATAGGCCGCAGTGTAATGGACAAGTGGAAGCCGCCAATAAACAAGTTCTTGAGATTTTATGTAAGAATATAGAGAAGAGGGGGGAGCTTGGCTGGAGGAATTGTCTACGACTTTGTGGTACGTCAGAACAACGGTGAAGGGATCAACTGGCGAAACAGCATTTGGATTGACTTATGGCTCTGAGGCAATGGCTCCTGCAGAGATGGGTTTGCCTACTCATAGGGTGACGTGTTATGATGAAGTATTGAATGGCGACAGAAGGTGTGGCGAGTTAGATCTCTGTGACGAGAAGAGGCTTAGGGCGAGATTGAGAATGATCAATTATAAGCAAAGGATGAAGGCTCAGCACGACAAAAGGGTGAACAAAAGATCATTCTGTGTAGGGGATTGGGTGCTGAGGAGTCGCGAGGTTAAGGGAGCTGCGGCGGGGTTTGCCAAGTTAGATCCAAAGTGGGAGGGTCCCTTTCAGATCGCCAAGATTGTGCGAGAAGGAACGTATCATTTGAAGGAGGAGGGCGGTAAAGATGTACCAAACGCGTGGAGCGTAGATCATCTCAAGCGATATTACCATTGAAAAGATAAAGGTAATTTGTCTATTCAAAAGTTATTCTTATGAGAATCTGTTCAAAGGTGATTTTGATGAATATATGAAGATTATTCATGAATGAAAAGTTATACATATCTTGAATGCTTTGAATAAAATAGAAATATCTCGAATGAAATTTTACACATGTCGTGAGTATTTTGAATAGAAGGAAAATATGAAGTTTATGGCTCAAAATTGTTTTCCTTCCTTTATACTTTGCTTTATAATAATGTTCATGAGTAAATCGCTAAGAGTAAAGTTGCCTAAAGACAACTTCACTTTTTCGATGGGAGTATATGTATATGATGATATCTCGCCAAAGGTAAGAAGGTAAAGAGTTTTTGATGAACTATCAAAACAATTTTTGATGAATTATTGAAATAAATTGATGAAGAAAAAGAGAAAAGAAAAGTAAGCCGCAAAGTATCATGGGAATGAAAGTCCCATCTCGCCTGTATGGCATGTATATGGATGCGACTATAAACAGGAATGAAAGTCCCATCTCCCCTGTATGGCATGTATATGGATGCAACTATAAACAGGAATGAAAGTCCCATCTCGCATGTATGGCATGTATATGGATGCGACTATAAACAGGAATGAAAGTCCCATCTCGCCTGAATGGCATGTATATGGATGCGACTATAAACAGGATAGAAAGTCCCATCTCGCCTGTGACTCTAAACAGGATAGAAAGTCCCATCTCGCCTGTATGGCATGTATATGGATGAGACTTTAAACAAGAGAGTCTAAGGACTATAAAAATGAGAGTCTGCGGACTATAAAAATGAGAGTCTACGAACTATAAAAATGAGAGTCTACGGACTATAAAAAAGAAAAGTCTACAGACTATAGAAAAGAAAGTCTATACCGACTATAGAAAAGAAAGTCTATACCGACTATAAACGAGAAAGTCTATGCCGACTATAAATGAGAAAGTCCACGGACTATAAACAAGAAAGAAACCCATCTCGCCTAAATGGCACGTAGAGATGTCGCGAAAAGGGAAGTGAATGTATCTCGCTAGAAGGGTATGAAAAGATATAAATTAAGGAAGAAAGGTATATTTTGTTTTTAAAGCAAATAAAGATGTGGAGGCACAAAATAAGGAAATTATTCTAAGTAAGAATCACGAAAAAAGCAAGAAAGAAGCAAAAGAGAAACAAAGATCAGCGACAATGTGAGTCGCGTGGTATGCACTATAAGTAAAGTCGCCTAAAGACGACTTCACTTTTTCGATGGGAGTATAAGTATGGAGTACCTGTCATGCAAAAAGGAGATTTTTGATGAACTATCAAAACAAAATAGCAAAAGCGAGATATGATAATGAAGTAAAGCATAAAGATAAAAGGGGCAAGCTCGAAGGCCGCAAATTTACATTGTTTAAAAGGCACGCAGGCCCAAATGAAAGAAATTAAAATTGTTTAGCCACCAAGGCAAGTTACAAAAGTTGGTCAAAAGAAGTTAAGTACTAAAGCAGAGTCAAGTTGAAGCATTTGGTTCATCAGTTGGTGCGGGTTGAATGGAGCTTGAGGCCGTAAGAGCGAGAGCTTTCGCATCATCCAAAAATTTATGTTTTTGTTCTAATTGTGCATTCCATAAAGAAAGGACATTTGGGATTTGGATAGGAGGGGGATTCCAAATCGCTTTTCCAAGTAAGGTATCTTCTTCCGCCAGGTCTGTAAGTTCATCAGCCGAGAAAGGAACCATGGGATGTCCGCGGCGGCATACTTCACTAAAAATTGGCTCTGAGCCCCAGTGGGCAAGCCGCTCAATTGTGATGGCGGGAATTTCGAAAGAAGCAGCAGCAGCAGCTCGTAGGACTTGTAAGGAAGTTTGATCGCCAATATCAAGGAGGTCTTCTTTAAGCTTGGCGACATCGGTATTTAGAGAAGTGTTTTCAGCAATCTTACCTGTTAATTTTCCTGCAACTTGGCTATCTCGCCTTGAAGAAATTGAGTATCAGCAACATGAGTCTTCTTTAAAGTCTCATTGTCGCTCAGAAGCTTGGCGGCATTATCCTTGACATAATTGATTTCAGCAGTAGCCTTGTTGAGGTCAAGTTTGGCGGCATTAAGTTCGGTGTTGGCAGTCTCAAGTTGAGTCCGTAAAGTGGATAAGTCAGTCTTCAATTTGTCTCGCTCTTCTCCCATGGTGGTAATGGTAGCATCCCGCCTGCCCAATCTGTCGCGAAGGGTCTCTTTATCTTTCCTCAGAAACTGATTTGAGAGATCCAAAGTTTTGTTGTCCTTGGTAAGGCGAGTGATTGTCTCGCTCATTCCCATAATGGAAGATCCAACCTAAGGGAAAATAAAAGTTGAAAACAACTATGAACAAAGTTTAAAGTAAGCCAGGAAAGGAAAAATAACATACCAATGATAGATGAATGCCGGCTTGGCAGGTGGCATGATCCACATCCATTCCAGTCACATTCCGCACTTGAATGGGATCGCTGACGCAAATCAAAGCTGAACGTCCAATCAAACTCTCCTCAACACCGCGGTTTTCCTTGATCAATCCCGTCAAGCGGGGGACGTTAGCAGTTTCCTGGCTCAGTTCATGAAGTCCATCAAAATCAGTAGGCATCTCGAAATCTTCTTGGAGCCAGCGGGGAACAGGGAGACTGACAGAAATAGAGGGGTCACGTGGAGTTGGAGGAGAACTAGAAACATTGGTTAAATCGCAGATTTCGACGTTGCGGGATGATGGAGGAGCATCATCTCGAATGGGATCAATGACAGCAGTTTCTGGAGCGGGAGAGTTGGTTCAGACAGAGTCAGAAGGGGGAATTTCAATAGCCTCTTCAATTTGGACATCAATAGTTGGCGGGACAGAAGCTTGCAGGATGACATCCTCATTAGTTGGCAGAACAGAGGTTGGAAGGGCATTGCCTTGAGGGGGTGGAAGGACTTGAGTAATTGGGAGAGCTTGAGTGATAGCAGGATTGGGCGGGATAATCTCTTAAGTTGAAGGTGCGACATTGGATTGAACTGAGGCAAGTCTTTTTTGTCGTTTGGCGCGGCTATCCGGTTGGTAGGCTTAGCCCTTGCTTTTGGGTTAGAAGGACCTTGGGATTTTTCCCGAGCAATCTCCTCTGAGTCAGTGCCATCAAGCGATATTGGTAGAGGAAGGTCAGTAGGAAGAGCATGGAGAGAAGCATCGCGGGTAAGAGATATCCTTTGTCTGCGCTTATCTGTATCCCGGTTGGCAAGTTGGCGACTTTCCATGGATTTGGCCCGATGATCTGGAAGCAAAGGAAAGAAAATATAAAATTAAAGTTATTCGAATATAAGTAAATTTGAAAGGAAGAGAAGGTTAAAGAGGGACATACAATTAACGACATTCATGGCAGGACAATTACGGGTACCCTTGCATGACAGACACTCGTGAGCATATTTGTTGTCCGTATGTCGCTCCCAGCCATCAAAGTTGGTATGAATTATTGGAACCCGCGGCGGGGCAACGGGCAAGTTATCTGATAATCCGACTTGATCAAGAAGGGATCTATCTCGCAAAATACCCCTCCAGGAAATAAGAGGTTGTGGTGTGTTATCAGGAGAACCAGCAGAAAGGGTAACGAGGGCGCGGATGGCGGCACAAAGGGAATTGTCGCCAACCGCCGAGGCATCTCGGGTTTCAATGTGGGGTTTAATTGCATCAAGATCAGCGGGATGAGACCATCCAACGCGAGACATAACGAAAAGTGGGTCGCTCAACCACTTATGAACTTTGGTAGGCAAAGGGGTAAGAATTTTGGGGCCTTGATGGTATTGAAGGGATAGGCGGGTTTCTTCTATGTCGTTGTCAAGTTTGGTGGTCTGTTTATATCCTTTGAAAAGGCTAACTAAAGCGGTAACGGTGGGTTCTCTTCTTAAGGCGCGACAAATAGTAATGAAAGAGGTAATAATCCTAATGGCATTAGGATGAATCTCAGTAATCATGGCTTGGGCCTTATATAGAACTTCACATAGAAAAGGATCAAGGGGAATCCTAAGGCCGGCCTTAAGTTGTGAAGGAAAGATAACTATACCATCTCGCATTTCTCGCAGATGGGCAAGAGAAGTACTTCCATGGTAGTCAGAAATATGGTAAATAGAACGGTCTATATGGTAGAATCTGTGCCAATCAGTGATGGGGTTTGGAATGAGGGAGCTTGTGTCAGGAGCGAGAGATGATCCCACTTCAGCATGAGCGGGATTGATAAAGAGGTTACCTTCAGCCAAGTTCAGATTTTGGACCCTTGTAGGAGGAGGAATATTTGATGTTGCTGCGGGAGAGGAAGTTCCTTGATCAGCCACAAAGAACTGTGTCAGAAGAAGAAGAAGAAATGACAGATTTATAATGTATCCTACGTTTGGAAAAAGGGTCAGCGACACAGTGAGATGAATCGCTTAAGTTGGGATCATACTTATCTTTGATAAATTGGACCAGTTCTTTGTGGGAAGTAAAAATATGTGACATAGGGGCTGAAGGGGGAAGAAAGAAGCGGCCTTGTCTCTCGAGAGAGTCAATTACAGAAGGATCTACCCAATTTTCAACAAGTAACCTAACTATATCGGCCTTGGGCAATCTCGCCCAAGTAATTCGCAGGCGTCTATATAAGTCGCCCGAGATTTGACATCTACCGTACCTAACCCGCCTAGCGCAATTTTTGTATTTCGCCATGAAGGGTAATTTGGGAAAAAATTGAAAAGACGGACAAAGGAAAATAACAAACCTTAAACAGTTGAGCAAAAACGAAAGATCAAAATGTGAGGGTTTAAAAAATATAAAGAGTTTCAGAAAAAGTACCTGGTAAAAATGAAGAATGGCCGGAGAAGACGAAGAATCGCTGGAGAATATGAGCAGAAGCCGGAGAAACAAGGAATGGGACTCCAAAATCAACTTCAAAGGGTAAAATAAAGGACGGAATGGGATTGTGGAAGTAATTTTACAACCAAATCAAGAAAAGAACGGTGGAAACAAGAGAAAAGTTCGTCGGAGTCAAGATTGAGTTCGCCGGAATTTGGGGAGAGAGCAAAAAAGTAAAAAGTGAAATGGGTAAGAAAAAGGGGTATTTATATTAGGGAGGAATCTGGGGAATTGAGTGATGTGATGGTTAAAATGAAAAATTTTAAAATTTTCCCTCTTATCTGGCACGATTCCCAAATGACGGCACATTGAATTTTGGAGGCGTCTCATAAAAGTGACACGTGTATAAATAGGGTAATCAACATTCAGACTTCTTGAATTTTGGAGGCGTCTCATAAAAGTGACACATTAAACCTCAAGTTTTTGGCGAGACCATAAATGAATCTCGCCTCAAACTTAGGGGCTTCTGATGCTACCCAAAAATAATGGTTGGGCCTGATCCAGGTCCATAAGCGGGAGATGATTAAGTAGGCCCAAGCGAGTTAAGGCCCAAGAAGAAGGTAAGAATAGCCTAGGAGTGGTTTGCGGGAAGGTATGTCGAGATAATGGGAGGATAAGGGGCGAGACATTAGATGATAAATGGCGAGATAATGAGGCTAGCCGGCGAGACGTTAAGGGGAGGCGAGAGGCGATATATTTCGGAGAGGCGATACGATCCTCAGTTAAACATATCCAGCGAGAGATGGCTTCCAACTGGTGCGACTCATAAGAGGCGGCATATAAATATCTACGAAATGGGACCCATAAAACGGTTGGGCATTGGGAAAAGTGATCACGTGTTGTGAGTTTATTCTTTTTGTTAGCCAATGGAGTGATGACACGTGGACATAAGCATGGAACGTGAGGAGGTCATGTGCATGGCACGAGGTGAGGAGTATATATATGAGGGATAGTCTTCATTGGCAAGGTACGTTCAATACACACACACACCTTTCCATTATTCAGTTTACCCTTGCTCAAACAAATACTTATCCTCACGCCGGAGGGGCTTACGCCGGAGCCGCCCCCGGCTTAGTTGACGTTTGCGTGTGTGCAGATCGGAAGAAGGAGCCGGAGATATCCCATTCAGACTACAACGGTCGTGTTGCCGCTGAGGAAATTCCTGGCAACATCAATCTCCTAATTCCGTTTCTCTATCTCTAGGGCAATTGGGTGTGCTCTTCTTCTGGTGTAGGCCTATTCTCAATTGCCTAATAACAAGGTTTGTTGATTGCCTTCGACACCCACGCCCTCCCCCTCCCAACACTGTTTCTGCTGACAAGATTTTCAAGGCTATGAAAGATCGATTTGGTTCTTAAATTGTACTCCCTCCGTCCCCCTAAATGAACATTTGAATTCCACTTTGAGGGACAGAGGGTTTATCATCGTTATCTCATTCAAGCTCTTTCTAACATTTCAGAAGTATGAATTTAACAATACCATTTATAATTATTATTCTTTTGTTGGTTTAATTTATTTCCTCACAAAAGCTTGCAGCTGAATGTTTCTTAAAATTTTGCTGAACTGATTATCGGGGCGCGTCAACCGGGGCGGGATCGGGTAATGCAAAATTCGGGGCGGGGCGGGTTTGGGCAAGGGTAGATCAATATAGGGGTGTGTTTGGGAAATGAAAAACCCGTCCCGAACCCGCCCCGTTGTCATCCCTAGGGACCACATGCGTCCACATCATTTAAGCAGGGGCATTTGTGTAATTTTACCAAATCTAGCAAGGACATGCGTGTCCATTTACAATGGAAGGACCTGGTGATTAATTTCGAAAATTCTTATCCTAAGTGGTATTTTTGTTAGGGTGAGAGATGATTTGGTAATTGCCCCCTTTTGTAACCCCAATTAACAAGAACGTCCCCCACCAAAACCAAAAGCTCAAAATCGAAGATTGGTGAAAATCAATCAATATAAAAGCGGTTTCAATGATTGAAGGGTTTTGTCCATGTGAGTATCGCAACTATCACCATTGTTATCTAGATCTTGTTATTGAGATGTGATTGCTTTTTGGTTGCTCTGATTCGACTGGTGAGCATTCCAAATACGAAAACAAGGGTTTCAAAAGATTACTTGGTTGCTCCGTTTTGATTACTTCAATTTCTTGCCACACCCATAAGTAAATATCGGTTGCTCTGTTTTGATTTTTGGTTTTGCTTAACTTTAGGGATGAAGGGTTTTGATTTTGACTTTGGGAGGCTCTAATTTTCCCTAAACCCATTTCTATTTTTTTTATGATTTTGGTTCTGATTTGTCTGCTTTTGTTGATGAAATAAATATTTATGTTGGTGGTGTGGTAAGGTTGCAGATGCGTTGCCATAGTTGGGGAGTGGTGGTTCACTAATGGTGGTACGACGACGAGATTATTATTGGTGGCAATAGGAAGAAGACTTGGATTATTCTCAAGGTTAAATGACAATCAAGCCTTTAATATTTATTTTTTGAAAGATTTTTTGTTACTTTGATATATTATTCTTTTATTAAAATAAAACTTTGTAAGACGTAAAGTTTTTAACGAAACGTGGAAAAATAAACAATTATTAAACTTTATGGGTAGGAAATACAGTTTTTAAAAAAGCTCGTTAGATTTTTCGTTCATTATGTTAGCTTTCATAAATTTCCATCCAATTTCATCCTAAGACTATCCACAGTGGTTTCATCCCACTCCCCCATTTCATCTAACACTTTTTACACTTTTTCTCATCCACCTAATATTTCATCTACCCATTTCATTTACCCCCACTCCAATGGCTAACTTAAATTAAATTTCAACTCCCTCCAACTCATCATTCTATACCCCACTACTTTTATTTTATTTTATTTATATTCTTTATTTTTATGATTAGTAAAATAATAATTATTATTATTTATAATTAAAAAAATATTTCACACTTAATTAAAAAAATATTGCATCAATTTATAGGTAAAAAAATATAATGATTTTTTTAAAATAAATGCTAAAATGAAGAAGGATAATTGAGAAATGAGTGTTTTTTTGTGTCCAAATCAAATGAAACTTATATCAATTTATAGAGAAAAAAATGATGAAATTTGGTTAAAAAAATTATTATTATTAAAAATAAGAAAAATTACAATAAACTTAGCTCGCGACACAAGTAATGAAAGACAATAAAATTATTAAATCACAAATTTCCGAACTTTGTCCATATGTGCTTGACTAGATCCTTCTGCAATTGTTGATGAACTCTTGGATCACGCATTTCCGATCTAGTACGCACATGCTCTGTAAATGCAGGTAGTACCTCAGTCGACAATGGTTGTTGTGTACTAGACCCACTTGCCTCAGATTCATCATGATAGTCAAGCCAATTCTGAGAATATGTATCTCGTTCATCCTCAACAATCATATTATGTAATATTATACATGACCTCATGATGATAGCCAAGTCGTCTATCTCCCACAATCGAGCCGGTTCTCGAATGATTTTAAATCGAGCTTGGAGCACTCCAAATGCACGTTCTATATCCTT
This sequence comes from Adenophora triphylla var. japonica, assembly GCA_022495995.1. Lineage (NCBI taxonomy): Eukaryota > Viridiplantae > Streptophyta > Magnoliopsida > Asterales > Campanulaceae > Adenophora > Adenophora triphylla. The sequence continues at coordinate 360,099 of JAFEMH010001100.1, read as the reverse complement.
CCGACATCCCTCCTGATATTTTGCAAATAGCTTATCTTCATCACTTTGAGGAAGTCTAATTGATTTGACGAAAGTCGGATAAGAAGGGTAGATACCGTCAGCAAGATAATACGCCATATTATATTGACGTTGATTCACATAGAAATTAACTCGTGGAGCTTTTCCTTGTTCAACATCATCGAACAATGGCGAACGGTCCAGAACATTTATATCGTTCAATGTGCCCGGACATCCGAAAAAGGAATGCCAGATCCATAAATCATGAGTGGCAACTGCTTCAAGAATAACACTTGTGGTTCCCTTATCACCTCTAGTAAATTGACCTTCCCAAGCAGTAGGACAATTTTTCCATTCCCAGTGCATGCAATCAACACTCCCGATCATCCCGGGGAACCCCCGCATCTCACTAACATGAAGTATTCTTTGCAGGTCATTTTCAGTTGGGGCTCTCAAGTACTCTTGCTCATACAATTGAATGACCCCTTTGCAAAATCTACGTAACGTCTCCAATGCTGTAGTGCCTCTTATCTTTATGTATTCATCAATATGGTCGGCGGACATACCATATGCTAACATTCGCATCGCCGTGGTACATTTTGCTAATGGAGATAGGCCTTCTTTGGGCGACATCGAATCTTTGTGTGAAGTAGTTGTCATGGTTTGATAGGTCCGTGACGATTCGAAGAAAGACATGTTTCTGCATCCGATATCGTCGGCGGAAGAAATTACTGTACCTAGCATTTTCAGCAAAGTAGTCGTCAACCAAACTCTTATTGTGAATAGCATGATCTCTTTTGAAATATTGTCTTTTCTTTTTCGATGTTTGTTCCAAAAGTGGGTTGACGATAAAACTCTCCTCCCATTCAAGTTGCCTTTTGTAGGCTTCGACATCAAAAGGAACTCTGAATGGATCCATTGGTGTAGGAAGAAGGAAAGATTGAGAAATGAAGAAGGAAAGATTGAGAAATGAAGAAGAAAAGATTGAGATATGAAGAAGGATGATTGTTGTTGCAGTGAGTGTAAATTATTTATAGAGAAAACTAAGTGTCTAGTTGTATTCACGGAGGGGAAAGAAAGTCACATTAAAAGTCACAATGAAAGTCCCATCATCACATGGCCATTTATATCCTATCTTGGATGGTTACAGAGAATCTATATCCTATCTTTATTTCTTTATTTTCAATTCTTTTGCAGAGAATCTTTATCATCACAATGAAAGTCCCATCATCACATGGCCATTTATTCGCCTTCTCTGATTCGAAAAATCAAACATATCACACTTAATTAATATTTTTTTGCAATTAAATAATTAGATAAATAAATGACGATAATTATTATTAAAAATAAGAAAATTTCCGACAAATGAGCCAAACTCATTACAGTATTCCGTAATCTTACCCCAAAACGCGTCGTATTTCTGATTATTTCCGACAACACTGTCTGTTCCAAATTTCATATACCCGCTAAGTAGCACTAAATTTTGTGCCGTCGTCCATTTAACGTTTTTTTTGCGCAACGGGGTTGAACATTCTTCACTGGGAGTAGCTTCGATAGGTTCACTCATGCTATCATGACCCATTTGTGTTGAATATTCTGGAAATTCACCTGCTTCAAAATTTCCAGAATTTTCATTTCTCATCCTTGGCATGTAAGGATTATTAGGATAATAATGGGGCGGAGGTGGTTGAAATTGCATAGGATAATATGGATTCCAATTTGGGGGAAAAAAAGGAGTTGAAACATTTTGAGGACGAGGTTGGTTGGAAGATTGATTCTCTAAGTGAAAATCATTAGGATTGTAATTAAATGGGGAAAAATTGCTTGAAATTTGAGAGTTGAAAGGATTATTATTGGAATTCATTTTACTCAAAGGATGATTGGTGTAAGAAGGGAAAATTGAGAAATGAAGAAGGAAAGATTGAGATATGAAGAAGGATGATTGTTATAGCAGTGAGTGTAAATTATTTATAGAAACACTTTGCTTGGATGTATTCATGGAGGGGAAAGAAAGTCACAAATGAAAGTCAATGAAAGTCCCATCATCACATGACCACTTTCTCTCTTCCTGACAAATTGTGACAAATTGAGAAAGAAACTTAATTTACTAGCTGACAAATTGAGATGTATTCACGGAGGGGAAAGAAAGTCACAATGAAAGTCCATGCAATGTCTAGTTGAATTTTACTAGGTAATAATTCAGCCCAAATTGAAAACTAAGTGTTTTTTTTTTGTGTCCAAATCAAATGAAACTTATATCAATTTGTAGGGAAAAAAATGATGAATTTTGGTGAAAAAAAAATTAAAAAAAAAATTAATTTACTAGGTAATAATTCAGCCCAAATTGAAAATTAAGTGTTTTTTTTTGTGTCCAAATTAAATGAAACTTATATCGATTTGTAGGGAAAAAAAATGATGAATTTTGGTGAAAAAAAAATTAAAAAAAATAATAATTTACTAGGTAATAATTCAGCCCAAATTGAAAACTAAGTGTTTTTTTTTTTTTGTGTCCAAATCAAATGAAACTTATATCGATTTGTAGGGAAAAAATGATGAATTTTGGTGAAAAAAAAAATTAAAAAAATAATAATTTACTAGGTAATAATTCAGCCCCAATTGAAAACTAAGTGTTTTTTTTTTGTGTCCAAATCAAATGAAACTTATATCGATATGTAGGGAAAAAAATGATGAATTTTGGTGAAAAAAAAATTAAAAAAAATAATAATTTACTAGGTAATAATTCAGCCCAAATTGAAAACTAAGTGTTTTTTTTTTGTGTCCAAATCAAATGAAACTTATATCGATTTGTAGGGAAAAAAAATGATAAATTTTGGTGAAAAATAAAATTAAAAAAAATAATAATTTACTAGGTAATAATTCAGCCCCAATTGAAAACTAAGTGTTTTTTTTTGTGTCCAAATCAAATGAAACTTATATTGATTTGTAGGGAAAAAAATGATGAATTTCGGTGAAAAAAAAATTAAAAAAAATAATAATTTACTAGGTAATAATTCAGCCCAAATTGAAAACTAAGTGTTTTTTTTTTTTTTGTGTCCAAATCAAATGAAACTTATATCGATTTGTAGGGAAAAAATGATGAATTAAGGTGAAAAAAAATAAAAAAAAATTAATTTACTAGGTGATAATTCAGCTCAAAGATTTGGGATATTTTTTTTTTTTTGAAAATTCAACAGGCCAATAAGATGCTAACATGTGTTGGATATAAAAAAAAAAAAAAAAAGAAATGTTTCAGCTAGATGAAAGATTTCATCTAGCCAAGCCGACCAATCACTTTTAATACCCCCATTGCAGCTTGTGAGCCGGATGAAATCCAATTTCATCCCACTTTCAAACATCCATTGTAGGTAGTCTAAAAGACCTATTTCGCAATAAAATGTGAACATTAGACACTAAATTGCCAAAATTATAACATTATGACCTAAATTATAATTCATGTGAAACTTTGATGTAGTAATAGGCTATTTGCCCGCAACAAAATGACAAACTTAGAAATCGAATTTATCAATTTTCAATGTCAAAAACCAAATTGTGAAAAGTTATACGAACTTAGAGCATCTCCAATGTGCACCAAATCTTACTTCAAATCACCAAAAACACCACTATTCCTCCTTCCAATGTGCATCAAATTTTGCTTCAAATTTGATGTAAGTGAATAGTGTAGCACCAAATTTGGTGCAACACTATTCACTTGCATCAAATTTGAAGCAAGACTTTCATCTTTACATTTTGGTCCCTCCAATTTTAAAAAGCGCACATATTTAATAAAACTGCCCTTGTTTGTTGGTTGTTGCTTGCTGATTACTGATGGCTTGGCTGCTGCCTGCTGGTTTGGTTACTGATGTTACTGATGGCTTGGCTTCTGCCTGCTAGTTTGGTTACTGATGTTACTGATGGCTTGGCTGCCTGCTGGTTTGGTTACTGATGTTACTGATCGCTCTCTTTTTACAAATGTTACTGCTGGTTACTGATAGTCTTTTAAATTAAAATATATTTTTTTAATAATGTTTTCCATTATAATAAAAGTAGAGGGGTGGATATGTAAAACATCTTAACTTTAAGTATTATTTGTGAAATAATGGAAAAAATAGAGGATGAGGTGTTCAAGGGAATATTTCTTTTTGATGTAGGATTTGAAGCAAAAATTGGAGGGTTTTTTTTTTTATGCAAAATTTGAAGTAAGTTTACTTCAAATTTGGTGCAATACATTGGAGATGCTCTTAGATAGCCAAATTGCAAATTTCCCAATTAAAAAAGAAAAAATTCAACAAGTTAGAAAGTTGAGAAATGAGTTGCCAAACACATCCTTAACGTATCTTGATCCATTAAAGTAGTGAAGCACACACCATTGAAGTTACTCCGCAATTAGACATGCTAAAAAAATACCCGGGAATTGAAAGAATCGGCGGATAAAATCGGAAATCGCGAACCGCGAACCGATAGAATCGAAATCGTGGGAACCATAACCTACAGTTTCAAGGTTCGAATACGGGTTCACCTTTTTCATAATCGGGAATCGACGATTTTAGAACCGGGAACCATGAATTGTGACTTCGAAACCGTGTAACGACTAGTTTTTTGTTATTAGTTAGTTAATAAATAATTAACTGAATTCACTATAAAGCTAACCAAATTCATTAAAAAAACTATCATTTTCTTATAAAACTATTTTCTTTTAAATGAATATTGTTAGAAATCTAATGGATTTTGATATTATATTAATTATTTATCTATTTTTTAGTTATACTGAAATAGGAAAACAAAAAGAATAATTAAAAATAATAAATAAATTGGCAGTTGGAACTGTGATCTGAAATCCAAAATTACACAATTCGAATACGATCCTGTTCCACATAATCGAAAATTGTCGATTTTGAACAAAAACCAAAACTCATACAACCACAAGCCATTTGGGTCAATGGGCTAATGGAAGACCATCTGTTTTAATACCCAAACAATATTCAACATCTACTTTAACACTTCACATCAGTTTTTCTCGTTCACCTAATAATTCAACACTCCATTCTATTTTTAACCCTACAATAATTTTGTTTAATAAAATTCAACAACCTTCCAACTCATCATCCTATCTACCAACTCATCATCCTATGTATGCCGTCTCCGTCGCCCAACTCCGGTCTTCTGCTCTCACTGATTTGTTTTTGAAATTACAAACTCATTATCTCTGTTTCCCCTCTTCTTCGGTTAGTAATTCTTTCTCTATTTCCTTCATTTGTTTAATCATTTTCTCAGTTTGTGCTAAATATTTGAGGATCACTCAGAGATGAAATTCAAAAAGCAAAAGCGCCACCGCCGAAGTGTGAGATTTTACACGACGTGCTTTGCATTTAGAGAGCCGTTCAAGGTCCTTTGCGACGGTACATTCATACACCATCTTGTTACCAATCGTATCAGTCCGCCTGATACCGCCCTTTCTAAAATCCTCGGTGCCTCCGTCAAAATCTTCACTACCAGGTTAATTTGATTTCCTCAGCATATTTACTTCCTGTCATGTTCGTTTATCCGGAGTCAATTTACCGCCATTCATTTTTAGATGTGTTCTTGCTGAGTTAAAAAGCCTTGGTAACTCGTATTCCGCTTCGCTAGAGGAAGGCCGTAACCTAATTCCTGCAAGGTCGGTCTCGTTGTCCATATCTTTGATATTGTAAAGAACATGAAGTTTCCATGATTATGGACTTGGTTCTATTGTTTTGATTTCATCTGTATTTTCAGGTGTGATCATGAGAAGAGGAAGAGTGCTGTGGCTTGTATTGAAGAGGTTCTTGGGGAGAATAATCCAGAGCACTTCTTTGTTGCTACTCAGGATGTTGATATGCGGAGGAAGTTTCAGGAGGTTTGTACTTTCTTCTTTTATCTTTTTCTTCTCTCGTTGTTTCTGATTAATGAACTGGAAACTTTTTGTCTGTTATTTCTTGTACTTCTGGTTTAGACATGTGATAAATGCATTTCACTGTTATATTATAAAATGAAGATCGATGCCTGATGTAAGGTAGTAGAAGTGTGAAATGTAAGCAAGGTTTAATTTGTTACTCCTTCAATGTTTTTCTAGTTCTCATTTATGTCAAACAAAACAACTGTAGAGATGTAATCCTAGAATCGCTAGCTTACCACCATCTTGCAGATTGCTACATGTCCAAATTCTTGTTCATGGTATATTTTGTTGAAACAATTACGGAGGACTTTTTTTTTTTTTTTTTTTTTTTTTTTTTTTTTTTTTTTTTTTGCGTTTCACATCGGTTTTCATCCTTCCACTTGAAGCTAGTTGTCTAAGCTTGAGATGCATGCACGTTTGTCATTCATGTACATTAGTTATAGATTGGAATCTTTCTCCAAGTCATATACCTTTGTCCAGTTAGAACAACGTGTCTTCTGAATATTCAAGTTTGCCTTTCCCCCCTGTTATTCTTCTAGTCCTTTACCATGGGCATCCATGTTATTCCGCGATGGTGAACCTTATCATGAAGATATTTCTTGAAATGTTTACTACGCAAATCTTGAAATAATTTTGTCTCAGTGAAGAAAGAAAGATTTCAGCTTCAAATAATTGGAAAAAGGAAGTAGAGAATGTCAATACATGTAAAACAGATGCGTAAAATGTAATCAAGCGAATGTTTTGAGGTTTTCGAGAATGCATGACTTCGGGATATCGATGATTCAATTTTTTTGTTTTTTTTTTTGTTTTTGTTTTTGTTTGTATAAAGCTTATCTTTATTTTAACTGCTGCTTACATATTCGACTATTCATATCTGTTCATAGCTTAAAATTTTCTGTTTCTTGCTCTGCTTCTTTTCTTTTTGTACTTGCTAAATAAATTTCATTCTTGGAATCCACTTATCCAACCAATTTTATGTATTGATGGGTGCAGATACCAGCTGTACCTGTGATATTTGGACTCAGAAATGCTTTATTCCTTGAGTCTCCATCTGCAGCTCAGCTTAATTTTGCGAAATCTGACGAGGAAAAGCGCTTACACATGACTGAGTTGGAATATAAGATGTTGCAGCGGAGGAATAAGAAAAGGAAGGCTTCTGAGGAACCAGGGGATTCTTCTGATGCCAATGAAGGTGGGGAAGATCAAATTCTGCTGAACCAGGTTATCGAGACAAATTCTGCTAGAAAAAGCATGGATCTAAAGGATAAAGTGCAATTCAAGAGAAAAAGAGCTAAGGTTATTATCTCTCACTATATCATTTCCTTGATACATGCTTTGGTAGCCACTAACTTAATTGCCTTTGACTGCCTTTTCATTTACCTTCTTATTTATGTTCTTAGTTAGTCTATCAACAATGTATGGTGATGGTTCTACACTGCCCATATAGTCAGTGAAAGATGCTTTTTGGAGGTCTTTGATCTTTATAATGAATATGGATGTTAACGCCAGTAGTGTAGTGAAGCCATGATTCCATTGGAAGGGTGTCAAATTTATGATTAGGTGGTATTTTTTCCTTAACTAAAGGGGGTCGAAATATCAAAAATTAAATTAAAATAAAAAATAATAATTATCTTTAGTGGTAAAATGTTATTTACTTAAAACATAAAAGGTGGTAAAAATGACACAACTCCAAAATTAAGGGGGCATTAGTTCTATGTACCTTTGCTACTAGTTAGCGCGTTGTACTTTTAGTACAGTCTAGTCCCATACATATTCAGTCGTTTGTTAATCAATAAACAACATGCTGTTCTAAAGTAAGGCATTTAAAGGATAGTTATGTTGAGGTTTTCAAGGAAATACTTACTATGGCTTTTAAATCTGTTCTCACGTGTAATTTCTAAGCTATCCTTTATAAATTTATATCTGATGGTGAATTATTTAAACTACAAAATCTTCGGAGACCAGGGCTTTCTAAAAGTACACTCATGCTTACTAGGCTCAAAACACTTAATTTTACATCATATCGTGAAGAATAGATATACAATTGGATTCCTGACATAAATTAAGTCAACCTGATAATATTATAAAGATTAATAGAAACACTTCCAAGATTCGGTCATCTGAACCCATTTCTTTTTTTCTTCCCCACATAGAAGCTGATGGAGATCAAATAGGGGTTCATTTAGTTTTAAGATTAGAGTGTTCGCTTCAACCTTAATTCTTCATATGCTTATTGCTTATCACCAATAAAGTCTTGCAAGTGTGCATGACTTATGGAGGATCTTTACAGTCCCCAGATTAGTGTATTATTATGTCTAAGGCGATAAGGTTGTCTTTGAATTCCGCGATCACTTATCCTTGCATGGTAGGGCTGCCTGTTCCCTTTACCTTGTTTGCATGTGTTGGTTGAAGCTTGGGATTGCCTTGGAACTGTTGCTGCCTTCAAATTGAAAACTTTGACAAGCATGGTGTCTTTGCGTTCTTTAGCATGTGGCTTGAGAGAAATTGATGGCTCTTGGCCTCTTCTCTGAGATAGAATAGTCTTTATGATACCTATCTTGGCTTTGGCTGCTTTTTTATTTTTTTGACTTGATGTCTGAACGATGCCAATATTAAAGATTCTTTGGGAATGAGCTGCTTTCATTTTGTAGTTTTGGATTTTTTTTGTCTTAGCTTCTTGCCACTTTTATCTGGGTAATTGAAAGAGGTAAATTTCCCCCTTTTAATCCTTTTGATTATTTAGTATGTTTCCTTTTTCTTATAGATAATCTTTTTATCTTTCTCGAAATTCCTTCTTTTTTTTTCTTTGCCGCACCGCTCTTGATCATTACTTTTTTGTACTCTTTAACACCATAATCCATGCAATTTTCCTTTTATTCTCTGTACTCATAAACATTATAAAAAGACATTAAAACACTCAAGGTTAAGCATTAAATAAGTTTAAAAGCATATCATTTGGATGAGTAGAAATACATCCATCAAATGCCCTCAAACTTATCTTTTGTTCGTACTCGAGTAAAACAAAAACTAAAACAAGAATTAAAATACTTTCTAAAATACGAAATATATAAACATTAAAAGCAAAAAATATTTTTGGTATGTTCTAATCACATAAAGGGTTGTTAGACATATAAGTCTAAGATCCTTACAACATATATAATCTAAAAGAGTTATTATGAACATGAGATTACTTTTACATGGATGCATATAAGCCACATATAATCTAAAAGAGTTATTATGAACATGAGATTACTTTTACATGGATGCATATAAGCCACAATCCTCCACCACAAAATGATATTATGAATGAATATTGGGAGATCATTGTCACCAAACCAAAGTAAGATATTTTGTAGGGTCATTTATGTCTAAACCAAAGATAATAAGATTAAAATTCTGCACAATGACACTTATATGCTTGTTTAATCACAACTGTTAACCCAGCTACTCTTTAGGGATCAAATATGACTTTATGGTTTGTAATGTATCGCGATAATCGTGGGCTAGGTTCACGTTTATAAATGAAGGTAAGGACATACGAAGTGAAGCAAGTGGAACTTGAAAGTATTCAAAATATATCCTCACTTGATTGTATCTCTCCGCTCACCCATGCCAACCTAATGTCTCAACCCCCAAACTTAGAATTTTACTTACTTTCATACAAAGGGTTGATCTCATTCCTTTCTTCTCTTTGCTCACTTTGAATCACAATCTCCGTACCATACAAGAGGGCAAGACTTTTTAGATTTTCTTCATCTTTTCTTTCCTTTTTTGCATATATAAAGATCACAAAGAATATTATGCACTAAATACTTTGCACATGCCCCTCTTTTTAATATAAAACATAACCCTTTTTCTTCTTTGTTGAACTCTTTCCACTAAAACCTTTGATTTTTCAAGCACAACCCACAATTTTTCGTTTATTCCCTAGTTTCGCTTTTTTAAAAAGGTGAGAAAATAGTGTATAAGTGTAAGGGTAAGAAAATGTGGATACACAATGAAGGCGAATGGCGGTCTAAGATAACCATTCTTGATAAAGCTCAAAAGGGGCTCTAGCGATTTTTTTTTAAAAATGACTAGCAAGTTAAATGCTCACAGATAGGGTTCAAAGAAAATAGTCATATATCACTTCCCGAATAACCTATTTTATGTGTTATTGACTGTTATGTAAACATGTTTTAGGGACCACGAGAATGCTAACGTGATCCTATAAATATCTTCTAGATTGTTAAAAATGATAAAAAAAATAGTATGAAAGTGAAAGGTGAAGTAATCATAATGCACATGTTTCAATGTAATCACATTCCCATATTGATAATAACACTTAATATTCAAAATTAAAGCACCCTAAAATTATCATAGACTTTAGCAACCTTTCAAAATATGAGAAGAACAAAAAAAATTGTTTTTTTTTTCTATTTTTTTTGAGGGCGACACTATTTACACTCCCCTATAAACCCACAAATTCGGAGACTCACAAAGAGTGACTCAAAACTAACATTGCCTACCCCTAAACTCAAAATACGCTATGTTATCGGAGCATAAACAAAAATAAAAGCATATCTTAGGTTTAAGGGTTGACACGACACGACAATAATAAAAAGAAAGCGAAGGAAATAATAAATAGTTTGGTTGCCTCTCAACAAACACATTTGTTTATATTCATTAGCCCAGCCCGACTATGGTCCTAATTTTACTTGGGGATGGAGGTGGCCTCATTGCCTTTGGCTTTTGCTTTCATACCATTTGACCAATTTGAGCTTTCTCTTGCACTAATGCCAACAACTTTCAATGCATAAAATCCCTTCACAATTAATTTAGGAAGTACCCAAGGGATTTTGTGAGTTTTCTGCTTTTGTGTTTCTTCTTTTTTCTTGGGCTCTTTCCCTCAACATGCTTTGGGTCATCCACTTTAACAACTTTAGTAGCAAACTCATTGACAAAATTTTCACAAGGTATCTTGATTAAAAATATCTCCAAACATAAAATCAGATATATCAATAGAAAAACATTTGTCAACATAATTGCTCTTATCATGCTCTATTACTTGGGACAATGACCCACTCAATTTAGATTTTAAGGTAAAGAATGATTTAATTGGTGGCACCAACTTCTTTGTGAAAGTTGTGTAGGGGTGATACGGGCCGTCACTACAAGAGTGTCCGTTGGATTTATTGTTTCTAGCCATGGACGCCCGCTTTATTCCTAAAATTCTCGCCGCCACTCAACATGCTCTCTAATTTCCCACTATCCCTCTCATGTCATAAGTGCTCACCTACACGCTCATCCACAAATTTACATGAGTTCTTATCATCCATAAGATTTTTCATGATATTATCCACATGAATTTCTATCCTCTCATTCGCTGCTGACATTGACAATTTTTCATCACTAACATTTATTATAGTTGCCATGAATGGACGCCCAAGAAAAATTGGTGATTCACAACAATTCCCTCCTCCATTAGCAGTCTCTAGAACAACAGAATCCACAGGGATGATCAAGGTCCCTACTTGTACTAACATATCCTTCACAATACCCAAAGGTCGTCTAATAGAGCGATCGGCTAATTGAAGGGTTATTGTGATAGGTTTCAATTAAGATAATCCTAACTTCAAATACATGGAGTATGACAACAAATTAATGCTAGCAGCAATATCCAACATCGCCTTCACCTTATTAGAATCCTCCAAATTAATAGAAATTGTGAAACTTTCGGGATCCTTTTATTTAGGTGGGATGTCTTGTCGTACCACGGCACCGACACTTTCTCACATGATTAACTTCTCATCTTTCCCATACTTAAGTTTCCTGGAGTTAATTTCTTTGAAAAACTTAGCATAAGCAGGAACATTTTTCATGACTTTCAACGAAGGAAGATTAATATTAACTTTTGAAAACATGTCAAACAATTTCGACATTTGTTGCTCCCTCATATGCCTCATAAAACGTCCAGGAAACGAAATGGGAGGTACATATGGCTTGAAGGGTGGAGAATTAGTTTTAAAATTATCCCCAAATCCATTTGTACTTTTATTAATAACTTTTTCATGAATAGGAGGGGTTGAAGGAGAAGGAGAAGGAAAAGGAGAAAGTACCTCTTTACTTACCTCTTTGCCATTACTTAGAGTGGATATAACCATGGCTTGTTGCCCTTGACTCGGGGAAGTTTTGGGCTTGTGGCCTTATAGGGTTTCAACAAGTTGCCCTATTTTTGTCTCTAATTCCTAGATTGCAAACTTATGTTGTTTCAATTGTTGCTTTTGCTCCATCCGCATTTGTGCCATCACCTCTTCCCAATGTGCCTTGTTTTGTTGTATATATTGCCCTTGTGGGGGTGTGGGATAGAGAGGTTTTTGAAATTGACTTTGATTTCCTCTCTAAGAAAAAATAGGATGATTCTTCCCCTCTGGATTATATGTATTCCAGTATGGATCATTTCTGAGGTGGCATTGGAGGATATCCATTCAATGCATGTACCTGTTCAGAGACAGAAGAAAACTATGCACCACTAGAACAAACATTATTAGCATAAGTATATGAACCACATAAGGAACAAGCATTTTGTTTTACATTGGCACTAGGTGAAACACATTTTGCATTAAAAATAACAATTAATTGTTTTACTTGCCAAACCAATTCTTCAATAGAATTTCCTCATGCGTGCCCCTAGTCTTACCCCTAGTACTCTTTTGTTGGAAATTAGTACCCAACATCTCAAACAACTCTTGTGTCTCTTGGGGGGTTTTAGCTCCTAATGTACCCCCATTGCATTATCTACCATGACTTGATTAACATGATTCAAGTCGTCATAAAAAGTCTGATTAAGCTAAGGCAACAAAAAATTGTGGTGGGGGCATTGAACTAGCATCATCTTGAACATATCCCATTCTTCGTGGAATGGTTCATTTAATCCTGAGCAAATCCTATTGTCTTTTGAATCATGTTAGCCAACGTGGGATGGGGATAATATTTTTGTAGAAACACATCATGGAATTGATCTCACGTGCTAATGCTCCTAGGGGGTTAACATCATAAACCAAGTCTTTGCCGTCCCTTTCAGAGTATAGGGAAGCATTTTAATCTAATATGTTCATCTCTCTTTACCTGGGAAGTGAGGCACAATCATCATGTACTTGCGCAAGTCAAAGGGTCCTCAGATGTTAGGCCCTGATAAGGGGCGACATGTCGAAATATTGACCCTTGCCTTCTAAATTCTTTGTTGATTCGGACAACACGATGCAAGAGATGGATGCATCAACTTTAGGAGGACAAAAGTCCTTCATAGTTTTAGCGGGTGGTACATCCATCTCAACTTTTGGTTCTTCTACTCCGGTGGTAGAATATTCTATCTTTTCTTCTAGGTATATTTCGAGGGGATTGCCCTCGTTCAATTCTGTCTATTTACCTCGACTTACTTCATCAATGTTGTCGTTGTTCAAAGGCTCCAAGATTGGATTCAAAGAACGACAGCCAAGCATTCACACATTACCTAAATTAACTTGTTTACTCCCAACAATTTCCCGACAACAGCACCAAAAACTTGATGAAAGAAATTTCCCTCTTGTAATAATTATCTATGAGGTGCACTAGTCACCGTAGTAGTAACACGCAAAAGCGAGGGCCGAATCTACAGAGACTTGATGGAAAACAAGTTAATTTAAAGTAGTGAAAAAAATAACAAAAAGGGGTTTTTGATTTGATTGATTAAACTAAGAAAATCAGTAAAAGCAAGGAAGTAATCAAATTAAAAAGGGATTCACGGATTGGGTTTCATAAATACCTTCTCTTTATGCTTATGTTAACAATAAAGGGATCAATATCATTTTATGGTTCATTCACTTAATTAATGATTGATAGGGTTCGGTGTGCGATTTGCAATCCTAATATTCTACCAATATTATATTTTCCGCAAAATCCATATAACATATCAAGAATTCCTCTCTAAAAGATTGTTTTCCTTGTTTGTATCATCTTTCTTCTATTCATTGCTCCTCTATTGCTGAGTTTCATGGGGCTGGGGAGGGGGGACACTCATCTCTTGGAATTTTCACTTCTTCCGCAATCTCAATGATTGAGAGTTAGATGATGTTGGTAGTCCTTTTTCTTTCTTATCTCATGTTCGTTTGTCGAACTACCAGGATGATAGGGTTTGGGTTTTAGAGGGCTGCGGTAATTATTCTTGTAAGTATTTTCTTAATTTCTTGATTCGGAGTCCCAATCCATTGCGTTTCCTCTTGCTTCTCGGGTTTGGAGGTCTAAGACTCCTTTCATGATTCGGGCATTTACGTGGATTCTTGTGCTTAATAAACTCAATACCAACGACAAATTACAGCTTCGACGACCATTTAAATGTTTATTGCCAAATTGATGTGTTAATTGCAAAGAGTTTGACGAAACACATGATTATCTCTTTCTCTATTATAGCCTTGCTTGTTACATTTGGAATCGTTTGTTTGAGTTGGCTAACGAAGTGTGGGTAAGCCCAAAGCATGTATCTTCTTTTCTACAAATTCACACAAATGTTTTGGTAAAGGAGAAGATTTGAGTCGCTTGTGGGAATGCTGGGTTTTTGCAGTTTGTTGGTACATTTGGTTTAAAGGACATAACAATTGTTATGTTCTTGACAAAAACTAGTTTGTTATCAGATCTTGATTTCAATTTTTAGTTTTCATATTGAGGTTTGATTTAAAGATTCTAATACCTCTTAAGTTTCAGGTTTGTGTTAAAAGTTTTAATACCTATTAAAATTCCTAATAACAGACTGTTGAAGGCGCAAGTAAGTCGACAAGAGGTCGCAGTTAAAGCCATCCGGGTACCTATAGGAGTCCAACGCTTGGTTTTGAAATCTTTATCCCATTCCAAAAAACTTTAAGTCTTGAAGTCTTTATCCCATTCCAAAAATATGGAATCAGAAAATCTATTGTCTCGTTCTTCATCGTGTAGTACTTCATCGTCTAGTTTTCGTAGCTCTTCTGCTTCTTAAATAGATCAATTATATGAAGTTTCTTATTATTCAAATGATTCTAAAATCCCCCTCACCCAGTTACCTATAGTAAATTCTTATCACGTTTTTTCTAAACCTTGTACATCTTTTACCAGAAAAGTCAAAAAAATATTAGGTTCTTCCGCTCCCTATCCGTTCAAAGAATATGTCCAATCTTCTAGGTTCGATAGTTATCAGCTCCCTTCCATCTCGGGTGAACATCTTGTCACCTTAGATCTTCCAGCTGATCTTACTAGACACTGTCTTGCACAAGGATATACCCATATCCATTTTGGTGTTGTCAAATTAGCTCACTTTTCATGGCCGAAAAGGACTTCCCACGTTCTCTCGAATTGCTCTAGTAGTTACTCGTTTTGTTGAATACCAACATACGTGTATTGGTACTATCCAAACCACTTTGAACGCTGGCACAGTCTTCGTTACCTTTTACCCTAATTTCAACATGCCTCTCGCTGTTTACAACCCTCAAGGTCCAAATCCAGATTGAAGGTACAACCCAGGTAAACACGTTCCAAGGAACTTTCAATTACCAAATGGTTTACCGAGTTCAAAACCATTGTTTGGACATCATGGTCCCCGGTCAAGAGAATTCAGGAGATGCGTTGTTTCTTGATATCGACTCAAAAGCAACGCCGACTTGCAATTATGTCCCAAGACTACTGACAAGAGCTGAGCTGCTCAAACTCCTCCCAGAAAAATGGGTTACCAGTTATGAACAAATCCATCAAGTTCCCCAAGCCCATGTTCAGACCACAGCTGCACCCGAATTTGTCCGTCACTCAGATGGACTCGTTAAGGTAAAATTCACGTCTTCTCAAGCTGAGAATACTAATGTTTTCCCTACAGGAGTACATATGATTGAACCACCAGATCCACCAGCTGTCAGACATATATGGTGGGATGTTTGCAATCACCCCACTTGTCTACATGATGCTCTCAAAGTTGAATCAGATGAGGACAGCCACCCAAGAAGAAGAAGATCCTCCTCCCAACAAAAGCTAAAAGAGAGATATGTAGCCGGTGACACCACAGTTGGAACCCTTGGAGAACTGTCTGGAAAATTTGACTATTATGTCCTTTATCCAAACAAAACTCCTTAGCCTAAACCACCTCAACTTAACCCATCTCCTTCACCATGCAAACCCCAGCTTCCCCCTTCACTTCCGCCATATTACCAAAAAGCCCTTGCCATAATCCATAAAGGCCCTCTACTCCATCTACTACCAGACACCCATATGCCACCACCAGACACTTGCTATCTGATTTTCCAAAACCCATACCCTGATCCAAACCCGCAGGAGTACCGAGATGAGTTTCCTCCACTGACTTCATTTGAATTTCCCCTCCAAAGGACAAAGCGTGAATGGAAGATTCAAAATTCGACTTCAATTGGTGCATCAGGAAATTCAAAGCCGATCAGCCCAACCGAAGCAACTCTAAATTGGCAAAGTGAGAATGCAATCGCTCAGAATAAGGCGCTACATCACATCATCTCTCAGCGAACCAGGTTTGTGAGAACTCAAGAAAGCCTTTCCTCAAAGATCGAAAAGTTAGAAGGAATGATCGGAGAAATTCGCTACAGAATCCAAATTCTACGCCAAGAATGTCTGATGATCGTCCGTACCTCTCAAGCATCCCAAGCCGCTGCTCTTTCCCAAAAGGAAGCAGAAATGAAGTTCCTCAAAACCCAACTTCAAGATCTTGAGCGAGAACATAAGCAGAAAGGGGTATCAACCCTACTTGATGATCCTTGGAGGCTACCCACAACCCCCTTTGTCAGACCAGCATATAATCCACAGCTCTGACTGAATCATCTCCCTCCTTAGCCTCAGTGCCTCTTCCTGTTATCAAGCCCAATCCAATTCCCAACAATCCCATACACACCATCATCCTCCTCAACCTTTGCTACCCAATCTACCCCGAATGACCCTCCAGATACCCATCCTGATACTTCGCCAAAAGACTCGAGTATCCTCCCAATAGAAAAAATGAACCCAGTTTCATCATTTCTACAATCTCTAGCCCCAAACAGATCCCTTCCAGAGTCCAATTCAGTCTCAACCTTTATCGGACCAATCATTAACGATGGAACATACCCTTCTGATGCCTTTGGACATCTGTTCATGGCAGAGCCAGAGACAACATTCCAAGGAGAAACTGAAGTTGATTCAAGTTCGCAAGCCAAAATCTACCGCAAAACAATGCAGAAGCCAAGTCTATTCCCCGACCTGACACCAAACAACAATTTACCTTCGATGATATCTCACCCTCCAAATGGCGAGAAAGAAGTGTGGAAATGCTAACCTGGTGTTCTGCTGAACACCAGTACTATCCTATAGACATGGTTATCAAGAGATTTCTGGCCAGAATTCAAGGCGGTCTACGTGACTGGTACCTTAGTCTCAGAGAATATCGCCAACTGCAGATTCAACAAAGACCCTCAACTAAGGAATTCATGAACATAATTTATTCTGAATTCATTGGAAATCCAGTTGAACATACCATCCACGTCCGAGAAGTATTTCTGAAGATGAAGTGTTCCTCATTCCAAAAGAACTATCTTGAGAAGCATTACAATCGCATGCCCCAGCGGTTTTATTGCCTTCATGGTGTTGATGATATCAATCTCAAGCAAGTATTTCTCAACTCCTTTCCAGAGTCCCTCAGAAATGAAGCTTACAGAGCGTTAGAAGCAAGAAATGCAACGGTGGCACAAATCTCACTTGGTGGCCTTTACCGGTTGATACCCAATGCTGTAGAAAAGCTTTGCAACCAAAAGAAATTTCTTGTCGAGTTTGAGAAAACTGGCAAGCATCTTGGTTCAGCATGTGATGATAAGTATCTTCAGATCAAGTGCAAAGACAAGTCAAGCTGTAGTTGCAGCCATACAAAGAAGAAGGCGCACTTAAAGAAAATCTCTGGTTCAAGCTTTTTTTGAAAAAATCAGAAGAAATAAAGTTTCCCGAAAAAATCCAAAGTTCAGAAAGAAATGGAAATTCTTAAGGAAGAAATCCCAACGTGGCCATACGTTTGAGAGATGTTACATCTGTCAAAAAGGACATTTTGCTAAGGATTGTCCAGACAAAAGGAAATCCCAAGCATTAATCCAGACTCTCAACCAGATCGAGCCAGTCGACCTTTCTGACCTTGAGTCCTTGTACTCATTTGATGATGATCCTGGTGATTCAGCTATTTGCACAATTGCCTATTCTGATTCCTCATCAGATGAAGGTTATGATTCAGATTCATCCTATGATCACCCGGACCTACAAGTTCTCATGATAAATCCTCTCGTGATGAAATCACTTCCTCACATTCCCTATTTAAATCCTCTCACGATGAATCCTCTTTCTCACATTCCCCATGTTCTACAAGTTCGAGAAAGCCAGCCTGTATCATTAGCCAAAGTTCATATTCTCACCTCCACATCCTGGTAATCGCTTTCTTTGATACAGGATCATCGGTTTCCATACTCTGAATCCCAAAATCCTCCCTCCAAGCTTCTGGATACCAAGTCACCAAACATTCCTTGCAACCAATGGAGAAGCGTTCTTGATAGACAAAATCAATGTCCAGTTCACATTCGCCTCTTTCCCATGTCATAAAGCATAGGTTACTTGGCTCAAGTTCTCATGGAGAAGACCTCCTCATAGGTTTTGACATCCTTCATAAGTACCTAACTTAAGATGGACACAAAACGGTCTTCGTTACAAAAGCTTTCTAAACCCTTGGAGCTCAGTTTCACACCTGTTCATGGCATCCGCCAATTCCATCGAGCCACTTAAACACCAGCTT
This sequence comes from Adenophora triphylla var. japonica, assembly GCA_022495995.1. Taxonomy (NCBI): domain Eukaryota; kingdom Viridiplantae; phylum Streptophyta; class Magnoliopsida; order Asterales; family Campanulaceae; genus Adenophora; species Adenophora triphylla. The sequence continues at coordinate 341,389 of JAFEMH010001100.1, read as the reverse complement.
ATCCAAACCTCATGCGCCTCTTCCCATACTGAGTTCCTCTCCAAATACTCATCACCTTTGTGGCTAAATCCTTCATTCTTTATCTCCTTGCCCTTCAAGCAAGATGAAGATGTGAATCCTACCAAGGCTAGCCATTCCGGTATGAACCCAGACCATTACCAATTGGCCTTCAAGAGTGCACTGAACTTATTGGCCAAGGCGTTATCGAGCCCACTCAATCTCCATGGGCATGTGAAGCTTTCTATGTCAACAAGCGTAGTGAACAAGTTCGAGGAAAGTTAAGATTGGTTATTAATTATCAGCCATTAAATCATTTTTTGGCAGATGATAAATTTCCTCTTTCACTGAAAAAATCCTTATTCCAATCTCTTTCTGATGCGAAAGTTCTCTCTAAGTTTGATCTCAAGTCAGGGTTTTAGCAACTAGGAATCACTCCTGAAGACGGCCTTCTGCATACCTGATCATCACTACCAGTGGAAAGTCATGCCATTTGGTTTAAAAAATGCGTCCTCTGCTTTTCAAAAGGCAATGGATCCTCCCCCTTGGATAATAAAACAAACGGAAGCAGTCAAGGCGATCAAAAAGTTGACTGATGGGATGTCCCCTTTAAAGATTCCCACTTCATCCGAACAGAGAATTCTGCAGACAGATGCTAGTGATGAGTACTGGGCAGCAGTGTTATTCGTCCAAGACAAAGACAAAATCAAAAGATCAATATGTGGCTACAAGAGTGACACGTTCAAGTAATCAAAAAAGTACTACGACTCCACTTTCAAAGAGATTCTTGCAGTCAAAAGAGGAATAGAGAAATTCCAGTTCCATCTAATCGGGCACGAATTCCAAATCGAGATGGACATGTCCTCCTTCCCGCGCATGCTAGAATTAAAAAAGAAGGTACTTTCCCGGCCACAGCTCTTACGATGGGCCAATTGGTTTTTCTAATGGAAATTTACTGTGAAGCATATCAAAGGTACGACACACGTCCTTGTTGATTTCCTCTCAAGGTCTAGTGTCTATAAAAAGAAATGCAATATCACTATGATTTCACAGATAAACCATTCCATCTTTCCCATGGTATTCACCGTTAATGGAGCCTCCTCCTCACTATCATCCTTCATAAATACGGTATAATTATGGATGGCTACAAATTTCATCCAGATTATCCTTTCTTGAATATCTTCAGGATATACAACTTGTTTAATTTTCCAAAAGAAGCACTTTACTTTTTCTGGTATTTATTCGAATCGTATACTACTGCTGTCACTTTCAACACAGTCAAACTCCAATCATATCTCCTCCAATGCCACTTTGGCCGGACACCTCATAATTCCTGCTATTTGTTCAAACTCTTCGAGTGGTTCCTTCCTGTTCATCAATGGATGCATATGCTTACAACCTCGAGGCGTAAAGATCAAGTGGTAATAATGTTCCGAAGGCCATGCTCATATCTTCCACCAGCAACATCATTAATCAAGAAGAATCATTTGTTTATCATGCTCCGATTGCTTTCATCCAAGATTGGTATAATCTTGATAGGAATGATCTCCAGATTTTCATGAAATATCGTGATATCCATGTAGGCATGAGAGAAGAAATGGCACGAGCAAACATGGTTGATCCAAAATCAATCCCGGTAGAAATACTATCTGCAAAAGGAGTTTGGCCGAAAGATCACCCGGTTGCCGTAAAATGGATTGCAACATTAGAAGGATGGAATGCATCACACCTCACCAAGCAGTTAACGCCAGATGTTACTGACTATCTGTATGACAGTGATAGAGTGATAATGAAGGAAGCTACTTTGATCCTTATGAAGATGACTCATCTCATCAAGTTCTAGATGGAAATAAAATCAGCAAACAAGAAATTTGATGACAAGCACTATCCGTCATGATTATGTCATTACTCTAATAATGTAAGCGCTTAGGTCATCTTTCCATTTCCAGTGATGTAAGCGCTTAGCTCACCTTTTAATAATGGTGTAAGCGCTTAGGTCATTTTCTTAGTGCTGAAGTCTTTTAAAGTTTTATGTGTGGTTGTAAAATAAAGTTGTAAAAGTAAGATAAGATGCCCTCTTATCTTCTAGGTTAAGTATTGTTGTGTGGTTGTAAGAGGAAGAGGCTTATCTTCTCGGTTAAGTTTCATAGCTTGTATTTCCCCCCTATGTACTATAACTAGGCGTTAAGGCTTTCATTTGTATTCAGACTTTGGTAGAGTAAGACTTAGATAGAGAGAGTAGAGAGAAGTTTCCTTTGTAAGATATAATCCTTTGTGTGAAATATAAACTATGTTTGTATATATCTCTTGAGTCTCTAGTTTGTTCTTGAGTCTTGTTATGTTCTTGCGTCTCTAGTTTGTTATCGGAGAATTGTTATGTTCTTGAGTCTCCCCTTAGTTCTTACAGGTCTTCTATAGTTCTGCCATGCACCCCCCAATTGTTATGTTCTTGAGTCTCCCCGTAGTTCTTACAGGTCTTCTATAGATATGCCAGATAACCCCCCCCCCCCCATATTCAACAAACTAGTTGAATTTGTAGAAAAGTTTTAATACCTATTAAAATTCCTATTAATTGCAAGGATTTTCAAAAATCAGCTTCTATCAAAGCATTTCTTATGGGAAAAGTGGTTTCATTAGAATCGCCCTGGGCTTATGCGAATGATGGATTTAGAGGATTATCTTTTAATGACTTGAAAAGAGATTGGGCTGCTGCTATCTTACAACGTAGAATTCTTGTATTTTTTATGGACTTCTTGCCCATCTTCATGTACTTTCTCCCTTTTTTTTTTTTAAATATAATTCTCTTTTCTTATAAAATAAAATTGAACCCAGATTCATTTGATTTCTGCAAGTTTTTCAATTAAATCAAATTATCAAAGTAGTGGTCAATATACAAATCCTTCACATAAGTGTTACGATATATGCCCAATAGTTAACAAGCCAATTTATATCTTAACATATAATTGAAACCTAAAACATATAATGATAATTACTTTGATAAACTAAAACGAGATTGAATGGAAAAATTAAATCAATAGAATAGAGAGTCGATACTTGTTACATCTGATCAATGAATCTAAAGAAATTAGCTACTAAGAGGCATAAAAGAAAAAAAAAAAACAGAAAATAAAATAAAGAAAATAAAAACCTGAAACTTGAACCTTGAATCATTGCTACAAACTTGAAAAGAAGAATAAAACATACTACCTCCGACCCAGAGTAAGGTTCCTAGTTTGACTTTATGCGGGAATTAAGAAAAAGTAAATGTTGTGAGTATGAAAAGTAAAATAGGAGAAAGTGGGTAGAAAGTTTTTGTTGTGAGATTGACAAGTGGGTCTCATTATCCATTTTAATTAATAAAGCAACTAAAAACCTTACTAAGTGACATACCAAAAAGGAAAGGAAGAACCTTACTATGGGACGTGAGAGTATAAATTTACATGGCTAGAGGTTTTTTATTTATAATAAGGATAAAAAGGTGTCAAAATTATGAAAACAATAGGGTTTCTTGTTGAAAAAAGAAAATCAGAAGCTGGCCGAAAATTTTCACAAGTCCCTGAGATTTTCATAATTTCAGAAAATTCCTTCAATTTTTGCTAAATTCCCAAATCATCCTGAAATTAATTCCCAACAGGTCCTGGAGTTTTGAAAATACCCAACAAGTCCATGAAGGGTGCGGCTGCACTGTATTATAGTGGGCGGCCGCACTCATGGGGCAAGCGTTCTTCGAGTTTTGGTTCAATTGGTGCGGGTGCATCGTGTTATGGTGGGCAGCCAGCCGTACCTTCTTCAATACGGACTCGATTTTCAGCGAACTTAAGAAGGTCATAACTTTCTTATATGAACTCCGATTTGTACGTGCCACATATCGTTGGAAAGCACTCGATGAGTACTATCCAATAGAATTGGTTGCTCAGTGGCCACTTCTTTTTATCTTTCTCGAAATTCCTTATTTCTTTCATTGCCGCACCGCTATTGATTATTCCTTTTTGTAATGTTCAAAACCATAATCCATGCAATTTTCCTTCTATTTGAAAAGAGGTCTTGTTTGAATGAAGACAACAATAATTAATGAAATGGCTGCATATCATGAAGAACACCAAACCCTATAAAGACAATATTTTACTCTTAAGTAGCCTTAAAACTCATCAAGCTTTGAACCCCAATACCTAGAACGACACTATCATAATTAATGAAATGGCTGCATATCATGAAGAATTTACAACAATGAAGTTGGAATCGACTATACTTTGTTGTTATGGATCTACAATCCTGTCAGAGCACGCATTGGGGACCTTTGTATTTTCTAGCCAGTTTCTACAGATATCTTTCTTTACACTTTCTGATAGTCCATGCCTTTCATAGAAAAATTTAATAAAGATCTTTAAAACTTGGGTTGCTTCTTGAATTTTCTTTATGAACGATTCTGTCTATTCATAAATTGGCAGGCGTTACAAAAATTCAATTCATCTTGTAACCATGCAATGCATATGACTGACATGTGTTTTTCATTTATTCATATCATAATTATGAAGAGGTGAAGAGAGAATGACTAATACATTAGTTCCTAAGTGTGCCATCTTCAATATTGTTTCTTATGAGTAATATCTGTATTTATAGCTATTTCAGACATGCTAAATGTTTTGTCCATCTCATTTTATTTCATGACCTGCATCTTTATATTTACTTTTGTTGTATACTTTGCAGGGTCCAAATCCACTATCGCGTAAAAAGAAAAAAAAGTAATGAGAACCCAAAACCTGTTTCAGTAGAGGTTAGTTGTTTCTAATATTTTGTTCTGAATGTTTTTATTTTATTTTTAAGGTTGTGGATTGATTTAAGTCAAAATTGATGGTTTTGAACTAGAGTAATACTAAAGTCAAAAAAAAAAAAAATCTCACTAAATTTTGGACGCAATATGTTGCCACTGTTTGATTGGATTTTATTTTTGTAGGCCCCAATGCTCATTAATTAAGTATCCAATTAAACAGTGCCAACTCATTTTGTGCCCAAAATTTTGTGAGTGTTTTTTGTGCCCCTAGCATTGCTCCTTCAACTAAATCATGGTATCCTGCTATTGAGAAAGTAATAATATCATTTCGTAATATTGGAATATCTCTGTATTTGCGACCTTTATAAAATTGCTATTCAGGGAATTTTTAATTCTGAAGGATTTATTAAATTCATTCTGTTGCTCTGTCCTTCATGCATAATGTGGTCAATATTACTTCAAATAAGTATATATACCAACCATGTGTTCACACCGTACTCTGGTTCACAGTAATCTGTCCTCTCCCGTCTTTCACTCCGATGTTGCTCGTCTCAGTTAAGGAATTCATCTTTCAGGCCATGCCGTGTGAACTTTAATTTATGTTGAATGCTAAAATCTGCCTTGGGCTTGGTCCCAGAAGGAAAGTAAAGGTGATACCGAGTGCAATTTCTCGCCCTAAATTGTTAATATGAGCATGATATTAATTGTGGATGCTCTCTCTAAAAATGAGTTGGTTACTTAACATGGTATCACAGCTCTAGGTTTGGGAAGGTCAAGGGTTCGAATCTTCACGCTTGCATTTATCCTATGAAAAACACCCTAGCCTAACACCACCCTTAGCCTACCATCATCTTACCGTTTACATTTCCTCCACCACCCTACCCCACACCCACCCACCTCACTGTTGGGAATTTAGTGGTACCCCATTGCAATCTAGACAAAGAACAATAAACCCACAAGCACAATAATGGAAGAAACACACACACACAAGAACACAAGGATTGTTTACCCGGTTCGTTCAACACATGAACTACGTCCGGGGGCAATTGCCAAGCCAATATTTTATTAGACACCTTCTAATATGCTGCTACTCTAATGTTCTAGGTCGTAACTATGTTTATATATCAGTACAAGGAAGCCCTAAATCAAATTAAGAAGAGATCGTATCAAAATAGGAAACAAATCAGCCCAGTAGGCGGTTGCGGTGAAGACGGGCTCAGCGCGGCCGCAATGGTGATGAGCGCGCCCGCGCACCCTGGCAGAGAATCTGGCTTGCGTTTCGTCTCTTGATCTCACCAACTCCTCCGACTTAGACTCCTTTTCTTCCTCATAGTTTAGGACTCCAATCCCAACAATCTCCCACCGGAGACTAAACTAATAAGCATAGAAACACCCATCAACTCCCACCACGGAGTAATGACCTTCGAACACATTTCCCCCATATTGGCTTGACACTACCGAGCCTCCCGCTCAAGTACTAAGGCGAGTTGAAACCAAGCGACGTTTCAACCCCTCCGTGTTAGATAGTTCTTGCCTCCCCAAATCAGCTTCTACCTTGATTTCTCCCCGCAAGTCTAACTTCGCCTTCTCCCTCCAGACCCACCTTCCTCGCAATGCTTCCCCTTGAAACTTGGACGTACCGTGTTTCTTGCATCGTCTTCTCTTGGTCTGAATACGCTCTCTGTTAGGGCACCTGGACTTCCACACCGCGTTGATCAACTTTGTGTCCTTCTCCCCCCTAACATACCGTTTCTTGATGTCTCTCCTTTCTACACCAATAGGCCGGTTCTTTAGCCTCTTGCTCCCACCGGAACGAATATCGACATTGTAGGTAGAGTACAACATCTTCTCCTTAACCTCATGAGCTATCACCTTAGCCCCTTTTGTGACTTCCCAAGACCCACCAATGAAGGTCACACCATACCCTTCACTGTCAAGTTGTCCCACAAAAATCACTCTTCTCCTCAAATCCGGAACATGCATCACATTGTGTAGTTGTAAAACAGCCCCGTTAGGTGTCTTCATCATCACATTCCCCTTACCTTTGATCTTCAATGGTTGATCATCACCAAGATAGATAACTCCAAAATCTCCAGTTTTATACCGCTCCATTGATTCTGCATCCCCACTAGCATGACGAGAAGCTCCAGAATCCAACACCCAATCTTCACCCGACTGCTCCTCTCCTAGGATTAATACATCCCCATCATCCACCACGTGTGCACCACCATCTTTACCCGGACAGTCATAACTGATGTGACCCAATTCGCCACAATTGTAGCACTTGACCTTTTTTCCCTTTTTCGGTCCTCCCCTTCCCCTATTTCTCTCCACCCTAAGTGCAGCCCCATCTACGGAAGATTCTCCCATTTTCTCTTTCCTTCTCAACTCCTCTTGAAGAAGGATGAGATCTCTAACCTCCGTATACACCAATGGTGTTTTCGACGTACTAATCGTTGTGACAGTTACCTCCCAACTATCAGGCAATGATTTTAGTAGAAAACATGCTAGCACTTCATCGGAGAAAGTAATATCAACACTTTTCAATTGGTCCACCATACCTTTGAAACTGCCGATATGACTTGCTGCTGTCTGCCCCTCTGACATCTTCGCATTCGCAAACCTCTTTATCAAATGCACCTTATTGATATTGGACGGCTTTTCATACATGTCTGACAGCGTTAGTAGCAACCCCATCGTTGTCTTGGCCTCCATAGCGTTCCGTGCAACGTCGTCGGTTAGAGCGCTCCTCACCGCTCCTAACGCCTTCCGATCTAACGTCTCCCAATCCCCTTGTGACATGTCTTCGGGTTTCTCCTTTAAGGGTTTATGAAGATCCTTACAATAAAGGTAATCTTCAACCCTTGTTCTCCAGAACGTGAAATTCGCACCGTTGAATTTCTCGATTGAGTTCTTCATCTGATTGCTTCACAAAGTCCCCAAGAATGAGATTCAAAATTAATCAACTAATGAAACTTTGAATCCTCCGAACCAATGCTCTGATACCAGTTGTTGGGAATTTAGTGGTACCCCGTTGCAATCTAGACAAAGAACAATAAACCCACAAGCACAATAATGGAAGAAACACACACACAAGAACACAATGATTGTTTACCCGGTTCGTTCAACACATGAACTACGTCCGGGGGCAATTGCCAAGCCAATATTTTATTAGACACCTTCTAATATGCTGCTACTCTAATGTTCTAGGTCGTAACTATGTTTATATATCAGTACAAGGAAGCCCTAAATCAAATTAAGAAGAGATCGTATCAAAATAGGAAACAAATCGGCCAGTGCGGGATCGGTGAAGACGGGCTCAGCGCGGCCGCAATGGTGGCAGAGAATCTGGCTTGCGTTTCATCTCTTGATCTCACCAACTCCTCCGACTTAGACTCCTTTTCTTCCTCATAGTTTAGGACTCCAATCCCAACACTCACCCCTACTAATCCCCACCTCCTACCCTACCACCCCACCTCCATCACCCTACCCCACCCTATCTCTTTCAACTTATCTTAAATTGTGTTATTATTGAAAAATATTTTCCTTTAATTTATTAAACAAATGAAAATATTTTTCGGAAAACATTTTCCTTACCAAACAGCCGAAAACATGTTTATGTCATTTTTCGGAAAACATTTTACGGGAAATCATTTTCCGGAAGTCGTTTTACGCGAAACAAACGGAGCATAAATTACAACTTTGATGATGAAAATTTATCAATTTTCTCCTATGTTGTTGGGTGTCTAGGTGTTGTCTTCACTCGAGTAAAGCATTCTGTTATGAACGTATGAGCCATTTTTTGTTGTTTTACCATCCATATGTTGTGCAGTGCCCAATGCTAGCTTATGATGCTATATACAGAGAAAAATTTATCATTTAACTCATGTAACCTAAACTATCTTGCAATAGGCACTTATACTCTGTTATTAGCTTCCCCTGATTAAGTCTCTTGTGATATCTCTAATCTTCCGCAGAAAAGCACAGAGGGTGATTCAACAAGAAGAAGCAGGAGTAAGAGAAAAAGGAAGAGGTCTCATAAGAAGAAAAATCTTGCAGAGGCAACTGCTTGAAACATCTTATCTTGACAGAAAACGAATGCCAACTGTAAGACTCAATGCTGTGGAATATTGTTATTTCATACGTGGTTAATTTTTCTATCCCATCCCATCCCATCCCATCCCATTTTTCTTGTTTCCTTCCTGACTGATTACATTTAAGCTAATAAAACTTAAAAAGCCTGTCTGTCTGGTGTCTCCTTTCAACTTTTCTCTTTCGTTTATGTGCTTTCTTCTAGTACTGTTATCAGGCGTAGTCAAATGATCTTATCTTTGACTGAAGAGGTTCTAGAGCCGGGACCAAATTCATAATTGCGGAACATGACTTAGTTTTCCTTGTATAGCTGAGACATAATGAGGACAAGTTTGAAATCGACCAAACTTTTTTCACAGCTGTCGAATGGGTAGGCTGTAGCATCAGAAATTGCTTGCCTGCCAGTAACAATGGAGTAATGGAAAACACTGTTTAAGCACGTACTAAACTTTTAGGCCCATTCCCGAGCTAAAAGTAAGAGAAACCAGCCCATCAACATTCTCCCGAACCCACATTGACCATTGATTTGTCCTTATTTTATTCATCCACTTTCTCTCTAAAGGCAAGATTCAAACCCACCATTACATGAAACACTAGATCTAAATTGAATAGACACTACTCATCCTCTTATAATCGATTTATAAGACTATTTCATCTTTTATAAATGACTTATAAGGCTAATTTGTCTTTTATATTGATTTATGAAACAATTTTTACAACAAAAATAATTAAAAATTTCAATAATAACAACAAATTACAACAACAACAACAACAAAGCCTTAGTTTCAAAATAATTTGGGGTCGGCTAATATGAATCCTCATATGTCATCGTGTAAAAAGGTTGTTAGAAAAAAAAATCAAAAAAAATAAAAAATAAAAAATCAACCCCTACATGGATTTTTGCCCTCCACTCCGGCCTCTTCAACACCATACTTTCATCCACTCCAAGTAAACTCATATCATTTTCAATCACTCTAATCCAAGTTTATTTGGGTCTTTCCCTACCCCTCGCCAATTTATCATTTCTCCACTGTTCCGGCCTCCTAACCGATGCATCACTCGATCTCCTTCTCACATGTCCAAATCACCTTAGACGATTTTTCCTTAATTGGCGCAACTCCTACTTTACCTCTGATCACCTCATTTCTCAATCGATCCTTTCTTGTATGACCGCACATCCATCGAAGCATACGCATCTCCGCCACATTAATCTTATGCACGTGACTGTTTCACGGCCCAACATTCCGTGTCGTAAAGCAGTGCCGGACTAATTGCCGTGCGGTAGAATTTTCTGTTTAATCTATTGGGCATGCCGCGATCACATAGAAATCCTGTGGCACTCTTCCACTTCAACCAACCTGCTTTAATTCTATGAGCCACATCTCCATCTAATTCTCCATCTTTTTGGATAATGGATCCAAGATAGCGAAAAAATTCAAACGCTTGGATAATATTTCCATCAAATTTGACCGCCCCTGCCTCCCTACTTTCAACTCTGCTAAACTTACACTTCAAATATTCAGTCTTGCTTCTGCTCAGTCTAAAACCTCGAGATTCCAAAGTGTGTCTCCACAACTCCAATTTACTTTCAACACCCTCTCTTGTCTCATCAATCAACACAATATCATCTGCGAACAACATACACCTTGGTATATCATCTTGGATTGACCTCGTCAATTCGTCCATTATCAAAGCAAAAAGAAATGGGCTAAGTGCGGAACCTTGATGCACTCCAATCTTTATAGGGAACTCTTCAGTCTTCCCAACACTAGTCTGTACACAAGTACTAACTCCATTATACATGTCCTTGATAATATCAATATATTTCTTTGAAACACCCTTCTTTACTAATGCCCACCAAAGTACCTCTCTTGGCACTTTATCATACGCCTTTTCCAAATCAATGAAAACCATATGCAAATCTTTCTTTTGATCCCAATATTTCTCCATGGTTTGTCTCATAAGATATATTGTCTCCATAGTCGATCTTTCCGGCATAAACCCAAATTGATTATCCGAAATATCCACAATTTTTCTCAGCCTTTGTACAATCACTCTTTTCCAAAGTTTCATAGTATGACTCATTAGCTTGATCCCCCGATAGTTGACACAATCTTGTAAATCACCTTTGTTCTTATACAAAGGGATCAGAGTACTCTTCCGCCACTCCAATGGCATTGTGTTAATTCTCCATATCTTGTTAAATAGCGTTGTTAACCAATCTATTCACCTCTTCCCGAAACATCTCCAAACCTCAATTGGTATACCATCCGGTCCTACAACTTTCTTCAATCCCATCTTTTTCATTGCCATTTCCACTTCACCCTTTTGAATTCTCCGCATAAAATCTCGATTAACCATACTCGAAGCGATATTTAAATCTCCAATATCTTGCTCTTGACCACCATTGAACAAGGTATCAAAGTACGAATTACATCTATCTTTTATCTCTTTATTCCCGACTAGAACTCTTTGTTCTACATCCTTCACACATTTAACCGTCCCAATATCTCGTGTCCTCTTATCCCTCATACGAGCGAGTCTGTAGATGTCCTTTTCCCCTTCTTTTGTATCCAACTTATCATAAAGTTTATGATTCACCTTTGCTCTTGCGTCTCTTACTGCTTTCCTAGCATCTCTTATAGCTTCCTTATACTTCTCATAGTTCTCGTCGCTCCTACATTTCCCCAATAATTTGTAACATTCTCGCTTGCCCTTTATTGCTTGTTTTACTTCCTCGTTCCACCATTATGTGTCCTTACTTGGTGGCACGTTTCCTCTAGATTCTCCAAGGACTTCTTTCGCCACCTCCTTTATGGTATGTTCCATCTTAGTCCAAGTCGAATCTATATCCATATCCTCCATATTATCCGACCAAATACCGGTATCGACTATTTTAGCCACAAATTTCTATTGATTCTCCCCTTGAAGTCTCCACCACTTGATTCTAGGGTCTACCTGTGGGTTTCTCTTCCTCGAAATTCTCTTACTTCGAAAATCAAGTACCACAAGTCTATGTTGAGTCGCTGTGCTCTCACCCGGAATAACCTTGCAATCTGTATAACTCTTTCTACAAGCATTTCTTACTAAGAAGAAGTCAATCTGACTCGCATTACCTCCACTCCTATAGGACACCAAGTGAGATTCTCTCTTCTTGAACCAAGTGTTCATTATACTCATGTCATATGCCAACGCAAAGTTCAGGATACTATTTCCTGCTTCATTCCTCTCCCCAATACCAAAACCTCCATGTATGCTCTCAAAGCCATGTCGACTAGACCCCGCATGCCCGTTCAGATCACTACCAATGACTAATTTCTCACCACTAGGTACTCGTTGCACTACCTCCTCCAAATCTTCCCAGAACACTTGTTTAATAGATGCATCCAACCCTACTTGTGGTGCATAGGCGGAAATAATAGTTATAATCTCATCACGTATCACATGTTTAATGCCCATAATTCGATCACTCTTTCTGTACACTTCCACCACATCATTAATATAGTCCTTATCAATAATGATACCCACTCCATTTCTACCCTTATTCTTTCCTGAATACCAAAGCTTAAAACCTCAAGGCGATATTTATTTTGCTTTCTTTCCAACCCACTTAGTTTCTTGTAGACACATTATGTGAATCTTCCTCCTCCTCATAACTTCCACCACCTCTGCTAATCTCCCTGTCAAGGATCCAATGTTCCAAGTTCCAAAGCGCATCCCACTACCCTTACACCTACCATGGACTAGCTTCTTTACCCGCACTCGTCCGCAATGCGGGAACCCTTGCATATTTGACACCACCCCCGGGCGAAGAGATGGCGCGTCGCTTCCGGGCGACGACCTAGCAACCTTTGCATACTTATCACTACACACAGGTCTTTGAAGTGTAGCGCGTATCTGTTGATGAAACGCCCCAACGATATTCATATTCGGATTCATGTCATGATAATGTGACAAAATTTTTACGCTGGCTGTCACATGCCTACCGCAACCCTCACCCTTTATCCTGACTTGGGACAGGCAAGGATAAATCCTTGGTGGGTTTAATAATAACAACAAATTAATTTTATAATTTACAAATTAAAACTCTTATAGCTGAATTATAAGATCAATTCGCGTGTTATAACTAATTCGTCTCTTATAATTGTCTTATAACTGATTTATAAGACTAATTCATCTCTTATAATTCAATTATAAGACAATTTTTTCAAAAAAAATAATTTTTTTTTTCAGTAATAACGAATTGGTATCATAATTTATACATTACAACTCTTATAAGACTAATTTGTCTCTTATAATTTACTAATAAGACAATTTTTTTAACAAAAAATAAATCAAACTTTTCAATAATAACAACAATTAAATCTCATAATATACACATTAAAACTCTTATATTTGAATTATAAAAACAACTTGCCTTTTATAATTACTTAGTCTCTTATAATTGATTGCAAGACAATTTTTTTAATAAAAAAATCAAAAATTTCGATAAAAAGATAATTAATCTCATAATTTACACATTACAACTCTTATATATTAATTATAACTGACTTATAAAACTATTTCATCTTTTATTAACCGTTAAACAATGCGTACAACCTCCGGACCTCTAATATCAATATGAATATTTGAAGGGATACAAAGAGCTGCATCATATTGTGTTTTTTTTTTTTTTTTTTTTTAGTGTTGAGATTTTGCTTATCTATTTGGTGTTTGAATGCGGGCATCGTCTTAAGCTGACTCAAAAACCGTTTTCTTATTGTTGTAATTATCGATTTCATGTTTTAGTGTTATATGGAATGCTTTTTGCAGGTACTGGGTTGTCTGTAAAGAATGTGAGTTGTGTGATTTTTAGAGAGAGATGTGATAAATGATGTTGAGAGAAGAGGGGGAGCCTAGGGGTGAATTCGTGGATAACTCTTTATTTGATATTTAAAAAAAAAGTTTTTTTTTAAAAGAAAAAAAATTTGAACAGTGGGAAATAAGGGAATTTTTCCTATTTTATTTCCTTTTAGGATGGAAAAGCCAGCTTTAGCATTAAATAGGTTGCAGAAGGATTGGAGTTCTTCTCTCTTTTTACCGTTATTTCATCCTGTAAATTATTGTTTCAGTCTGATATGGCCTTTCACAAAAATGGAAAAAAAGCTGTACATTCTTCTAAATCATGCAACATGGTTTTCATGATGCCTTGGAACAGCCTTTCCCACCTTCCATATTAGTTAAAATCACAAAATGAGTTTATACTAGATTTTGGGCATGTTTGATATCACTTATTTTGAAGTGTTTATGATTTATTACTTTTCGTAAGTCATTTTAGTATCGTTTGATTTCATTTTTTGTAAAATAAGTCATAAGTCATGTACAAGTCAATTAAAGCACAAATCCCTTATAAGTCATAAGCAGTAGGGAAAGTGCTCAAGCCAAGTGCTTAAGCCAAAAATGCGTATGAATAGTTAAAATAATAATAATAATAATAATAATAATAATAATAATAAAATAATAATAAAATAATAATAATAAAATAATAATAATATTAATAATAAAAATAATAAAAATTTAAATAAAAATTTAAATAAAAATAAAAATTTAAATAAAAAAAATAAATAATAAATAATAAAAAATAAAAAAATAATAATATAATAATAATAATAAAAAATAATAATGATAAAATAATAATAAAAAATAAAATAAAAAAATAATAAAAAAATAATAAAAAAATAATAAAAAAATAAAAATAAAATTATAATAATAAAATTAAAATAATAATAATAATAATAATAATAATAATAATAATAATAATAATAATAATAATAATAATAATAATAATAATAATAATAATAATAATAATAATAATAATAATAATAATAAAATAATAATAATGATAATTATTATTATTATTTTAGTCTTTATAATTTCATTCAGCATTTTTTCAGCTTATTAATCAAACTGTCACACTTACTTATGACAGCTCATCAGCACTTCAAAAAAACTAAATCAAATAGCATCATTTATCAGCTCATCAATCATAAGTCATAAGTTATCAGTCATAAGTAATAAGTCATTAGCACATATCAATAAGCTAAATCAAACGGGCCAGTACATACTGAATAAACTTGGTTTGTGTGGATTACGGGATAGTTAATTCGTGATTTTTTGCTAGTTTTGATACTTGTTGTAACATACCTACTTATTCCGTACCAAAATAAATACTATTTTGTGTTTTTACTATAAAAAATACTATACAATTATTTTGGGACCGAGCTTGTAGTTAATAGACCTAGTTCAGATCATGTTCATATTACCAGATTTCATGCTGAATAAACTCGATTTTAAAACTATGTTTGTACTGGAACTTGTAGAAGAAGATTATTTGGGATTAGACAAGAGATGAACAGTGGGTGTGAAAATGGTACATAACATAGTCCTGTTGCATGAAGAATAAAGATGCATGGACGCTTGTATTCTAGTGTAGCTTAAATTTCAAACGACTCGTCAGGACGGAAGGGCCGCATGTGTGGGTGTGGGTCAGCCTAACGAACGTGGGTGCAATAAAGCTGCATTTTGACCAATTGGGTTTAGCATATGGGGGACGTGTAAGGTTATAAGTGGCTGGGTAGGAATTAGGTTAGCTTTTGAGTGAATACTGTATTAGGTTAAAACCTTGACCCCACTTCCCTGGCTAACCTTGCCTTTCCCCGCCTTTTCCCATCTACATTATTCATGTTTATGTTTGTATTAGGAATATAATATCATAATATTATATTCAAGTAAATATTATTATATATTAGATTAGAAAACATAATTTTTGTATTAGATTAGGAAATACAATCTTTATATTAGATTAGAATTCTTCTCCTTCTAGGAGATTACCTCCTCATTGTAATCCTATAAATATGTATCTCTAGCATCATAATCAATTGAGTCTTTCAATTCAATTACTCTCTTCCCTGTTTTGATTGACTTTTTGATTGACTTCATCTAACCCTCATTATTCTAATATGGTATCAGAGCTTAGATCCATAGAAGAACTTCTCCGCGAAACTATAGCGGCAAAACCCTTGACCGAAACTCTCACCCTCTGATGTAGGACGGATATTGGACGAAGTCAAATATATTAATTATTTTTGTATTTTAATTAGTATTTTAGGATTTAATTTGTTTTACTTTATATTTAATTTCTTATGTTCGTCATTATTTTTAATAGGTTGATTAGAGATGATTTTAGAGTAGATTTTGAGGAGATTTACTAGTTTTTGAGTCCTATTAAGTTACCATATAAGTTAAGAGTAATTCTAGAAGGTTTAGGAGTGTTTTTCAAGTTTTATGGGCACTATAAAATGCCAAAAACTTATAAAAAACGCATTTTTTTTTAACCTTAACAAAAAACGTGTTTTTCACCCGTCGCGCTCGGACTCTCTCTCTACTCTCTCTCTAAACGCAAACAGAGTTCCTCAACATTGCCGGCTCCCTCAATCGTCTTCTTCATTGTTTTCTCTAATCTGGACACCAAAATCAGATCAAATCTGAACATAAAAATTCAATTAATCTCACTTAATTTAGGGTTTTTGATTTGGGGATAATAGTGTATGAAATTGTAATTGGTTCGTTAATTACTTCCTACTTAATTTTTGCTGAAGAATTGTTCTCTGTATTGATACCAAGAATGGTTCATTAATTACTTCCTACTTAAGATTTGTAAGATTTTTAGTTCGTTAATTACTTCCTACTTGTGTTCTTGGATATTCCCCTCTATTCAAAATGTGATTCTCCTTGTT
This sequence comes from Adenophora triphylla var. japonica, assembly GCA_022495995.1. Lineage (NCBI taxonomy): Eukaryota > Viridiplantae > Streptophyta > Magnoliopsida > Asterales > Campanulaceae > Adenophora > Adenophora triphylla. The sequence continues at coordinate 324,754 of JAFEMH010001100.1, read as the reverse complement.
ATGGATGAATTATTTACCCTGTTCCTAATCTGTTTAAATTTGTTTCGTGAACCAGTCCATGTGTTTTGACGTGCCAGTCCATGTGTTTTCAAATGCCAGTCCATGTGTTTTTGAATGCCAGTTAGTTCCAATTTTAATTCCAATTTCAGATGTCAGTCCATGTGTTTTGAAGTGCCAGTCCATGTGTTTTCAAATGCCAGTCCATGTGTTTTTGAATGCCAGTGCTTGTGTTTTTGAGAGCCAACAAAAATAATTACCAGTATTTTTGAGTGCCAGTGTATGTGTTTTTGAGTGCCAGTGTTTGTGTTTTCAAATTTCAGTCCATGTGTTTTTGAATGCCAGTGTAAAAAAGTGCTAGTGCATGTATATTAAGTGACTTTATAAACTAACACTGGCACTTGGTTACACTAACACTGGCACTTTGTTACACTAACACTGGCACTTTGTTAAACTAACACTGACACTTGTTTTACACTAACACCAGCACTTTGATACACTAACACTGGCACTTTATTACACTAACACTGACACTTTTTTACACTGGCACTGGCACTTTGTTACACATGCACTGGCACTAAGTTTCTGGACAAAGAGAGCTTTTAACTTCAGCAAATTAAACCCTTTATCCACACCATTGAAGGACATTCTGTTTATCCAACGAAAAAACGAAGAGCTATGGAATCAAATCACACAGATATCTCCAATTAATTATGTACCAATCAATAAAGTATCAATCAATTATGTAACGAAGCAGAATTGACAATGGACATTAATGGCGGAACTAGGGCATGAATTGTAGGTTACAAAATACTCAAACTGAGTGAACGCCGGAGAACGATCGGAGCTTGGGATGGCCAGAGAAGATGATCGGAGCTTGGGATGGCACGAATTTGTAATATTAACACCGGCATTTATCATGGTTGTCACTAATTACAAAAATGCCACCGTTTGTTTTGAAAACACGTTTTTCCTTATCTTAAGAAAAAACTAGTTTTTTATAAGACCAACTCCTATAAAATAGGCCTAAAGTTGTAATCCGAATTTAGACTATTTTTTTTTATTAATAAAATTAATTGCTTTGCAATTGTGGGTTTTCCCTTAAGCTTTTTCCCTTGCAGAAGATTCTCTTAGAAGTTTCTTATTAAGTCAATTCATTGGCTTGCAGAATAATCTTCTTTGGTTGATTATTGTAGGTTAAATTCTCTTACGAGGGTTTGATTATATCCATTTGTTCTTTAATCGATTTTACTCATTTTGCGAGAATTTAATCGATTATCTTTTATTCTTTTAATTCCGCTGCGTTTACTTTACATCAGTTGGTATCAGAAATCGGACGATCTTAGGGTTCTCTGACGAGGTGATGGCTAACAATGGGGGAAACGACAGAGATATCATTCTTACCACAATCCTTAAAACTTTGGAACGTCAACATAGAGAGTTGATTGAAGAGTTGAGAGGATTGCAAGTCGGTCAAGGTGGTGTCAACCCACAAAATCGGGCTGGTCCTCACGGGGAAAATCTCCACCGTGGTGATCTGATAGGCGGGGATGCTTCGGATAATGATGAAGGTGAGGCTAGGGCAGTGCCTCCTCAAGATCAACGATCCATGGAGAAGATGACCAACAATGGTGGAAAAGACCATTATGCTATTCTTGAAGACATCAATGTTCGTCTAACACATGCTCGAAAACAAGAAGAATATCTCTTTGCAATTGAAGCAAAATTTGCAGATAAGGGCTACAATCATGATCAACAGTTGCAAATATCCAATGCAGAGGAAAATCGGATTGCTAGGGATAAATATTGGGCGAAATCTGATTTGTATTATTCTAAAGCATGTTTTTATTCCAGGCGAATTCGACGATTGGAGGCGAAATTATCCCCTGAGATTAGGCGTGTGGATGAAGCCAAATCAGCTCCAGACCCAAAAACTTTGAACGAACATTTCAAGGGAGAGGAAGTTATTTGTGAGTTCAAAGAAGATTTGAGCATTGTTCAAGTTTGTGGTGATATTATTACTTCAAATATTATAATACCGGATAATGTCCTTGTTGAATTCAAGGAGACAAAATTTCCTACTCAAGAAGAAGCTTTTAATGAGGAAGTTATTTTTGAAGATTTATTAATCATTGTTGATCAAGGGGAGGAAGGGGCGAAAGATCAACACAAGGAGGATGAGATGGATGGAAAAATTTTATATCCGGAAGAGATCATCTTACGTCAATGTGTGCTTAAAAAAAAATTTATTCAAAATATATTTTTAAATGGGACGGCACTTTCCAAACATCGGATGAGAACTCGGGGATGAGTTCTTTTGAAGAAGGGGTGAATGATGTAGGACGGATATTGGACGAAGTCAAATATATTAATTATTTTTGTATTTTAATTAGGAGTTGGTCTTATAAAAAACTAGTTTTTCCTGTCACTTAGAAAAAACGTGTTTTGTTTTCCCCGTTTGTGCCAGTGCCAGTTTAACAAAATGCCAGTGTGACAAAGTGCCAGTGCATGTGTAACAAAGTGCCAGTATAAAAAAGTTTCAGTGCATGTGTAACAAAGTGCCAGTGTAAACAAAGTGCCAGTGCATGTGTAACAAAGTGCCAGTGTAAAAAGTGCCAGTGCCAGTTTAACAAAGTGCCAGTGTAAAAAAGTGCCAGTGCATGTATATTAAGTGTCTGTTTATAAACTAACACTGGCACTTGGTTACACTAACACTGGCACTTTGTTACACTAACACTGACACTTTGTTAAACTAACACTGGCACTTGTTTTACACTAACACCGGCACTTTGATACACTAACACTGGCACTTTATTACACTAACACTGACACTTTTTTACACTGGCACTGACACTTTGTTACACATGCACTGACACTGAGTTTCTGGACAAAGAGAGCTTTTAACTGACACTTTTTTAGATGTGCACTGGTACATTTTTACCATAACCCTGGCAATTATTTAGAATTTAGAGAAAGAGAGAGAGACGTTTCAATATAACTGCATTGAATTTGGTTTCAATATAACTGCATTGAATTTGCCTTCAGTCCTCCTCACGAGAAACCTATAAAGCTTGACGATGAGCTTGAGGTAGATCTCATCGGACTTGGGAGCAGTCCATTTGGTCTTCTTGCTCTTTCCTCCGGCAACGAGATCGATACCCATGGCTGATGCTGTTGTTGCTGTTGATGTTGCCGACGCCGCCGCTCCGCTGCCCTGCGCCGCTCCTACCACCCTCCTGCTCGAATCCATGAATGATGATTTCAAATCAGAACTTCAAAAATCAATTCTAAATCCCCATATAGAGAAGGCAAATTTGAGGGGTTGAATTGAATTTTCAATCTTCAGATCTGAAAATTGATCAACAAAAATGATTCAAATTGAAAAGTCTTGAATCAAATTCAGAGTGGGGCGTGGATTCGAAGAAGAACTTGGGGCGGCGGAATGAGAGAAAGAAGTTGGGCACCGCAAGCGAGGGGAAGAGTCGACGTCTTTTAAAAACACGTTTTTTTCTAAGCTTGAAAAAAATGCGTTTTTTGTGAGATTTTGGCTTTAATTAGTATTTTAGGATTTAATTTGTTTTAGTTTATATTTAATTTCTTATTTTCGTCATTATTTTTAATAGGTTGATTAGAGATGGTTTTAGAGTAGATTTTGAGGAGATTTACTAGTTTTTGAGTCCTATTAAGTTACCATATAGGTTAGGAGTAATTCTAGAAGGTTTAGGAGTGTTTTTCAAGTTTTATGTGCACTATAAAATAGGCCTAAAGTTGTAATTCGAATTTAGACTATTTTTTTTATTAATAAAATTAATTGCTTTGCAATTGTGGGTTTTTCCTTAAGCTTTTTAGCTTGCAGAAGATTCTCTTAGGAGTTTCTTATTAAGTCTATTCATTGGCTTGCAGAATAATCTTCTTCGGTTGATTATTGTAGGTTAAATTCTCTTACGAGGGTTTGATCCTATCCCTTTGTTCTTTATCGATTTTACTCCTTTTACGAGAATTTAATCGATATCTTTTATTCTTTTAATTCCGCTGCGTTTACTTTACATCAGTCTCTCTACCTCCTACACCACCGCCCCACACCACCCTCAAATTCAATCAACCTTGGCAAGCCCTCCCCTCCCCCCACCAACCCATCAGCCGAATTCCTAGGCAAAACCCTAAACTTTTTTTTTTTTGTTATTCAATCCCCTCGGCTCAAAAACCCTTTTGACCAAAATCCTATATTTTTTTTTATTATTTCTCCCCTTCAAATTTTTTTCTTTCTCTTAAATTTTTCTCTTATCTCAATGTAACGTTGAGTATTATTTCTCCCCTTCGAAAATTTTCTTCTTCTTAAACTTTTCTCTTATCTCAATGTAACGTTGAGTCTTATTTCTCCCCCTCATATTTTTTTTAATCTCAATATAACGTTGAGTATTTTTTTTCTCTCCTCTTCACTCAAACTCCCTTTGCAAAACCCAAACCAAAGTCGTTCTTGAGACGTAAAACAAAACCCAAACCAAAGTCGTCCTTGAGACGTAAAACAAAACCCAATTTGTTGTCGAGATATAACATCGTCATTGAGACGTAGTCGATGAGACACAAAGTCGTCCTTGAGACGTAAAACAAAACCCAAACCAAAGTCGTCCTTGAGACGTAAAACAAACCCCACACCCAATTCATTGTTGGGACATAAAATCATCGTTGTGACGTAGTCGATAAGGAAAAAAAAAGGGTCGCACGACCGTGCGTGCAAATTGGCACGACCGTGCAAACTCAGTCATAGCTTCAGCAAAAGCAAAATCTTCCGCAACAACAACGTCTTCCGCAACAGCAAGTTTTCATTATGTTCAAGATTGAACTCTCCTATCGGCCGTCCATCTTGCGGGGGCATATTAGGAATATAATATCATAATATTATATTCAAGTAAATATTGTTATATAATAGATTAGGAAACACAATCCTTGTATTAGATTAGGAAACACAATCTTTGTATTAGATTAGAATCCATCTCCTTCTAGGAGATTACCTCCTCATTGTAATCTTATAAATATGTATCTCTAGCATCATAATCAATTGAGTCTTTCAATTCAATTCCCCTCTTCCCTGTTTTGATTGACTTCGTCTAACCCTCATTATTCTAATAGTTAGAACCTCTCTCACTATTATCTCCGGTGTGGTATGGCTTGGCTTGGCTCAGTTTTATATTACTACCTCATTTCCCGGTTTAATGTTTTAATTTTGAATTTACACGGTGATGAGCCCGGACCAGTTGGACCGGGCCCACGCTCGGTCTGATCCATGGAACCAGTGACGTGGCAATCCCTAGACCGCCGAAGTCAAGACCGCGGACAGATAGACCCCTGAGGTCAAGACCACGCTCCTCTCCGCTTCATCCTACTCCAGACCGGAGGGATCCTGACCGCTGGATTGGTGCCCGCAGGAGGTATGACCGCTCCATCAGTGTCCGCGTCAAATACCTTTGACCGCGCCCAAGATATTGACCGCGGACTCATACATGCCTCCCGGTTATCTCACCTGCCTCCCGATTAATGGCAAACCTTACTGAGCAAGTTAGCTTACTGGCTCTGACATGCAAGTGGCTGGCTCACTCCCATCGCATTCAATGCGGCTCAGTCAGGCGCCTACAATGGCATTAAATGCGCCGCGCCGGATACACGGCTCCTGTCCACATCAGCGACATCCCTTTTGACAGAGGGTCCTCCCTCCCTGATAGACCCAATTAGATGCGGACACGTGTATGCGGTCAAATACCAAAGTGCCCCTTAGGGCTGACCTCATGGCTTACGTCAGCGGGCAGCTCCTCATTGCCTATAAATAGAAGACCTTTGTCCCCTTGGACAAGGTAAGTTCAAAATATACATTGTAAGTCAAATTGCTGTCAAACCCTAAACACTCACACACACTCAAGGTATTCAAAGCCTTCTTTACTCAGTAATCTTACTCTCACACCCGAGGGCCTGAGTTGGAATAACATCCAACTTTGACCTTAACGGTGCTTCATTTGTGTTGTGTTATAGGTACATCAAATCACCAAAAATATCCTGCCAGATATTCTTGAACCGCTCCTGACCCTAAATAGCTTGGCGTCATCAGTTGTTCCATTGCCGGGAAACGTCATTTGTTTCTCGTTAAATTTCTATGTTTTCATACACCTCTCGTGTTCTAAACAGCCGACTGTCAAAATGCTCTTCTTTTCAGTCATTTTTCTTTTCAAAAAACATGTCTAAAATCTTGGAAAATATCGATTTTTTGACCCTCCAGGAAGAAAACCAGGCCTCACCTTCCAATGTCAATAAGGATAAGGCTACGACCTCCGTTTTTAATAGGATGGGGGCCCGTTCTCAACCACAAAAAATCTTTTCCCCTGTTTAAAGGGTTTTGCATAGGTTGACGGATGAAGCCGGAGCTAAAAAAGCCCAAGCTCTCCTCAACAACAGCCCAAAAACTCCCCAAGCCCCTATAAAAAACACCGCCTTAAATACTCCCATCTCCCCGGACCAGATCCTGAGGAGGCAGGAGATTCTGGCCGCAAAATCCAAACTGGTCGCTGAGGCCATGGCCGTCAACGACGCTCAAATGGAGATGTTTGAGATAGAGGACAACGGCGGGCTACAGTTCCCCCAAGGGTCACAAAGGTTCTCCCAACGAGCCCCCGCTAACTCGCTTGCTAGTCAAGCTAGGGGGGCAAACCGGGTTGAACCAACCCTTGATCGCGGACAGCTGGGCAGACGCAATGTGGTGCATGTGGATGATAGCGAGGAGGCTGGGGAAGAGGCACAATCTAATCGCCGTGCGAATCCCCAAGCCAGAACCCTGGCTCACGCCGGGTAAAGGGCCGTGGCTCATTGTGCCAAAAAACAAAAGGTTGACAATCAGAGCCCTGAATTTGTCAAATTTATGCAAGAGATGTGGGAGACCCACCAAAAAGCAGCCCAGAGGTGTGGCCGCACCATGGATGCCTTCAGCGACAAGATCGCTAAGGCACCTATTCAGAAGGGCAAGCCCCCCCAGATGGATACATATGGTGTCTCCAAGAATGCCAAGAGCCATATGGGACGATTCGAGGGACAGATGGCCCTATTCTCGTCGGACGAATCAGTGATGAGCAAGGCCTTGGCTGCAACCTTCACGGGCAAGGCCCTATCTTGGATGCTGACCCTCAAGCCCCGGTCCATCCAATCTTCCAGTCAGTTTAGAAGCCTCTTTCTAAATGCCTTTGCTGGGGCCGGGGAGCCTGCTCGACCAAAGACAAATCTTGTCCGTGTCAAGCAGGCCGCAAACGAGACCACAAAAAATACATCTCTCGATTCCGAAAAGAAAGCGAGGAGATAGTGGATTTGGAAGAGGGGGACATCAGACTCTGCTTTGAGGGCGGTCTCAGCTCCTCTTTCCTAAAAATGAATTTTGCCTCCAACCGACCAAAAACCGTCGAGGAGATGTATGAAAGGGCCTCTGCCATTGCCTCCGCGGAAGAGCCTAATGAGCCTGCTCCCCGAGCTCCAGGGAAAGAGAGAATAAGCCAGGTCCAGGACACCACCCCAGAGCCTGCTCGCGCTAACAATCAAGGCAAGAACCGAGGCCGCGGGTCGGATAAACTCCGAAAAGTTGTGGATGAAATAGTTTATACCCCCCTCACCGAGCCGCAGGCAGTGATCATGAGAGCCTCTGAATTTCCCCCTCCTCCCCCAATGATCTGGAAGCCAAATGAGAGGAGTAGGGCCAAGTTCTGCGAATATCACAATGACCACGGTCATGGCACTGAAGACTGCTTCCAGTTGAAGCGAATTATTCAGCAGAAGATCAATGACGGGGAGCTAACCAAATGGGTTAAAGGCAATAACAATACCAACAATAACAATCAACAGCGGGCACGAGGCACGCATGGCCCCGAAAGGAACGAGAGGGATAATTACGATGACGATTTGGGGGACTATGAGATTAACTTCATTGGCGAAGAGCCTCCTTCCAACAAACAGCTCTCCATTCAGATTCAAACATTGGAGAAAGTTTTTCTAATTCCCCCAATGGCTCCTGAGGAAGAGCAAAAAATAGGGTTAAAAAAGAGTGAACTTGCCTCCTCCCTATTTCACTCTACTCAGCCCCTGACTCTTCGAATAAAAATTAACCGAGCCAACATACACCGAGTTTTAATTGATACGGGCGCGGCCAGGGATATACTCTACTACCACACCCTGGTAGGCATGAGGATGACCGAGGCTAACCTGACTCCGTATGCGGGCATGCTTGAGTGGTTCACAAACCACGCAGTTGGGGTAAGGGGGACGATTGTGTTTGAAGTAACTATTGGGGAAAAACCCATGCAGAAGACGGCCAAAATTACTTTCATGGTGGTCGACCTTCCTTCCCAATACAATGCCATTCTCGCTGATCAAGCTCGGCCGAATGGGAATAGTTGCTTCCGTTCCCCACCAAAGAGTGAAATTTAACACCCCGGGCGGGGTTGCCACCATTAAGAACCAGCCCGGGAGATTCCTCCGAGCACTTGAGGAGAAGAGAAAAGCTAATAAAGGCCAGACATCCTACCCGCAGAAAGAGGGCGAGGACAAATTGAAAAAAGGAAAAGCCCTTGCACTTGTGCCGGCGCCCATTCCAATTGGCATGCTTTCTTTCCATACCACGAAAGTAGAGTTCAAGACGAGCAGAAAGACCAAACAGTTGGCCCCTATTGAGGGAGGTTACATTGATAGGGGAATCGAGGGAAAGATTGACCGCAAGGTCATATATTCCATGGTAGCGCTGACCGGAGCCCAGGTCAACCCCCCAACTATTGTTATTGACTCCTTGCACAATCGTGAAATCAGCGACCTTCGACCTAACGACGAGCTCGAGGAGGTGGTAATCAACTTCCACTTCCCCGAGCAAACTGTTAAGGTTGGGCTGGAAATTTACCCCGAGGAGAGAAGGATCCTCATTGAATTTCTTCGAGCAAATTGTGATGTGTTCGGCGGAGGGTGGAGGATATGCAGGGAATCAGCGAGGACGTGATTCTCCATAAAATCAATGATGACCCATCCTTCAAAAACATTCATCAAAAATCAAGGTACTTCTCCCCGGAGAAGGAGATTGCAATGAAGGAAGAGGTTGAGAAGTTGCTCAAAGCGAGGATAATAGAGGAGATCTCCTATCCCAAATGGCTAGCAAATGTTGTCATGGTCAAAAAGGCCAATAACAAGTGGAGGATGTGCGTTGATTTCACCGATCTCAACAAAGCATGCCCCAAGGATTGCTTCCCTCTTCCTCGCATAGACAGATTGGTGGATTCCATAGATGGTCACAGAGTATTGTGCTTCATTGACGCATACTCCGGCTACCATCAAATCCAGATGGCTCCTGAAGATGTCCGCTCCGTATCTTTCATCGCTGCGGGCAAAACTTACTGTTACACTATGATGTCCTTCAGGCTAAAAAATGCAGGAGCCACCTATCAGCAAATGGTCAATATTGTCTTCAAAAACCAACTAGGCAGAAACCTTGAGGCCTACATCGATGACATGGTTATAAAGACAAAAGAAAACTTCCACGAGCTCGACGTGGAGGAAACTTTCTCAAACTTGCGCCGCAATAACATGAAGCTAAACCCCCTAAAATGTGTCTTTGTGGTGAAGGCGGGCAAGTTCCTTGGATTCATGGTCAACCAGCGGGGAATAGAGGCTAATCTCGAGAAAATTCAAGCGCTGTTGGACATGAAGCCTCCTGCTTGCGTGAAGGATGTGCAGAAACTCAATGGCCGCATCACCGCACTTGGCCGCTTCATCTCGCGGTCAGCAGAGAGATGCCTCCCCTTCTTCAAAACTCGAAAAGGGGGAAGAGAGCCGACGAATTTGCATGGAGTCATGACCGCCATCAAGCTTTTGAAGAAGTCAAGAAATACCTCTGGCCCCTCTATTTCAACTGCGCCCGGGAAGAACTTTTTCTGTTTTTAGCAGTTACTGATCTAGCAGTAGCTGCTGTTCTTGTAAGGGAGGATAATAACTCCCAAAAACCAGTTTATTATGTATCTAAGGCATTGTCCGCCGTAGAAGGGCGTTATTTAAATATAGAGAAGTTAGCTTACGCCTTGCTTGTATCTGCTCGAAAATTAAGAGCCTACTTTTCTGCACATCCTATAACTGTGCTAACTGAGGCCCCGCTTAGAAAGGTTTTGCATAAACCAGAGTCCTCGGGGAGAATGCTTGCTTGGTCTATCGAACTCATTGAGTTCCAGTTCACCTACTCCTCGAGAAGGACAATCAAAGCGCAGGCCTTAGCTGATTTTGTAGCGGAATCATCATTTAAACTAGCGGACAACGACCTGGGTAAAAGAAAGCGGGCAGAGTCAGAAGAAGCCCAAGATAGCTCGAACACTGAGATCGTACAGCCCAAAGAGCGTCCAGAAGAAGTGTTGACTTTATTCGTGGACGGCTCTGCGAGCAAGTTGATAAGTGGAGTGGGCATACTCCTAATCGCACCCTGCGGGGAGAAATTCAAGAGAGCCTTGAGATTCAAGTTCGAGGCATCAAACAATCAAGCTGAGTATGAAGCGATTATAGCGGTCATGGAATTGGCAAGAGACTTGGGAGTTCAGAACATTGAGATCAATAGTGACTCTCAGCTCATAGTAAATCAAATTAGGGGGGAGTATGATACTATCAACCCAGTACTAACTCAGTACTGCGGTCTGGCAAAAACCCTCATCAAAAATTTCAACTACTATGAGCTGAACCAAGTCCTGAGAGAGGATAACACGGAGGATGACCTCCTCTCCAGAATTACCGATCAAGAAATCATAGACTTAGAGACGGATTGCCAGATAGAATTCACGGAGAGACCTGCTATAGATCGGATTTAGATAAGAAGTATTGAGGATCAAGTAAGGGACTGAGTAGATGAGATCAAGGATTACATCGAGAAGCAGACCCTCCCCGAGGATCCAGCAAGGGCTAGAGCCATTGGAACGGTGTCCGCGAAATACCTCGTCCTGGACGGAGTACTTTTTCGGCGATCATTCACCAAGCCTTTGCTAAGGTGTGTCAAAACTCACATGGTCACCAACTTACTCTATGAGGTTCATGAAGGAGTTTGTGGCGGACACCCCGGTGCTCGCACTCTCTCAGACAAGATCAAATTCCAGGGATTCTTCTGGCCTACAATGAGAAGAGATGTGCAGGAGTACGTGAGGAAGTGTGATAAATGCCAGAGATTTGCGGACATCCCTAGACTACCATCAACCGAGCAAACTTTGGTTGTACCATCGTGGCCGTTTGATACGTGGGGGATTGATCTCATTGGACCATTCCCAACTGCTCGAGGAAGCATTAAGTATGCCGTTGTGGCCGTGGATTATTTTACCAAGTGGACAGAAGCCAAAGGCTTAGCCACTATCTCCGAGGAGAATACTATCAATTTTGTCCACGATCACATCTATTGCCGATTTGGGGTTCCATGAGCAATAATTTCGGACAATGGCACTCAGTTCTTCGCAAAATTTACTGCTGAATGTGTGAGAATGAAGGTACAACATCGTCAGTCCGCAGTTGCTTATCCCCAGGGAAATGGCCAAGCTGAGGCCGCAAACAAGCTAGTCCTGACCGCCCTAAAGAAAAATTTGGAGGGGCGAGGAGGACGATGGTTGGACGAGCTCCAGACCGCATTGTGGGTTATCCGCACAATAATCAGAAACTCAACAGGAGAGACTCCTTTCTCGCTCACGTATGGGTCAGAGGCAATGGCTCCAGTCGAGGTTGCCCTACCCTCGTACAGAGTCACATACTTCGATGAGTCTCAAAACGAGGCAAACAGAAGGTGTGACCTGGACGATCTCGAAGGAAAGAGAATGCGAGCAAATGAAAAAATGGTTAACTACAAGCAAAAGGCGAAGAGGCACCATGATAAAAGAGTAAGTAAAAGAAGTTTTTCAGTTGGAGATTGGGTACTCAGAAATGTGGAGGTCCAAGGGACTCAACCTGGTTTCAAAAAACTCTCTCCGAAATGGGAAGGTCCATATGAGGTTACCAAAATAATCAAGGAGGGTACCTACATATTGCGGACAAAGGAAGGAAAAGAGCTCAAGCACGCTTGGAATAGCGATCACCTTAGGAAGTACTTCTTTTGAAATCTTTGTAATTTTTTGAGGGAGTATAGGGTACTATATGTATGAGTATGAAGTCATCACTAAATTTTTGTGCAAAACTGTTGTAGCACTATCCCCACCAGCCCCAAAAGCTGAGGTGGATGCCCGCAAGCGGATGCCAGTAGGTTCTAGGGTCAATATATGAGCTCCTACCTACTGATGCGCAAAGATCCATTGCGATCCGCACGCCTATATGGGTACAAAGGCCATTACGCCCGTACTCGATCGCGGACACGACACACTGTCCTGCCCGCGTGACACCACCAAGAAAAAGTGGATATAGATGCAAGTGGGGACAAAGGCCAAAGCCCGAACCCACTAAATGCGTGAAGGCCTTTTTTAGGGCCGTTACTCGCATGCCTATATGTGACAAAGGCCAACATATGAGCCCGCTTACATGATCGCCACAAGACCCTCACGAAAAACTCAAGAAGTTTTGAATAAAGGGTCAAACCGCGTGAACCACCAATAAGTGGATACAGATGCCGGTAGGTTAAAGGGCCAATATGCTAAATATGCTCCTACCTACTGTTGCGTAGACTATCGCCTCACGGCCACACTCTACACGCCCTATGAAAGTAGCTTGCCTTGGTTGCTTTTGACTTACACCACGACTCGCAAGGTTGGAAAATAAGTGTAAATGGATGGGAGTGATCAAAAGAGTTTAACAAAGCCAAACAGACAAACGGGATTAAGCCCTCAAAGTTTGCCACAAGGCCAAACAAACGCGGTCACATAGAAATAGGGCTGACTCTCACAAAAAATCCAAGAGATTTTGAATACAGAGTTAGGAAAACTCAAAAACGCGGGCAGAAGGCCTACTAAGCCTTTGACCGCGGAAGAGAGTATAAAATTTAGTTGCAAGTCAAAAACCCTGGAAAAAGTAAAAAGCAAGAAAGCAAGTACCAAGGTACTCAAATATTGCCAACACTCAAAACAGCCTACAAGGACAAGCAATTAAGATAGCAATCAAGAAAGCAATTAAGAAAAATACTTCTATTGATGATGAAAAAATGATTACAAGGTCCTATCAATCTATTACAACAAATAAAAAAGGAAAAGTCCTAAGCTAAAGGAGCTGCATCCTGGGAAGCATCCGGGGTTGGAGAAGGAAGGCTCGTCATGAGCAGATCAGTGATAGGATCAAAAGGGGGCTCAGTGGAAGCAGGGATAGGAGCTGCCCGCATAGGAAAAACGTCACCAATGGCCGGCCCGTGGGGAAGGACGCGAGTAATGGCTGCCTCATATGACAACTCCTCATCCCCGAATCTCAGGGCGTCCACTTCCTCGATGAGAGCGGTGGCAGTGACTTGACCGCTGGCCACGTGGAGAGAGGCGCTTGCGATAAGTCAAGCCCTTGATGTCATCAGCGGACAGAGGGACTAGTGCATGCCCGGGCGGGCACTCCGCATCGCAGCAACCAAATGAGCCAATCATGGCTGTCGCGCGGAGAACTTGCCCGTGGCAGCAAAATTTCGGATCTGTGTCCGACATCCGGCCTCATACTGAGCCAAATTCTTAGCGGCAAGGAAATTCTTAAAATCCTCGGAGTTTTTGTACTCCTCCACTGCCTCCCTGCGAGCAACCTGCAGCGCAGTCTCCCCCTCCAGCTCAAGCGCATGGGAGCGGGCGGTGGAGCTCATCCACCTTGGCCTCCAGTACTAAGACCTACTTCTGGGTGGCCCCCAACATGTCCGCAAGCTCAGCGTTCCTCTTCTCAAGCTCGGCCTTGTGCCCGCGGAGCTCATCCCGCTGACCCTTGGCTTTCTCCAAGTCCTTCTCCACCACCGCCAGCCGGTCAGAGAAGTCCTTCAAATCATTCTCCTTCTCGGAGAGAGTTTTCTCCTTGGCATCAAGAACGGAGTTCAAGGTCTGGACCTTTTCCTCCGCCTGGGTCAACTCGCGGAGCTTGTCCGCCAAGATTTTGGTGTTGCTATCAACCTCAGCGGATAGACTGTCGCAGCATTCCCGCAGCCTCATAGCTTTGTTACCCGCCTGCGAGGAGGAAGATCAAAAAATTAGAGCAAAAACAGAAATCCAAAGTGGGGAGATAAAACAGTCAGGCAGGTCCCAACCTCGGTAAGGGCAAGGCCAATGTCCCCCATCAGGGCTGACGGATTCCCCTTGGTAACTACGTTCTTGTAGAAGTCCGGGGAGAAGAGCCGGTTGATAAGGCCGATCCCCACGGCAGAATTGTTAGCATTCCTGGTATAGATGTCCACCCCAGTAATGGCGGGTACATCAGATAGCCTCTTCCTAATGACCAGTGTCTCCTCGCGAGTGATGAGGGAGGCCACTGGGTAGGAAGCCGAGCAGAGAGTCCTCCCTTCAAGAGGAGAGGTGGAGGAGATCGCAGCAGAAGTAGTGGTAGCCCGGAGGGGTGCCTCCCCAACTTTTTGGGACTTAGAGGCCCTGTGCCCCAAATCCCCTTCTCTATCAGCCCTCTCCCTGGACTCTTGATTGTGCCCGGAGGCAATGGTGCGGCTAGGAGAGGAAGAGGCGCGGACAACATGGGCAGGGGGGACCCTTTGGGGGTGGAGGCAGATCCTTAGTGGGGACCACTTTGGGACCGGTGAGGCTGTTGCCATCCTTCCTGTTAGTCACTGGCAAATTGGCTTCGCCTCTGGGCCGCTCCCAAGGCAAACCGCCTCTTCGCAAAGCCTCTCTTTCGGGCCTTCATATTTTGGCCTTCGGTTCTCTTGGCGCAAGGGGGCCATCAGAAATTATATTCTTCGGGGTCTACTCTGAAAGAAAACAGAATTGGTTAATGACAGTTCAAAAAAGGAAAAAAGAAAAATATACAGCAGTTCTCAAAAGGAGTAGAGACCAATCAGTTCTGGAGGCTCGCATTCAACACCCAGCATGCAAGTTTTGCACTCGGCCTCAAATTGATAGAACTCATGCACCCTCCAATCAGGGTCACGAGGCTGGGGCTCTATCTCTACTCTAGGGGCATAGGGGGCTCCCTCCCTTCGAGGAGCCACCCCTGAGTAGACGATCAGGGGCTCAAATTCAACGATAGCGCCCACGTCATACACGGGCTCCACTCCATTGGATATATGTTTGGCCAGGTGGGTCTCCAAGGCAATCCGCAGGTTATCAGACAGAGAGGGGTCAGGATAATTTCTGGCGGACACCTTCATCGGAACAGGATTGGAAGGTTTGGGGAAGGGCCAACCAAACCTAGACTCTATGACCAGGATATCCTTCTGATTCCACTGGTCAAATTTTTTCGAGGGAGGAGAGAAGGTCCGGACAGAATAATTCTTAGCCTTAAGGCTTAGTTTGCCATTGGAGATCTGGTTCTGATAATAGGCATAAAGCCCAGAAAGGGTGGGTTCGTAGCCCAAGACCCTGCAAACGGTTATAAAGGAAACCAGGGCCCTAACAGCATTGAGAGTCAGGTGCATAGGGAGACAGCTATTGAACTCAAGGAAAAAGTAGAAGAAGGGATCCAGGGGAAGTCTAAGGCCGTTCTCGAACTGAGCCCCGTAGAAAATGCAGGCCCTATTGTCCTCGCGGACATCTGCTATAGTTTCTGGCCGCAGCTTTTCCTTATCCTTTATCTGAACATGGCCAAGAGTGCAGACACGGAACTATTTGGGGTCCACATTGTAGAGGTTGTATATCTCCTCCTCCCAATCTATGGTCTCCACCTCCTTGGCTTTTCTCTTACTACCTCGGCCGGGATTAGCCTCACAGTTGTGTCTCTTGCCTCTACCTCGGCAGTGGACCACCTCCTGGAATCCTCCTCGAAGGCGTCAACAATTTACGTTGCCCTGCAGGCGGTGCCCGCAGCCATTCGATCTCCCTCCTCGCGGTCATCCTCCTCAGTCTTCGTGCTCATGGAGCCAAAGAGACCAGTGGATGAACCCCTGGAGTGGGCCACCTCAGGTTCATTCTCCCCGCCTCCAGTCACCTCAAAATTAAGAGGCTCAAGCTCCTCACTGCTACTTAGATTCACCATGGGCACAACAGGGGCCCCGGGCACAACATTGGGAAAGACAGTCCTCAAGGGGAGAATATCTAAAGGATCGCTCAGGTCCGCGGTGTCTTGTGCCCGGTTCTCATTAACTTGGTTGGGGTCCATCAGTTTACACTTCTCCCAGTCAACTATCTCGTCGGGGACGCGAATCGCTCTCCTCACTAGTTCTACAACGTTCAGAGCCGAATCTCTCTCGCGGGGAAACCTGCACAAAACCCCCATCACAAAATTTCTCAGCCTACTCGTATTCCCCAACACCAATACATCACCGTTCACAATTAGTTTCTTCTTCTTGGCCTCCCACAACCGGGGTGGGACAAACGGTTCCCATTGATATTTTTCACAAAAATATTGGAAGCACTCCATGGATAACCTAAGCCAACCATGAGCTACCTTCCTATAAATCCCCCCTGTCCGTTTACAAACGGCAAAGGTATCTGGAGTGCTCCCATCCCCTAGTTCTAATGGACGGCGGGGCCCAAATTCGCGGGTAGTCATCGAAATCCAAAAAGAAATAGAAGGAGATGAAGAAGAAGCAAAAATCAAAAAACACTTACGAGGGTGGAATCGAAGATGGATTCGAAGAAAGGAAAGCACAAATTTGGCAGCAGAAATTCTCTCTCTTAAAGCAGTTTGAAGGTTTGGAAATGGTAAAAGGGTTTGGAGAAGAAGGGTTTGGTATTTATAGGGCCTACCTATACGGGTTAACCCGTTTTAACCCGTATTAATTAGCCCCCAAACCGTTTCTCGAACCACGAACCGCCTCCAAACGTTTGAAAATTCAAAAATTCCCCGGTTGGCATTTATGGCTCCTCTTGGATGGCTGACACGTACCCTCCGTACGAGTCACGCGCTGTCTTTTCATATACCCAGGGGCCCACTTGCCAACTGGGAGGCAGAGTATTCAAGGGGCCACGTGCCTCCCAGACGTGCCTCCCGAACGTGCCTATATGCATGGGAGGCAGAGCAGCAACCAACAAAAAATGCCAACACTGGTGCCGCAGAGGAGCGGTCCGATTGAACCGAGCTTAGCTAGTAGCTCGCTCGTACCATAAATAATCATTCACTTGGATCTAGGGGCCACCGATGAGCCCGACGATTGGGCTGGACCGGCCCACGCCTGGCACCGGTCCACGGAACCAGCTGACGTGTGCATTCCCTAGACCGCCGGAGTCAAGACCGCCCTGAGATGATAGACCCCGAGGTCAAGACCGCGTTCCTCTCCGCTTCATCCTACCTGCACCGGAGGGATCCCGACCGGCCGGATTGGTGCCCGCAGTGAGGTATGACCGCCCATCCGTGCCCGTCAAATACCTTCGACCGCGCCCAAGATATTGACTGCGGCTCATACCGCCTTCCCTGCTATCTCACCCGCTCCTCTAATGGCAAACCTTACCGAGCAAGTTAGCTTACCGGCTCGACACGCAAGGGCCGGCTCACTCCCATCGCATTCAATGCGGCTCAGCGCCTACAATGGCATTAAATGCGCCGCGCCGAATACACGGCTCCCGTCCACATCGCGACATCCCTTTCCGACAGAGGGTCCTCCTCCCCGATAGACCCAATTAGATGCGGACACGTGTATGCGCGTCAAATACCAAAGTGCCCCTTAGGGCCGACCTCACGGCTTACGTCGGCCTCCTCATTGCCTATAAATAGAAGACCTTTGTCCCCTTGGACAAGGTAAGTTCAAAATATACATTGTAAGTCAAATTGCTGTCAAACCCTAAACACTCACACACACTCAAGGTATTCAAAGCCTTCTTTACTCAGTAATCTTACTCACACCCCGAGGGTCCGAGTTGCATTAACATCCAACTTTGACCTTAACTGCTTCATTTGTGTTGTGTTATAGGTACATCAAACCACCAAAAATATCCCGCCGTATATATCGAACCGCTCCCGACCCTAAATAGCTTGGCGTCATCACACGGATATTAATTAAAAAGAAATGTTGTGAGTATAAAAGTAAAGTAGGAAATAGAAAGTGGAGTAGAGAGTTTTTGTTGTGAGAATGATAAGTAGTCCAATTGTACATTTTCATTTTAATTAATAAAACAACTGAGAAGTTTATATATTGGGACATACCAAAAAGGCTATAGTGGTTCCTTATCCCTCGAGCAGTAATCCAGTTTTGAGATGAATTTTCAGATTTAACATGTGAAATTATTACTGCAACTTGATGGAAAACAGAAGATTTATTTTGAAAGCAGTAAAATATGTGATGTAGTTGGGGCCAAAGAGAAAGACAAAGCAAAGTTGTATGGGCCAAATGAGTGTCTAATCATAGGGCTACATACTCACATGTGCATCAACAATTACTTTTGAAATATCTTTTTCATTTCCACAAATACATAGGTAAGAATAGAGAAATTTCCGTACCATATAATTATCACGTTGACTGTGCTCCAATATAGTATTTGAAATGTTTGTGTCTGAATACCCTTTCAAATTATTTAATTTAATTTAATTTTCAATCACTGTATTTTAACTTGATTTTTATTTCAGTTGCTGCTTTTTTTCCCCCCTTGAAAATCACTATACATTTAGAAAACTCTCATCTTGACCAATAAGTGTGCCTAAGTCGTTCCCTAATCCGCAAAATTTAGACCGGGATGAGAATTTTTCAAAAGTATAGTGATTTCTTGTAAACATTAAGTATAGTGTAGTAGTTAAGGAAAGTTGAGCTAAATTGCAATTGCAATGGTTAAAACATGTTGATTTGAGCTATTTTATTTTTTTAATAGTTATAAATATTGTACTTGAAATATATTTAATTACTATACCTTAGATAAAGATTAATTAGCAATAGTTTCTGCATATTTATATTTACAGCAATTTTAGTCATTCTACTTGTGAGGTTGTAAGAGTATAGTGAGTGCTTATTTTGAATAAAATGGTTAATAAGACTTTTAAGAAAATAAATACAATAGTTTAAAATGATTATAAACCTATTAGAAATAAAGTTAAAAGATTGAGGTGTTTGACTTGACTTGACTTGACTGAGCAGAGCATATGTTGTGTTAGATGATGGTGTAATTGCCAATAAAGAAACATTGAGATATCATAAAACAAATCATTCTACAACACATGAATAATTAATTAAAGGTTATTTCCATAGAATAGTTCAATCATCCTAACTAGCTAATGGCTACAATCAATATTTAAATTAATATCCTAAGGCTGATTGACTAGTCAAATGATCCTTGAACGGATCGATTTGGGCGATTGCGGACTGTCCGACTGCAACATGCCCAGATGAGATGAGATCCTCCTCCTTAAACATATCCCATTTCCTATTTACACTTGGAAAGGAACACAACACAATGAGGGAGAACAAGTCCATCAATGTCAAAACTTGGAATGGATTATGGAGCAAATAATTAGTCATCCCAGCAAAGAAGCATTACTACACATCTCCTCATAATGTAAAGCCTTCCTCTTTGCTCCTTAAGAAACCTCCCAAGTCCTCTGCAACTTTGTAGCCTTTTCTTGACCCTTCTTTAATGTTTGAAGTAAAAGAAATCCCCATCTCTATCTCTATCTCTACCTCTACCCCTTGTTTAATTTCTAATGTGTTTGTGTGTGAGAGAGAAAGTGTCTGAGTTTCAAGTGAAGAGAAGAATGATGGAATGGAAGGAAGCTAGGAGAATGAGTGTGTGTGAAAGGGAATGGGAATGGGCCTCTCTTCTTATAGAGAGTAGTGAAGATGTGTGTGGTCCCACCAAAGATACAAGGACATAGTCCCATTGGGTCCCACTCATTTGGGAATCTATGCTCCTAAACTCTATGTGCCACATCATCTCTTGTGTTAAGCATCTACATGGACTTCAATTCATACATACACCAAACTCTTGTCGGCAATAAATGAAAAGAAAAACTATTGTCGCAAAAAATGTTTAGATCAAAAGATAAAATGTAGTTATAGTTTAACTAGAGCAATAAACAAGTCATGATAAAAGATTAATGCTTTAGAAATCTAACATTTTATTGCATATTAATGTTTGAGATCTCAACATTATATTATATTGCATGTGTTTATTTAAACTATAACTCTAAAATTATGCAATGTAATACACCCGGCCAACCAATCACCTACTCATTTCGTCCCAAGAAATCTATCTCATTTGACAGATTGATATTTTTAAGATTATATGATGCTTGCCTATATGCAAGTTTTTCAAATCACTATAATTATTACTGTTATTAGAAATTACACAATTATAACTCTAAAAGTATGCAGTGTCATACCCAAACAATCACATTATCACATACTCCCTTTACAAAATAAAAATAAAAAATAAAAATCATCACATTTGAT
Organism: Adenophora triphylla var. japonica; assembly: GCA_022495995.1. NCBI lineage: Eukaryota > Viridiplantae > Streptophyta > Magnoliopsida > Asterales > Campanulaceae > Adenophora > Adenophora triphylla. Next base: position 304,314 of record JAFEMH010001100.1, on the reverse strand, counting down.
ATTATAACGTTTATACATATATTTGAGTAACATGTTTTACTTTCTAGTACATTATTCAAATTTCATTGATATTACTATTATTGGAAATAAAACGAGACAATTATTTTGGGCAAAACAAAATACTCCCTCCAGCTTATATTGATAGTCCCATTATTTTATTGATTAATTTGATTGAATTTTAATTAAAAACTTAGAAAAACTAGTTATCCTAAAAAAAATTAAATTTGTTTTTGATAAACCATTTGTTAGTGTTACACTAGTGTTGCCATTGCTATTGTCTCATGTGTTACCACACCAGTTATCACCTGGTTTTACCTCACGTGTCGCTCGTGCTGTGTTGTTCAGGTGCCGAAGTTTAAAATAATAATAGTTACTACACGTTATTTATAAATTACAAAGTGATAGTTAATTGTTTACATGTCTTATATTAGTTTGTTGAAAATGTGTTTGAACAGGTTATGATGTATGCAAGGCATGACAAATGAGGACAAAAAGAAAGTTACACATACATCTTCATTTATCTGTAATAGTGGATGCCAAGTAAATATTGTTAAACGCTTATCTACATATGAGGACTGAAGATAAGATGTACAAGACTGAAGAAACTTGGAGGTACAAGCGATGAAGCAAAGGAAGACCTAGTATCCCTACAAATATGGAAGGTGGAGATAAAAGTGTAACTTCTCTCTCATTGTTGTTTTTATGGTTAGATTGAGTTGGCTCCAAGTTTTAAGAGCCTATATAAGTGAAAGCATTCGACGCTTTCAAATCATTCAATCCGTAAGTTGAGATTTATACAAGTTAGAACATAGCTTCACACTGTTGTTCCATGTGTTGGCAACACTCTATCCAACACCACAGTTATAGTGAATAACTCTTATTCATAGGGTGTTTCTGTGTGTGAGATAATGAGTTATTATAAAGAGCGTGTTCTAGAATAGTTGTTCCACAGAGCTATTGATTGAAAATCATTAGGGAACTTTTCGACTTAACGAATATTTATTCAAAGAAATGTTTTGCCATCCTGGCACTTAAGTTATATATATATATATATATATATATATATATATATATATATATATATATATATATATATATATATATATATATATACTTTCAAATTTTCAATCTGGGTCAAATGCTTGTGCAAAAGACTTGATATTTTCCACTTCACCATTATAAATGTAAACCCTCTCTCTCTCTACCCTCTCTATTTTGTTAATTTTGTGGTGGTGGTGGTAGTGGTGGTATACGTAGTAGTATTAGTAATAGTAGCGGTAGTAGCCAAGTGGTAGTAAATGTAGTAGTGGTAATAGTGGTGGCGGTAGTACGAGTGGTGGTGGTAGTAGTAAAGTGATGGTGGTAGTGGGATTCTTTAGATGCACCTCAGGGTATTGTGGCTGGTGGTTAAAATCTTAAAATATAAATAAGATGAGAACCTTTCTCACCCACGCCTATCAAAACTCCGTCCATCTTTGATCAAGAAAGATAGAGCCTCTTCTCTCTAAGGATCTCAAACATCACAAACATGTTTGTGATATTGCAGCTTTTACTCTTCACCGATGTTATACGGTCACAAGTAAAAACAAGGTAACAATATAACACCAAAGAGAAAACGGAATTTTCCTCCAATTTTTTCAATCTTCACATTCCATTTACTCAAGCTCAGCGAGGAAGATTCGCAATCGATCTTCCTTAAATAAATGGAAGGTGGAGATTGAAAAATTGGAGGACTTGTTTGCTCGTTTTATCCTTTGCTCAAACAACGAGAACTTGTTTGCTCTGTCTTTCTTGGTCTAAGATGAGATAGGGTTTTGATAGCTTAGTGGATGAGAATCCACTCTCATTTTGTTTATAAATGTTAATTTAATTCATCATTGTAAAATTATATATTTTACAACAAAGAATTAAATATTAATATTTAAAATTATTCACAATAGTTGTGAGGACCCCGACCCGGAACCTACACGTGTCCCGAGCTGGAGCGTCCTCAAACTAACCCAAATTTCCATTACTTTTAAAACCTTTAATTATCATTCAAAAATAAATATCATTGCACGTAATCATTTCAAATAAATCTACACCTTTTCACCATGGAGAAATAGTTGACGAACTTAGAAATTAAGAAACTGTTTTAATTACAAAAAGGCCCTGCTATAACATAAAATAAAGAATTATAAATACAATTCCATAAATGAATTATACCAACGTACACTTTCTAGACCCACCTAATCATACCCCGACAATTCCCACAATATAACTTCCAAACTCCTCACCGCCCTTACTGGCCGGTCCACTGTCTCGTAATCTAAAAACAAGAAAGGGAGAGGGGGTGAGAATAAATCTCAATGAGCTATTATGAATGCAGCAATATGCCATATAAGATGCAACACATCAAAAGACATATCCACATAACCCGAGAGGTTCCGCCGCCAACCGCCCCATACCGGCTTGGAAACAACGACCATCTCAAGCATGAATATATCACAACACATAAGTACGATAAAGTAACACTTAGAAGGATACTGAGCCAAGGTTTCATCTCCAAAAGGATATACACAACCGAGCAAAGCAAGAGTTGAAGAAGCTGGTTCCGGAACCATGAACAATAACAGCACCATAGGGATTCCGACACACGCTCATATCCCCAGGTGAAACTAGACCATCTACCTCAAAAGGAGATGCTAGCCCACAAATCCCACACAAGGGGGACAATTGGGTTACCAATGTATGAATTATAATGAACTTGGCTCGATGCCATTATAATTCCATACATTGTCCAACAAACAAATAAATCAATACCACATTTGGATTTACATAACTAAGCACAATAACATACTTGCTTAATCAAACATTGTATGATCCAAAGTAGGGATACATACCACAACAAAGATATCATGAAGATAGCAATACTAGATCAAGTATTCAACATATTAGCACAACGGCTATAAATCTTTGTATCAACATGTACAGTTTAGGAATTCCAAAGTAGGGAATCCTACAACAATATCATAACGACAGCAATACTATAACAAGTATTCAACATTATCAAGCACATAATAGATACTTGAATACAATCCACAAAAAGGGATAACAATATATCAACATGGTAAATATACTCATGTCCAACCAATATCATAGTGTAACAATAAATTAACACACTATGCATAATATAACCAATGTATATGAACTCGTGGTAAAGCAAGGAAATATCATCAATCCCTCCTACAAGGTCATTATACAATAATACTTAGCCTCTTTAAGGGTCTAAGTTGAATCTACCAAGTTGGAATCATAATTGTCTAGTTACCAAACTAGGTTAGCTAATGTTTTCCTAGCAACATTGAAAGTACTTTCACTATTCCATCTTGATCACTTAGAATGTCATTGTGAAGCCAAAGTATTCTACTTTAATCTAGGTTAAAGAGATTTCATTTTGGTTCGAGTTTGATTAGGTTTGAACAGCTCTAAAGTTGATACTTTGAAACTGTGCCAGGGCACGACTGCCCCCGTGGGCACGACTCGTGCCCCTCGACCTTCCCCGAATCGGGCGTCCCCAATAAGGCACGACTTCCCTTTATCCCTAGTCACGACTCGTCCCCACCCTCGGGCACGACTCGTGCCACAGTGGCACGACTCGTGACCCGAGCCTGCATTCAAAATAGAAGCGTAAATCCTTCAATAGCTAGATCAAATTGTTCCCCAACCGAGTTTCCTTGTTTTGTGTGAAACTAGAAAGCTTACTAACTTCATTTTTCACATAATAAATCATTTTAAACCCAAATGTGTTATAATTCTAAGTCATTTATCACATGATTCTCAAGAAACCAACTTTTCAACCAAGTGAGCTTTAATTTGTGAACTTTAAAGGAAATTCTAACTTTATTAATTTCATTTTAACTCATTTAATCCCAAAGTATCATTTCCTAATTCTAAATCATTCTCACTTAGATTTCCATCCAATATACTACAAATTTTCAAGATTTCCATTTAATCCAATCCAACCCATTTACTTCTACTCTTTAACACTTCCAAGAACAACACTTTCTATAACACTAACATTTTCCTCAAATCCAAGAAGGCTTCCCCAAAGCATCAAATAGCCATTAGAACAACAATAACAACATTAAACATTCATGAACATTTAAAGAAGGGAAGGGTCATAATAACTCACTTTAAAATGGGAGATGGATCATGATTTCTCAGCTTGAAGAATTCCTCTTGGTCTCCCGATTCCAAAAGTACTCTCGGATCTAGAAATGGTGAAGGTTTGATCTTGGCAAGAACCTTGGAAAGATAGAGCTTCATCCACCTCTTTCTATGGAGGAAGGGAAGAAGAAGAATGAGAAGGAGGAGGAAGAGTGAAGAAAATGATAAAGGACAAAGAGGGGGGGGGGGCGGATATGAGAGGAGGGGGTGAGGGGAAAAGTGAAATGGGTATGGTCCCCCATACCACCAATTGTTACTTCCAATCAATTTATTTCTTCCCATTACACAAACTAAAGCCTAACTACTCACATTTTATTTATTGTCAATTATTATACTTTTCCCATGGGCTTTATTTAATTCTCTCAATTATTTCATCCTAATATGAAAATCAAGGATATAAAAATGAACACATAATATTAACAATAATTTTAAAAGCACACAATATAATGTTAAAGTAGTGCCTAGGGTTAGGGTCGTTACACTCACTCCCCCTTAAAGAAAATTCGTCCCGAATTTTAAAATACTTACCTAAAAGTTCGACCCACCTCGATTACTTACGTATAACTCAAATTCCAATTCTTAAATAGTCTCTTCAATATGGTGATTCTTCCCACGATTCCTAATTCCATTAATAATACGATATTACAACCTACTGTTCCATGAATACCATGCAATTATCACTAACCTGAATTTTCACGACCTCAAAATATACATAATTAAAAGTATTACAACTTATGTCACCAATTACATTACAATATCACATTAAACCTCAAATACTCTATAAACTTCCCCAAGCCAGTCTATAAGTCAAATCACCAACCCTTTCTAAAGCTTCAAATGGATTAACGAACTCTGGCGCCAATTTTCCTTAGGCCTTGCCTCTCCAAACTCACCCCAACAAATTAGAGATCGATATTTTCTTCCCAAACTATGCTTCATAAAATTTTATCTCAATGCTATAAGGCTAACTACTATTATACGCACTTAACCACTGGTAACCATACGTCCTATTGACTACTAACCTCCATTGTTCATGCCCGTAGCATATCATCAACCACAAGTAATGATTCCTCAACTTTTTACAAGGTTAAACTTAATAGTATTCCTACATTCCAAAACGATCTTTCCAACAGATGTCTACCTAATCCATTCAATACTATGGGATTTATACTATCAAACTATCTCCAAGATTTATGAGGACTTTATCAATAAATTTTTCATCAAAGTATCTATACTGAGTAGAAAATACAAATCAATTTTCTATACAAAACAACATACCCCTCTTTACTTCCAAGGTAACCCAAATCACAAAATCCATCGTGATAATACTCTCAGCTCAATCTAGAACTCTAAATATATTAATAAAGCATATAACGTCAAATTTCTATTTTCACATTTATGACCAACCCACCTTATGTCTCGACTCGCTTGAAACGAATTATCTTAATTATCTCATCCTCATTTCTCATGATACAAACATTAAATAACTGTCTACGAAATAATAAATGTAAACATGTCAATAAGACCCTGATTCCCATAAACGGAATACTAGTCGACTATATATCATAATTCAATGCTCTAATTATGCTCAGTCCAAAGGATGCATCAATTTTCCAATCAAATGGTTGGCCGCCCCAATGAGCCGAACCAACTCCAAAACAAAACCGAGTCTCATCGCGACCAACCCAATAACAACCTCACAAATTATCAATCATTTCTGGATCAAGACTTGAATACAATCAATCATTATAGGGAAACTAGGTTGCAATTTCTACTTGCTTCCGAACAATTTATATCTTTAGGATACCAAGTCTTTCTAAAAGTTACAACATCTTTCAAAATTCCAAAGGATAATATAAAAAGAGATTCAAAGAGACCCGAATGGTTTATTTATTTAAAACCGGCCCATACCAGCTTTTAATTACCTAAACCACTCACAATTTAAGAAATTTCAAAAGATTGATAAGCTAACAAAATAACTCGAGTGATTTAATTATCTACAACCGTCCCATTCCAAAGTGGTGGATAATTAAATTACTCCTGCATTTTAAAGTACACAAAAACGGTTCACCGACTTTAATAAATCAATATATCCCCGAAGGGTACAAATGCTCATCTTGGAGTTCAATTTATAATCCAAAGTTGTAAAGCACTTTTAAAACAATTCCAACAAAATATTCTTGTTTGACCTCTATTTATAGTATAGCCACCACTTATAATATTTATACTTAGTTAATTTCTTTATAAGAAAACACAATCTTGCCATACTATTACTATTTCCGATAAATAACACTAAAACAATCATTAAGCTTATAAACTAGGTAAATCATCCTCAATTCAATAATTCCTCAAGTTGAATATTCAACACTTTTACTTAATTTGAGTCATCTATTCCTTACCTTCGATATTGGTATTGTACTTAGTAACAACGTATTGTAACATCTAGTTCCCAATTAAATACCATAATTTCTAAATAAGAAAATATAATTAGAACTCACATAGATCAATCATTCCCAATTTCGATTAAACATTACGGTATAATCTAACTTACCTCCCTATAACCCTCAACAATTCAAAATCCGTATAGCGTCAATATCTTCCGAGCATCACACCAATCCCTTATATGAGTCGCGCAACTAAGTCAACCTATACGGTGTAATCATCCTAAAGTATCCTGTCTTCCAATAAGATTTATCCTCATTTTATTTTCTCAACTAATAATAATCATCTCTCAAAACAAACCATGTGCATGTTTCACCAATTCCTGAAGTTGATCCTTTAAGTCACCAATAACTGTATCTATTATACTTCTTTGCATTTTCCCTATTTTACCTCTCCATCACTAATACACAATCCACAAATCAAAACGGTCATACTATATATATAAATGTTATCTTAAGTATATCCTTTAAGCAAATTTTCACTGTAATTGTAACACTCCGAAAAATTTAACTAATAACCATTGAGTATCCTACTAGTTTCTAAAATCATTCATACAAATCGTCAACAAGTGCTAACGAATACTTATTCTTCACAGTTACCTATTTAAGATCTCTATAACCCTTTGATTAACCACCAAGTATCATCTTTTCTAAATATAGTACCTTATAGCAACTCAAAATCTCAACATCCTGGTATGATACCTGATGAAAACCTATTTTGAAACTCACACAGAAAACACCACTTAGTCAGCTAATAGCACACAAGGTAAAGATATATTAATTCCATAAGATCTCGTACTCGCGATATTTTATAACCCATATAATCCCACTTAGATTATCACTTTCAATACTAGCCCCATATATCTAGTCTCCCCACGGGACACCAATGTATAATTACTCACGCAAGTACACAACCATAAATCACTCTTAATTAGGCCATACTCTCGACAATTATGAGTATGTGACATAATATCAATTAATAATTTACCCGACTCAATTATACACGGAGGTAAATCAAACGTAGATAAGGAGACTCGCCTCTTGCGACAGTCCTCCTCAAACACAACAACTACTCAAATAATTCAGGTTAATATAACGACGATTCACGGATTGGTAACTCGACCAAATCCACCGGCAATACATGCCCACTAAATCACAACTACCAAGATAATTAAGGATGATTCGAGGTACGACCCCATCGGAGTAGAACCTCCAGCACATAAGGTAACTCTTAGACCAATTATGCAAATAAAGATGAATGTAATGCCACATGAGAACTAATGTACGAGGATTTATAAAAGTATGAACCCTAATTCCTGAGACAGGTAAAATACCTCAAATGATGGTGGGGAAATCTATTTTTCCATAACTCACCTTTCCTTGATTCCTTGGTTGATCAATATCATTTTCTGTCTTCGAACAAATTTCTGCATTAAACTCTCGACGTAAGTTATCGCACACTCTCACTCAAACTAGACTCTACCCGAGAACTCTAACCGAGCTCTGATACCAACTGTGAGGACCCCGACCCGGAACCTACACGTGTCCCGAGCTGGAGCATCCTCAAACTAACCCAAAATTTCCATTTCTTTTAAAACCTTTAATTATCATTCAAAAATAAATATCATTGCTGTAATCATTTCGAAATAAATCTACACCTTTTCACCATGGAGAAATAGTTGACGAACTTAGAAATTAAGAAACTGTTTTAATTACAAAAAGGCCCCGGTTATATCATAAAATAAAGAATTATAAATACAATTCCATAAATGAATTATACCAACGTACACTTTCTAGGCCCACCTAATCATACCCCGACAATTTCCACAATATAACTTCCAAACTCCTCACCGCCCTTACTTGGCTGGTCCACCTGTCTCAGAATCTAAAAACAGTAAAGGGAGAGGGGTGAGAATAAATCTCAATGAGCTATTATGAATGCAAAGAATATGCCATATAAGATGCAACACATCAAAAGACATATCCACATAACCCGAGAGGTTCCCTGCCGCCAACCGTCCCATACCGGTTGGAAACAACGACCATCTCAGCATGAATATATCACAACACATAAGTACGAGAAAGTAACACTTAGAAGGATACTGAGCCAAGGTTTCATCTCCAAAAGGATATACACAACCGAGCAGCAGCAACAGTTGAAGAAGCGGTTCCGGAACCATGAACAATAACAGTACCATAGGGATTCTGACACACAGTCATATCCCCGGTGAAACTAGACCATCTACCTCAAAAGGAGATGCTAGCCCACAAATCCCACACAAGGGGGACAATTGGGTTACCAATGTATGAATTATAATGAACTTGGCTCGATGCCATTATAATTCCATACATTGTCCAACAAACAAATAAATCAATACCAGCTGGATTTACATAACTAAGCACAGTAATAACATACTTGCTTAATCAAACATTGTATGATCCAAAGTAGGGATACATACCACAACAGCATATCATGAAGATAGCAATACTATATCAAGTATTCAACATATTAGCACAACGGCTATAAATCTTTGTATCAACATGTACAGTTTAGGAATTCCAAAGTAGGGAATCCTACAACAATATCATAACGACAGCAATACTATAACAAGTATTCAACATTATCAAGCACATAATAGATACTTGAATACAATCCACAAAAAGGGATAACAATATATCAACATGGTAAATATACTCATGTCCAACCAATATCATAGTGTAACAATAAATTAACACACTATGCATAATATAACCAATGTATATGAACTCGTGGTAAAGCAAGGAAATATCATCAATCCCTCCTACAAGGTCATTATACAATAATACTTAGCCTCTTTAAGGGTCTAAGTTGAATCTACCAAGTTGGAATCATAATTGTCTAGTTACCAAACTAGGTTAGCTAATGTTTTCCTAGCAACATTTAAAGTACTTCCACTATTCCATCTTGATCACTTAGAATGTCATTGTGAAGCCAAAGTATTCTACTTTAATCTAGGTTAAAGAGATTTCATTTTGGTTCGAGTTTGATTAGGTTTGAACAGCTCTAAAGTTGATACTTTGAAACCAGGCCAGGGCACGACTCGTCCCCCAGGGCACGACTCGTGCCCCTCGACCCTTCCCCCGAATCTGGCGTCCCCAATAAGGCACGACTTCCCTTTATCCCTAGTCACGACTCGTCCCCACCCTCAGGCACGACTCGTGCCACAGGGCACGACTCGTGACCTGAGCCCAGATTCAAAATAGAAGCAGAAATCCTTCAATAGCTAGATCAAATTGTTCCCCAACCGAGTTTCCTTGTTTTGTGTGAAACTAGAAAGCTTACTAACTTCATTTTTCACATAATAAATCATTTTAAACCCAAATGTGTTATAATTCTAAGTCATTTATCACATGATTCTCAAGAAACCAACTTTTCAACCAAGTGAGCTTTAATTTGTGAACTTTAAAGGAAATTCTAACTTTATTAATTTCATTTTAACTCATTTAATCCCAAAGTATCATTTCCTAATTCTAAATCATTCTCACTTAGATTTCCATCCAATATACTACAAATTTTCAAGATTTCCATTTAATCCAATCCAACCCATTTACTTCTACTCTTTAACACTTCCAAGAACAACACTTTCTATAACACTAACATTTTCCTCAAATCCAAGAAGGCTTCCCCAAAGCATCAAATAGCCATTAGAACAACAATAACAACATTAAATATTCATGAACATTTAAAGAAGGGAAGGTCATAATAACTCACTTTAAAATGGGAGATGGATCATGGATTTCTTTAGCTTGAAGAATTCCTCTTGGTCTCCCGATTCCAAAAGTACTCTCGGATCTAGAAATGGTGAAGGTTTGATCTTGGCAAGAACCTTGGAAGATAGAGCTTCATCCATGGAAAATTGAGAGTTAAAGGGAAGAAGAAGGAGATAAAGAAGGAGGAGGAGGTGGAGTGAAGAAAATGATAAAGGACAAAGAGGGGGGGGGGGCGGATATGAGAGGAGGGGGTGAGGGGAAAAGTGAAATGGGTATGGTCCCCCATACCACCAATTGTTACTTCCAATCAATTTATTTCTTCCCATTACACAAACTAAAGCCTAACTACTCACATTTTATTTATTATCAATTATTATACTTTTCCCATGGGCTTTATTTAATTCTCTCAATTATTTCATCCTAATATGAAAATCAAGGATATAAAAATGAACACATAATATTAACAATAATTTTAAAAGCACACAATATAATGTTAAAGTAGTGCCTAGGGTTAGGGTCGTTACAAAACTCGTTAAGCTCGAACTCGAAATAAACTCGTTAAGCTCGAAAATTTATTTCCAAAAAAGATCAAACTCGAACTCGGATCGTTTAAGCTCGAAATCGAGATCGACTCGAGAAGCTCTCGAGTAGCTCGCGAACAACTCGAACTCGATCGAGCTCGAGTTCAAACCACTGATTGAATTCGAACTCGAACTCGAGAAAAACTCAAACTCGAGAAGAAATAAACGAGCTCGAGCTCGAACACAGAAAACTCGTTCGAACTCGACTCGTTTACAACACTTTCAAGAGTATCATAAGAATAACACAAAATCTGGGGAGAAACGCGTTTCTCCGTAACTTATGGAGAAACGGGGCCCGACTTGTCGCGCGACAATGCAGGCCAAGGCTTCTGGATATCCAGAAGCTTATGTTAGTGATATCCAGAAACCTTCAAAATGATAACCAGAAACTTTCAAAATGTTTCTGGATATTCATTTGTTGGTTTACGGATATACATTGAAGGTTCTGATATCCAGAAACCTTCAAAATGAATATCCGAAACTTTCAAAATGTTTCTCGATATTCATTTGATGGTTTACGGATATACATTTGAAGGTTTTCGGATATCCGTAAAACCTTCATTTCTGGTCTTGGCCTTGGATTTGGCTTCAAATCTATTTTTTCTGGATATCCACCCAAAGGCTTCTGGATATCCGTTCCAAAGCTTCTGGATATCCAGAACCCTTTGAGACTGATATTCAGAAATTTTTTTCTGGCTATCAAATGCATTGCTTCTGGCTATTAAAAACACGTTTCTCCATAGTTATGGAGAAACGCGTTTCTCAGCAGACCTACTCTAAGAATAAAGGGGTTTATTTAAACTTTAACATAGTCCAATTCCCTCTAACATGTCTCATTATCTTTGGCTTTACAAAATAAAAAATGCAAGTTCAATTTATAATTAAATAAATGCCCACATTATGAAGTTTTAAATAAAAAATACTTGTAATCAACATCTCCGAAGATCGAGCTTCAATAGAATTTGCGAAGCCGAGACGGATATTAGTACTAGATTAAAAGACTTTTTGCTTTTTCTTTTCAGGTAAGCTTTCCCCCCTGACATTCAACCCATTTTAATTTCATCTTTATTTTTTTTTAAAAATATCAAGGTTCTAAAAATTATTATGCACTCGCTGCGCTTCGGAGGGAGCTGGATATAGCGTTTATAGCGCATAGGTTGGCCTGAAAATTCAAACATAATTTATAAGATCCTAGTAAAATAACTTTATTTCGTTGCAATATGAAAGAAAACGACGAAACCTCTCAATATTTAAATCAATAATCGGTGTCAAAGATGAAAATGAAGAGAGAACTTAGTTGAAGGGGAAAACTTATTTCAGAATTTGTTTGTAAGCCCTAAATTGAAATTTTAATTAATCAATTCACAACTTTAGTCTTCATCAAGGATTTTAGGAATTTATTATATTAATAAAAAAAACGACACCGTTTTAGGACAAAATGATTTAAAAAAATATTAAAACAACAATGCAGATCACGACCGTAGGCGGCGCCCAACCCGACTAATCGGTCATAGGGTGTATAGGCGACGAATTTCTTATTGAACAATTTTCTAGGCAAATTTGAAGTAAATTGCGGCGTTTCATGGTTGACTAGCACCTAGGTGAGGCATAGGCAACCTAGAAAATCGACTTTAAAACACTGAAAAATAATACTATTTCTTTCTCTAACCCACTTCAATTCTCATTTAAAAAATGTAGATGAATAATGTTCCTTCAAATTTGAAGCAACACTATTCATCTTTCTTTATTTTTTAAATAAGATTTTAAATTGCAAATTAGTTCATCTAATTTTTTATCATATAAATTAAAAAATATATATTATTTAAACTAATCTAAAATATTTTTTGTTTTTATATTTGAATTATTATTTGAGATAAACAAAAATAAAAAATTTAGATGGATATATTAAAATTTATACTCCCTCCGTCCCGCTACAAATCACACGATTACTGTTTGCACACGAATTAAGGAAAAAGTACACGAATTAAGGAAAAAGTTAGTGGAGTAAGACCATCTCCAATTCACTTCATTTTTCACTTCATTTTTTCAAATTTGAAGAAATTTGACACTATTCATAGCTCCTACCCACTTCAAATCTTGCTTCTAAAATGAAGAAAGTGAATAGTATTGCTTCAAATTTGAAGCAACATTATTCATCTTTCTTCATTTTTTAAGTAAGATGCTAAAATTTTAAATTTAGTCCCTCTAATTTTTAAAAGTTACATCTTATTTATTTTATAAATGAAAAAAAATATTATTATTATTTTAATTAATTTAAAATATTTTTTAGTTTAATATTGGGTTAATTATTTGAGAAAAATCAAAAGAAAAAAGTTAGACGGATATAGTAAAATTTAACATAAATTAAAAAATAAAAACATACCAATATTTATAACAACATAGTTAATATTACATGATAATAGAAAAGTCACACATTTTTATTGAAAACAAAGTAATAAAACATACTACCTCCGTCCCGGCCGAAGTGTCCCAAAATGGTCCATGCACGGGAATTAAGGAAAGTGATATAAGAAAGAGAAAAAGTGTATAGTGAAATAAATGTTGTGAGTATGAAAAGTGATGTAGGAGAGAGAAAGTGGGGTAGGGAATACTTAGTGGATATTTATTGTGAGTATGACAAGTGGGTCCCACAAATAAAAAAGTAATAAAAAACTTTCTTTTTTTGGGTTAGGACATTTTAAATAGGACACCCAAAAAGGAAAGTTGGGACACTTCGACAGGAACGGAGGGAGATATTAGATAAACAACAACAAAATATATCATTTACGTCAACATCTTTTATTTTGTAGTTTTTCTTTAATAATAAAATATATTTTATTAGTAATTTGAATTATAAATACATTATTTGAATTTTTATTTCTAAACAAAGAGAGGATTGATTATGTAAAAATTAAACTTTGTGTAGTATTTGTGAAATTATAGAAGTAGTAGAATGATGAGGTGGAATGGATAGATGCTAAAAATATTCTTTTTGAAATAAAAAAAATGAAGGAATGGGTTGGAGAGGAAAAAAAAATTGAATCAAGATTTGAAGAAAAATTTGAAGAAATGAAGTAAAATTTGAAGAAATGCATTGGAGATGCTCTAAGTGTTGTGAGTATGAAAAGTGAGGTAGGAGAGAAAGTGGGGTAGGAAATAGTGAGTTGATTGGTGTTGTGAGTATAAAAGTAAAGTAGGAGAAATAATTAATGGGTGGAATAGTAAAAATTTTTTGCCATTTTAGGAAGTATGTGATTTGTAGTGGGACGCCCAATGAGAAAAGTGTATGATTTGTAGCGGGACGAAGGGAGTACAACATAAATTAAAAATTAAAAACATACTAATAATTATAACAACATAATTGATATTACATGATAATAGAAAAGTCACACTTTTGATACAAACAAATTTATAAAAAATAAATATTTTGGATAATAAATACTTTATTTGAAATTTTATCATATAAAACAAAAGATAGGGTTCAATATGTAAAAAGATTAAATTTTGTGTATTGTTTGTGAAATTAGAAAAATAGTGGAATGATGAGGTGCAAGGGAAAGATGCTAAAAATATTTTTTTGAAGTTAAAATTGATAGCATGGGTTGGAGGGAAAAAAATTGAAGCAAAATTTGATAAAAAATTGAAGCAAAAACTACTTCTAATTACATTGTTGGGAGGAAATGTCTTAAAATACTGCATTAAAATCTTTTATGAAAGTTTGCACTTTCGCTATTTTAACGTGTTCCTTATACTAAGGAATGGAGGACTGGCGAGGTATTATTTGAGGTGTTGGAACGACGAGTTACATCCGTTCGTCCATTAAAAGGCTTTCATCCCCCTCAAAGGTTGAAGAATGGGAGAGACCTCTCGGCCGACTTGGCTATAAAGTGACCCAGATCAGCAACCCTACCATTCAAACATTGAACTTCCTTGATTTACGTAGGCTTTTGCATTTCCACTAAAGCCTTGATATTCTCGGGATTGGCTTCAATACCTCTCTGTGATACCATAATGCCCAAAAACTTGCCTGCTGCCACCCCAAACACTCACATGCTTGGGTTCAGCTTCATGTCGTTTGCTCGTAGATTGGCGAACGTTTCCCTTAGGTCGGTTACATGACGACCAGAATTGGTTTTGATGACCATGTCATCGATGTATGCTTCCATGTTTCGGCCAATCTAACTAGCAAAGACTCTATTTACCATTCTCTAATAAGTCGCTCCAGCATTTTTCAACCCAAATGGCTTCTTGGTGTAGCAATAAACCCCTCCTGCTGCTAGGAAGAATGTATTCTCAATATCATCTTTGTGCATTCTGATCTGATGGTAGCCCGAGTAAGCATCGAGAAAACTGAGGGCGGCATGTCCAACAATTGAGTCGACCAGTTTGTCTATTCGAGTGAGGGGATAACTGTCCTTGGGGTAAACCAAGTTCAAGTCTGTGAAGTCGACTCACATCCTCCACTTCCCATTAGCCTTCTTAACCATCACCATATTTGTCAGCCAGGTGGTGTAGGATGTTTCCTTTATAATACTTGCGCTCTCAAGTTTGTCTACCTCTTGCTTAATAGCTACCTCCTTGTCACGAGCAAAAATCCTCAGTTTATGGCTTTTGAACTTCATGGTAGGGTTGATATCAAGGCGGTGTACCGCGAACTCTTCCTTGAGTCCCCTCATGTCTTCTACTGTGGGGCCTCCCAACCCCGGGATCTATAGACTCGTGCCCCGACTGGAGGGTCCCCAAAACCGGCTCATCTTGATTGAAACCTTTTTTGTTTAAACCATTGCAAATCACGTGAGTTTTTAAAATTTTTTTGACATGACCTTCCTACATGGAAGGCTAAGTAAACCTGTTCAAAATGAGACCTGCTTTAATTCATCATGCTAAAAGTAAAGGTTTATACAAGCAAGCTCAAACCACCAAAACTGGATTAATTACAACACCACAATTTGAAAAGTTTATAAAGTTTATATACAATCTTGCCCCAAAAGAATAACAACCAAACATAATTTCCCCTCCTAGCAAAACGTACCCTGACAACCAAAAGAGATCCAACTCTGCCCCGGCCTCACGGGTCCTAACCTCCTGTCTCAGCGGTATCTAAAAAATTAAAGGGAGAAGGGGTGAGAAATAATCTCAGTAAGCTATTATGCATGCAGCAATATGCCAGATAATATGCAACACGTAAACACGTTGCTCAATATCACATTTGGAAAGCGGTAAACACATTACATTACCTGACCTTACCCTTTTTCCGTCTGAACAATAAGTCGTACTACATTGGGAATGAAACCCATTTTATTTGTGAATGGCTTAGGCCTATTCACGCCTTATAAGACCCATTTTTCAGGGAACCATATAAGGTATCAGTGTCCTATGAACTGCTTAGGCATATCCATAGTAACTGAGCCCCAAACTGTGGCCACAGTGGGGTGAAAACGGACACAAGTATAATGTAATTCGAGCACCTTATGGAACAACTTCTCATAAGTGATCGTATTCCATTATACCCTGGAATATCAGCTGATATCAATCACATTCAATCACATAACAGTTACTTGAAATCAAATCCACACATTGGGATAACATTATATAACATGGTACAATTACTCATGTTCAACCCTCAAATAGTGTAACATATATATAAACACTATTGAGTTACAATAATCCACATATAGAATTCATGCTCATGCTCAATCCAATGATGTCGTGCAACATGTATTTCACGCACCATTTCAACAAATAACCATCCATAGATAACCACGTAGAGGTACAATGCCATACAAGTAGCCCTACGCATTCATCATGTAACATTATACATCTTCTTTACAAGTTCGATAGTCAAATACCAAGTTTCTATAAAGTTTGGTTATCGGTTCACAATGGCTCTTAACCCTTTTCAAAGTAATATTTAAAGCCCTTCCCAATATCCTTTTTGTCCATTTAAAATGCCGTTGTAAAGTACTAATGTTGTACTACTATTATAGTTAAAGAGTGTTCCATTATACCTTAGATAGATTAGGTTTTCAAAGCTTGCAAAACTGTTCAGAGGCTGCAGGGCAAGGCATGACTCGTGCCGTAGGGCACGACTCGTGCCTCCTTAAACCTCCCTCAGAGCCAGTCGTCCCCTTTGTAAGGCACAACTTGGCACAAATGGTCACGACTCGTGCCATTTTACCCCCATCCAGAACCACTCGTCCCCCCTTAGGCACGACATGGCACGACTTTAAATTCTACAGGTCACGACTCGTGCTCCAGGGCACGAGTCGTGCCTTGCTCCAGAAATGTTGCTGATGTTCAACATCAGCACCAGCCAAGACCCAACACCAAGGTTTTACTTCACCAAGCTGTGCCAAACCAACCAAAACCAGTTTATATACAAATTTTAACCCACAACCACACTCAATCTATGCTATAGAACACCTATATCCCATCTATTTCCAAGTCTAACCAACTATTCCATTTTCCTTTTTCCATGTTCTTCAACCCAACCCTTTTCTAGCCAATTTCCAAGCCAAGAAAGTAAGCAACCAACTTTCAAAAATAGTTTATAGCACATTTCAACCTCATTTAACTTCATATGCTCAACATTGGAAAGAATCATAATAACTTACATGAAAATATGGAAAAACAACAAGAAGATTTATCCGGCTAGATGAGTTCTACTCCACGCCGTGATCAATAATCCGTGATCAAGGCGAGGAGCGATTACCGAGATGATTTTCTAGGATTTTTAGAAGAGAGTTAGGGTTTGGAAATTTTCTAGAAAGCCAAGGAAGAAGAAGAAGCTGAGGGAAGTAATATGGCCTCCACAATAAGCCATTTTAATAAAGTTAATATCCCACTTTTACACTAAGGCCCTCCAAGTACCAACTAACCACAACTAAACCCCTACACTTATATTTACATTTAAGCCCCTCACTACTTTTATAATCCCTTCCATTTTAAAAATCCAATTAGGACATCTTTCCCACATTAATTCTCCAAGTAATTCAATTAAACATTATATAATAAAATGAATTTTTTCACATCCAAAACACATAATTCAACCAAATAATAGTCCAAATATCATGTAATGCATCATAGAAAATGAAGTGTACCCCACCCCCACGTGCTTCCCGTGTGACCAAAACAGTGTCTAGGGTTAGGTCGTGACACTCACTCCCCCTTAAATAAAATTTGTCCCGAATTTGAATATCACTTACCGGAATGATCAAACAAACTCGGATACTTCTCCCTCATTTCCGATTCTAATTCCCAGGTAGCCTCCTCAACAGTGTGATTCTTCCACAAGATTTTTGACCACAGGGATGCTCTTGGTACGCAACTCCCGGACCTGTCGCTCTAGAATCCTCAGTGGTACCTCCACATAGGTCATATCCGCTCTGACATCCTCGGGAGGCGAACTCAAGATATGCGAAGGGTCATAACAATACTTCCATAACATGGACACGTGAAACACATCATGGAGTGAGGAAAGAGATGGAGGGAGAGCTAATCGGTAAGCTAACTCACCCACCCTCTCTAATATCTCAAACGGTCCAATGAACCTCGGTGCCAATTTCCCCTTGTTGCCAAACCTCTTAATACCCGTTCTCGGGGAAATCTTCAAAAATACGGAGTCACCCACCTGAAATGATAGCTCCCGTCTTCTCGTGTCGGCGTAACTCTTCTGTCGACTCTGGGTTGTCTTTAATCTGTCACGAATTACTTTAATCTTCTCGGTTGAGTCTCTAACCAAGTTCGGACCCCAAAGTCTCGCCTCACCAACTTTGTCCCAACAAATTGGAGACCTACATTTCCTCCCATACAGTGCCTCATACGGTGCCATCTCGATACTGGACTGATAACTATTGTTGTAGGCAAATTCCACAAGAGGTAAATGATCTTCCCACGATACTTGAAAATCCATCACACAAGCCCGTAGCATATCCTCTAGGATCTGAATAGTTCTCTTCGTTTGTCCATCGGTATGCGGGTGAAATGCTGTACTGAAACTTAACTTGGACCCCAATGTTTCATGTAACGATCTCCAAATCCAGGAGGTGAATCTCGGATCCCTATCAGACACAATAGTAACAGGTACTCCATGTAGTCTCACAATCTCGCGGATGTATAACTGAGCTAACCTTTCCAAGGAATATTTGATTGAAACAGGTAGAAAATGTGCAGACTTGGTTAACCGATCCACAATCACCCATATAGCATCCATCTTCTTAGGTGTAGGAGGCAATCCCGTGACAAAATCCATCGAAATGCCCTCCCATTTCCACTCCGGAATCTCCAATGGTT
This sequence comes from Adenophora triphylla var. japonica, assembly GCA_022495995.1. Lineage (NCBI taxonomy): Eukaryota > Viridiplantae > Streptophyta > Magnoliopsida > Asterales > Campanulaceae > Adenophora > Adenophora triphylla. The sequence continues at coordinate 285,041 of JAFEMH010001100.1, read as the reverse complement.
GAAGCAATCCCGCCGATCGTTGATGCTCCGCTTTGAATTGTTGACAAGTTAGGCACTTTGACACGAACTCCGCAATCTACTTTTTCATACCATTCCACCAATACCCTCTCTTCAGATCTTGATACATGTTAGTGCTTCCGGGGTGAACGGTAAACTTGGACTTGTGGCCTTCCTCCAACACTTGTCTTTTAATCTCCGGAGACAAAGGGACGCAAATTGGCCCTTGAAAGTTAAAATCCCCTCTTGATTCAATGAAAACTCTCCTGCCTTTCCCTCTTGCAATTTCTCCCGAATCTTCTTCAATTCTAAATCACTCTGTTGGGCTTCCTAAAGCTCTCCATATATAGTCGGAACGGCTCTAACATTCGCGAATAACATATTACCCTTCAATTCTCGAGATCTCAAGGATGATAGATGAGCCTTACGGCTAATTGCATCTGCCACCACGTTAGCTTTCCCCGGATGGTAGGAGATGACGCAACTCGTACATTTTCCTTGTTTCCCCCAACAATTATCTTCCGAATGTCCCCCCTCTTTCACCAACTACAAACAATGCCAACCTTGCTGGGTGTCGGACGAGAAGAACCGCTAGCACTTCCTCCTTTATCCCCTCCAGTAGTTAGAGGCTTTGGCTGACCCCGTTGCTGTCCTGAACCTTGACCTGAGAACTTGGACTTGAATCCGCCACCTTCATGTTTACCCCGATGTTCCTCAATGTCATTCTCAATTCTATAGGCCATATTCACCGCTGCTTGATAGTTAGGAAAGTCATGGGTCAACAGTTGTTTTCTGAATTCCAACCTCAATCCCTTCACGAACCTATATACTCTTCTTTTCTCCTCCGGTACAAGATGAGGACAATACCTTGCTAGTTTCGTAAACTTCACGGAGTGTAAGTACCCCAATCTGGGTCGTTAATGTTTCGTCAGCCCAAATTAGTGATTTATAATCATTTAGGAGAATTTTGGACATTATTTTGACAATTTGAATGAGGAAGGACCTCTTAGGAATAAAAAATATACAAAAACTCGTTGGAATTTGTCATTTCCCATAAAAAAAGGAATATTGAACAAAGGGAAAATGCCAAAACTGCTTTTCTGCACTGGTCAGGCACGCTGCTTGGTTAGTCCGCGCGGACAAGATTGCACCTACAATCTTGTCCACGCGGATAAGATCAGCATCCAGCAACCCTATAAATTCAGCCCTTCTCCCTCAGTTTCAAAAGGTCAAAAAATTCGTAAAACCTACTGTTATGCTGTCAAAATCCTCTCCCAAATAGCCATTTTCACCTTAGAAACTCACATTCCACACCAAATCCAACCTCAAATCTACTCCAAACACACTTTTGAGCCTTGAAATCTCTCAAACCCTAGACACTACCCAAGAACCATTGGTAAATCCTTGTTCTCCCTACTTAAATCTCCCTTGTTCATACTTTCATTTCATGTCTTCATGATGTGACTTTGTTTGTTACTTACTTGTTCATCCCCTTCCCCTTTGCCCCAAGGATCCAAGAGGATCTCCATGGAGTTCATCTCCATGGATGATTCTCTACATGGATCTACATTTTATTTATGTATTTCCCTTTGTCCCTTTTCATTAACTAGTCCTTGTTTGTTATTTGCTCTCTTGACCTAAATGTGGTCATCTTGGAGTTCATCTCCATGGATGGTCACTCCAAATGGTCCACATTTTATTTTCATGTCTCTTTACATTTCTAGTCAATACTTGTTCACTTGACCTAGAAGATGGTCACCTTGGAGTCCATCTCCATGGATGACCACTTCATTTGGTCCATAATCTTTACTTTCATGTTAACCCCCTTCCCCATGTCTAAGATGCTCACCTTGGAACACTTTCCTTGGATGAACATCATCTACACACACAAAATGGATCACACAATATGTACAAGATACGCTTGAGTATAGGTCTCAAGGATGGTCTCCCTATGACCACCTTAGAGATCTTCCTCTAAAGGTTGATACATCTTGACCCATCATTTATCAAAATTACTTTTATGTCAAATCCCTCACTCCCAAGGAAATGAAATGCTCACAAAGTCCCAACATACCCTCGGGATGACTTGATTAGGAAAGCTTCATAAACACGTAGCTCACAAACTGATGGAGAATAACTTCAGCTCTTCAAATCTTCATGCCTTGAGAAAATTACAAAATAAAAACACTGGTACATGTAATAAGGGATCCTATCATACATAGAAAAATTCTATTTGGTCTAATTAATTTTAGGGGTCCACATTAATGCTTGTCTTGATTGGGATTAAGCAATTCTAAATCTAAACATATATTTGACAAACAATCTCCTCCTAATTGCTTAAGTCCAATCATCCCAGGTTAGCATCATCTTGATTTTGTAAAAGAATGACTAAGAATTTATCTTTTAATTATGTCATTCCCTAAGCCAAGTGACAACTGATGTAACCTAAGAAAGCTTACAAACAAAGTGAAAGCTTAAATGAAAGCAAAGTAAAAATAAAAAGGTTTTGAATGAGTAAACCTGCAAAATGAAACAGTTAGAACAGTTGGATCATTGAAAAATCATTTAAAGGAAAGTAAAGGAAAAGCAAATCATTCAAAACAATAAAGATTTGAGTTCAAGGAAATCTCATTGATAAGGCTGCAACCGGTTTAGGGAAAGATTGAAAGACATAGTCATCATCGGTTACATTCTCAAACAGGTGCAGCAGGATCATCGGTTGGGGGGTTGTCCTTGGGATTTGCTGGTGGAGTAGCCGATGGAGTGGCCGGTTGAGGACGAGATTTCTTAGCAGCTTTCTTTGCTTCCTTCTCTTCTCTCTTTCTCTTCTTCCTAGCTGACTTCTCAGCATCACGATTGGCTAGCATTCTCTTGAGCACCTCATTTTCAGACTTTAGCTTGATTCTTTCAGTGTTGGTCTTCCTGAACAATGAGGCATGATCGGTTAGCTTCTGCTCAGCCTCCTTCAGCTTGAGATTTAGCTTCTTGATTTCTTCAGTTGCAATCATGAGGTCGGCTTGAGAGGCTTGGGCAAGGTTGAGAGTTTCTTGCTGAGACCGGTTTGCAGCAGCTAGCTGGGAGGCAAGGTCAATTATTCTTTCATCTTTGTCTTGAAGATCAGCAACATAATTGGCCAGGTCCTTAGCATATCCATGCTCCATTCGGTCTAACCTCTTCTCTTCCTCCTCCTGATTGGACTTAACCATGCTCGCAACCAAGGCATCATATAATTCACAAAGATCTCAAACCACAAAGGGTCGGTTAAGCTCATCTTCAGTAACCGGTTGAGGATTATCTGGTGAAGGGTCAGTATCAGCAACGGCATCACTGTCGGTTGAGGAGTCATCGGTTGAAGAACTGACAGAGATAGCCGGAGGATCGGTTGAAGGAATAACAGCAAGTGATGAGGCTGAGACCGGTAGAGGAGTAAAGACTTGAATGGCAAGAGACTGGTCAGCTGGAGAAGTAGAAGGATCGGTAGGGTGATCGGTAAGGGGCCTCTCGGTTAAATGAGCAGAGAGAATAGTTGGGGGACTGGTAAGAAGAGTAAGTGGAGAAACTGTAGAAGCATCGGTCGAAGGATCGACAAGTGAAGTGACATGAGGCTTACCGGTCCTAGATATCTGATCGGTCGGAGAAATAGTAATCTCTTCATCAACTGACTCTGAAGAAGCATCAGAATCTATGACCTGTGCAAAGTATTCATTGGGTCAGGAGTGACAGCCACATCGGTTTCCAAGCTAAGTGCAATGGCACTTTGAATATCATAAGCCTCATCAAAAGCAGAGGCAATCAGGTTAGCAGCGATATGGGGCAACGGTAAGGCAGCTTTCCTTAGCCGAAACCAATGGAATCACCTTTAGAGCAAGAAGAAGCAAAGCAGCTTATCTAATATTGCTCCAAGGTTGAGGATTGCCATTCCTCATAATCGAAAGTCTGGTCACATTTGGCATCAACCCAACTCTATGGGTGACATCATAAGTCCATCTCAATGTCCTTAATTCCAAGACTTGAGAGATTCTGTTGTTGATAGAAAGAAAGCGCATGAATAGGTTGGCGGTTGAGAAGGTGAACTCAACCGGTCTGGGAGCAACACTTGCAACTTCTCCTTGAATTCTGATGTGAGAAAGTCTTTAGGATTTGGAAGGAGAGAACACTGGTTTCTGCTTGGTGGGAAAGTTGGTGACTAACTGTTGATCGGCTTTGAAGGGCTTTATTTGTTGGCCCTTGGGAGGTGCAAACCGCTTACGTTGTTTGAGGACATGAGGTTTTTGACCTTTGAAGCTGGTTTCCCCAGGGCCTACGGTTTTGGAGAGGTAGAAAGGAATATCACCTTCTTTTTCTTTCAACTTCTGGAGCTCTTGGGAAAATGGTGGGGGCAAAGAAACAAGCTTGTATTCAGCACGGCTAGAGATCTTTTCATGAACACCAAAAAGGGGAATGCCATGAGAGGAACGTGGGATGGAGGACTTCGTGGTATAATAATTCAGAGGAGAAAATACATCCTTCTAATAGAGGCAAGGATCGGCGTAGAACGGTGGAACAGCAGGATCCAATAGGTTAAACTCAGCATCATCATCAGAAATTTCTTCTTCTTTAAAGAAGTCAGATTCATCATCAGGATCAGTGGAAGTGGGAGGCTTAGATTGTTTCTCCTCCTCAACCTTTGGAGGACTAGAGAGCAAGGCTTGAATCTCTCTAACTTGGCTATCCAGAAGAGAAGCTTGAACAGCTTGAGCAGTGGCCATAGCTTCAGCTCTGGCTAGCAACCGGTTTTGCTCAATATCAAATAAGCTAGCAGCTAAAGCTTGTTGCATTTCAACATCATCAGCTGCAATCGGTTGAGACACTCCAATCGGTTCAGTAGATACATCTGTTGGAGGGGTTGTGACAGGTGGAGATACCATCGGTTGAGTAGTAACCGGTTGGGCAGCAATGCCTCCTCCCAGGATGGTAACCGGCGACGTGTCGGTAAGGCCTCCTCCTAAGCTTCTAACCGTTGCCATCGGTTCAGGAGTGGTAAAAACATGCTCCACACTCTCCATTCGGTCAGGCTTATTAGCACCATCAGAACTAGAACTAGAACTGGAACTAGACTTAGCAATATCATCAGATTGCTCCTTTTCTTCCTCTTCCCCTTCATCTTCAAACATAGCATCAATCTCAGCATCGATAACTGTAGGCCACTTGGTTGTGTTGGACTGAACCACAGAAAAGAAATCGGCTAAGGATATGTTTCCAGCCGCTTTAAGCTCAGTATCCATGTCCAAAAGATTATCCAGCACATCCATAACATTTCTAATCAATTGATTCTTCCTTGGGCCAAGGCAAGCAGGCTCAGAATCAAAATTTGGAAGAGAGTCAAACTCCATCTCATATCTCCCCGACTGATAGAAGTCAGTCTCGATCAAGGTGTCTATGGCCCCATAAAGAATGGCAAAATCTGCCCAAACTGCTTGGACCATCATGTCCTGTCTCATCCTATCTTGAGCCAAGTAAACAACATTCCACTTGAGAGGAAGCTGATCAAAGAATTTGTTGTACACTTTGATGAGACTGAGCCGAGAAGCAAAAAGATCATAGTCTCTGAGATGGTACGGTCGACTGAAGAACACACCATTCTCTTCATGTCGGTTCCCAAAATCAATATAATCTTGAAGATTGCCAACCGGTACGGAGGACTTATTGATCTCATGGAATTGAAGAAGCTTCCGAATGAACGGTGGAAAATGATCAATGGGGTATACCCAGTTTGGTGAGGGAGCTGACTGAGGATTGAAGGACCAAGGGTTGTTGTGGAAGATATGGAAGGTAGGATCTCTAATCGGTTGGCATCGTCGGTAGGAGGGGTTGGAGGCATGACCGGTGATAGGAATGTCATCAGTCAGGGTATCATGACTTAGTAACCAGTTAGGGATGAATGGTATGAATGCAGAAATATCAGCCTCAATCCTCTTCCTTCTTTCAGCATTTTTTTGGCAATTTGGAAAGGGGTTTTTGGGATTGGTTTTGATTTTGAGGAGGTTGGAGGAGTAGGAGGTTTGGATGATTTTTTGGCAGTCTTTCTTGGACGGATGACAGTAGAAATTAGTTCATTATCATCTTCATCATGATCAGGAGATTTTCTTTTGGCCGGTGAGGGGATCGGTTGAGCAGGCTTTGGTTGATCAGAAAACGGTTTGGAGACATCGGTTGCTTTCTTTTTCTTTGGTTGGGACGGTTTCTTCCTGGCCGATTGAGCATCGTTGAGGGAGCAGTTGCAGCCATCGGTTTGGCTTCCTTGAGAATTCTTGCTTAATCAGCCTTGTCAAATGCCTTGACAAAAGATTTTGGGACAGAGGGCTGATTACCAGAAATAACAAAAATGGAGGGGATTCTCGTAAGGATCCTACTCATTAGAACATAATGATAAGGCCTAGCTTTGTTCGTCCGAGTCAAATGCTTCTCCTTCTGAAACTTCTTGAATGCAATCAAAATCACTCGATAAATGAATGAACACCAATTGAATTTCCTTTGAAGCATCACAGTTGCAATGGCTTCCCATTGTATCATAGTTATACAATGATGGGAGCCAGACCGGCAAATCATGCATCGGTCAATCACCTCAGCTAGAGCATAGTGAACCTCATCAAGGTCAGCTTTCTTGTTTCCTTCACCGATCACGAAGGGATCGGTACCATGAACGCTTGCCCAGGCTAACTCCATGTCTTTGGAAGTAATGGAGGATGAACCGGTTGAGGGAACGGTAGGGAAGGCGTCGGCAATGGAGGATGGAGAGAAGTCAACCGATACACCACCAACAGTTAAAGTAATATGGGACACAATACCGGCTTCAAAGTTTCATCCACTTCTCCATTGTTGAAGAATTCATTTACAAGCTCGAACATGATGTCATCATTTACTTCTGGCATCAGGAACGGTAACAAACCGGCAGCAGTCAACATTTCTTGCAAAAGCTTTCCCTCTTCAGACTCAAAGAAGCTTGGGAGAATGTAACCTCCGAAGATGTCTTTCTTGGTTGGTTTGGGAGCCATCTGTTAAAAGAATCAAAGATCAAAACATTCTAAGTTAGAACACATTTCAAGAAAAAAATAGACGTGAGTTTAGATTTTGAAAAGTGTTCGGGTTCTTCAAGTTTAGAGTATTTAGGATTTTAGAAAGCTTTACCAGAAAAGATTAAGGTTTGAAGAACAAAGAAAAGAACGAAGATTGTTTGCTTTGAAGGCTCGGATCTTTTGCACAGAGAGAGATCTTAGATATTCGGAAATGTTGAATGAAGTTTTGAGTTTCCTTATATAGTGGAGAGAGAAAGAAGGTGGAGGGATTTTTGAATTTGAAGGGACAAAAAAAAAACGTTTCAACTGCCATGCACAGATATTTAAGAATATTGAACACGAGTTTAAATATGAAGGCGTAAAAATAGGTACGTGTGTGCAGGAGTTAAAAAATAATGCAATAATGACAAAAAGATAACCTTTTAATAAATTGGAATGATACAGAAGTTACATTTTTGATCAAAATATTTTAAATTTTGATCAACAACCAAGGACAGAAAGGACGGTAGTGGGAAGGAGTAGGAGGCAGCTTTTCTGAGGTGTCAGAAGGGGGTGAAGCGGCTGATTTGATTGATGTGACCTGTCGGTAAGCACGAGCCGGTTAAAACGAATTGGGAATAGTAATCCGGCCGCAGTTTGTCGGTTAGGTAATGAAGCGATCGGTTAGGCTAGCTTTCTTATGACGTCACCGCTTGAGGCTTGACCGGTCAAGAGGGTGTCCAGTTAGACTGTAATCGGTCAGGAATGAAAGTTTGACCGGTTAGGTGAGAGCTTTGCACCGGTTAAGGGCCATCGGTTAATGATAACTTTTATCGGTTAGGAGTTGTCGGTTTAGGATTTCTTGCATACCGGTTATGTGAACCGGTCAAGAGCACCGGTTAGCACAAGTAAATGAGGCACCACCATAATCAGTTGAGAGCTTACACAGGCAACAAAGTTAGCACAATAAATTAACGAATATCAATCATGCCTAGTTCTCCTCTAAGGAATTCAAATCTTTTAATGTCCAAGGGTTTTGTCAAGATATCAGCTAATTGATAATCAGTATGGACTTTTAAAAGAACAATGTTACCCTTTTCAACATGATCCTTGAGGAAGTGATATTTGATGTCTATGTGCTTAGTCTTTGAATGCATCACAGGATTATTGGAGACTGAAATGGCTGAGGTGTTATCACAATAGATATGACACACTTCTTGGGGGATTTCATAGTCCACTAGTTGTTGCTTCATCCATAGAATCTGTGAACAGCAACTCCCAGTAGCTATGTACTCAGCCTTAGTCGTAGAAGTGGAAATTGACGCTTGTTTCTTGCATGACCAGGAAACCAATCGGTTACCTAGAAATTGACAAGTTTCACTGGTACTTTTCCTGGTGACCCTACAAGCTGCAAAATCAGCATCTGAATAGCCAATTAGTGTAAATGATGAATCTTTTAGATACCACAAACCTAAGTTAGCAGTTTCCACAAGATATCTAATAATTCTTTTAACAGCTTGCAAATGAGATTCTCTAGGGTCAGCTTGAAATCTAGCACATACACATACGACAAACATGATATCTGGCCTACTTGCAATTAAGTAAAGTAGAGATCCTATCATACCTCGATAGAGTGTCATATCTACTTTCTTACCGGACTCATCTTTGTCTAGGTGTACATTTGTGGCCATTGGAGTGCTTTGAGGATGAGCGAAATCAAGACCAAGTTTCTTGATTAGATCTTTGGTATATTTGGCTTGATTGATGAAAATACCTTCTTGGGTTTGCTTGACATGTAGTCCAAGGAAAAATGTTAGCTTACCCATCATGCTCATCTCAAATTTGCTCTTCATAAGCTTCTCAAATCTCTTGCATAACTTTTCGTTAGTAGATCCAAAAATTATGTCATCAACATATATTTGAACTAACAATGAATGACCATTATGCTTTGCAATAAATAAAGTGGTATCGATTTTACCTCGTTTGAACTTCTCACTAAGTAGGAATTTGGAGAGAGTTTCATACCATGCTCGAGGTGCTTGCTTGAGGCCATACAAAGCTTTATTCAATTTATAGACATGATTAGGCTTCTTGGAATCTTCAAATCCAGGAGGTTGCTCTACATATACAAGCTCTTGAAGTTCCCCATTGAGAAAGGCACTTTTCACATCCATTTGATATAGCTTAAACTCTTTGTAGGCTGTATAGTCAAGAAATAACCTAATGGCTTCTAATCTAGCTACGGGAGCAAAGGTCTCATCATAATCTATGCCTTCTTCCTGTCTATATCCCTTCGCCACTAATCTAGCCTTATTTCTTATAATTTTTCCAGACTCATCCAATTTATTCCTATAAACCCATTTAATTCCAATCACTGTTTGATCACTAGGTCTAGGCACTAATTCCCATACATTGCATCTATCAAACTGGTTAAGCTCTTCTTGCATAGCTTCTACCCAGCTGGGGTCATCGAGTGCTTCTTCTGTCTTCTTTGGTTCTATATTTGAGACCATAGCAGAGGAAAATAATCCATGTTGATCCTCCATGTTTCTTAACTGGCCTCTAGTCATTCTTGGACCAAAGACATCACCAATCACATTTTCCAAAGGGTGATCTCTAACTGTTCTCACTTCCCTAGGGAGGTCTTGCCTGACCGATTCTTGTCTTAAGGTTTCTATTGGAGGAGTAGAATCGGCTAAGGAAGGTGTGACCGGTTGGGGAGATCGGTTAGCTGAGTGTGATGCTGACTGATGGTGATCGGTTATTGGGGAAGGAAACGGTAAGTTGATGTTTGAAATTGGTTCAGCTTCAGGTGGTGAATTAGAAATGATAACATGAGGACTAGCTGGTAGATGATCGGTTAGAGGGGTTTGACCATTGGGTTGTCTAACTGGTTGAGGGAAGAAGGAGTCATCAACTAGGTCTCTATAGGTTACACCACTAGAGGCTGAAGGTTGAGCTGGAGGTTGATTTGCATTGATACTGGTGGATTAATTGGAATTATGATTGCTGAATTCACCTGTCTCAAACACACCAGAATTATCAGTACTATTTGGAGCCTTATCAGACTCTAGCAAATCAAATTCATCAAAAGTAACATGAACAGATTTAGCAATTTTCAGCAACCGTTTATTAAAAACTCTAAATGCCTTACTGTGTTTGGCGTATCCAACAAAGATACCTTCATCGGTTTTTTCATCAAATTTACCTTGGTGCTCTTTACCGTTGTATAGTACATAGCATTTGCAGCCGAAGATCTTGAAGAAACCGATGTTGGAAATTCTACCACGCCACAGCTCATAAGGGGTCTTGTTGTGAAACTTGTTGACTAATGATCTATTCTGGGTGAAGCATGCTGTATGGATAGCTTCGGCCCAAAAATACTTGGGAAGCCTAGCTTCGGATATCATTGTTTTTCCAGCTTCGATCAATGTCCTGTTCTTTCTCTCAACTACACCATTTTGTTGCGGTGTTCCAGCAGCTGAGAAATTATGATCTATTCCGTGATCATCACAGTACTGAGCGATTCCATTATTTTTAAACCCCGTTCCATTATCTGATCTCATACTGATGATGTCACATTCCTTTTGGATTTGAAGTAGACGGAATAGTCTGGTGGCAACTTCATAGGTATCATCTTTTGAAGCAAAAGTCTCCACCCAGGTATATCTTGAGAAATCGTCTACAATAACCAAAGCATATCTGCTGCCCCCTAAACTGGCAGTTGTTGTGGGGCCAAACAGATTCATATGTAGGGATGGAAACGGGGCGGGTTCGGAACGGGTTCTTCATTTCCCAAACCCGCCCCTACAGTGAGATATCATTACCCGAACCCGCCCCGCCCCGATTATGCCTTACCCGAGCCCCGCCCCGCCCCGCCCCGCCCCGCCCCGCCCCGTTTAACCCGAAAAAAATTATTGCTTAAGCTGGGTAATTATCTCTTTTAAACTAATAAACATTTAACTCTTTCAACAGCTGAATGGGCATAAACAATATACTCCTTCCTTACTTTGAAAAGCAAATGATTAGATATCATATTGCAGATTGCAAATGAAGGCAAGGAAATGGGAAGTCCAACCTAAATTGCTCTTGCTATATGTGATATGATAAGGGTATTTAAATAATTTTTAAATAATCGGGGCGGGTTCGAGGCGGGGCGGGTTCGGGGCGGGGCGGGGTAAACCCGAACCCTACCAAAACCCGGCGGGTTTTCAAAAGTGCATCCCAAACCCGACCTATTAGGGGCGGGTCTTTTCGGGTTCGGGGCGGGTTCGGGTTTTTTGCCATCCCTATTCATATGTAGCAACTGAAGGCACCTAGAAGTGGACATGCAGGGCTTTTTGTGGAATGATTCTTTATGTTATTTTCCTAATTGGCAGAATATGCATTTCCTTCCGTGGTCAGCAGACACTTGAGGTATGCCGGCAACTAGATTTTTATTAGCCAGTTTGGATAGGTATTTGAAGTTCAAGTGACTGAGTCTCTTGTGCCATAGCCAGGAATTCTCACTGATGTTCTTAGCTACAAAACAAACATTAGTAACATTCGAAACATTATTTAAATCTATAGCATAAACGTTATCTTTTCGATATCCAGTGAGGAGGGTTTCACCTGTGGCAATATTTTTCACATAACAGTTGGAAGAATTGAAAATACAATGCATACCTTTATCACAAAATTGTGATATAGAGAGAAGGTTGTGTTTCAGACCATCCACCAAAGATACCTTCTGTACAATGACTGTACCTCTTTTGATGGATCCACGACCAATAATTTTACCCTTTGCGTTGTCACCAAAGACAACTGGAGGACCAGACGCTTCTTCAAGATCGGTTAGGAGATCGGCATGTCCAGTCATATGCCTAGAGCATCCACTGTCCATAATCCAAACATCCTTACCGGCATCGGTTGAGGCCATTAAGCATACCTGAAATAAAATAATAAGCTTATGGTCCCCCTTATTCTTTTGGGTTCAAAGAGTTAGTTCCTCTTTGGCAGCCATACCTGGCCACCACCTGAGCTTTTAGACTCAGTAGGTCCAGATAGGTGCTTCAAGAGGCATTCATAAGCCTTGTGACCAATAAAACCACAATTTTTTACATTTATTTGAAGATGGTTGTGAGGGCTTAGATGAGCTGATGTTCAATTTTGCCAATGCTTCAGAGGGGTTTACTGATTGACCAGAAACAGATCCTTTGGGGACGAAGGTGATGGATTTACCTTTGTTGGTCGATTGCGTAGGTTTGGGAAGGCCTTTACCGGTTGAGGAGCCCTTACCAGTTGGTTGATCGGTGATGGTTGTCTGACCGGTCGGACCCTTACTGGTTGTGGCTTTCTTACCGGTTGAGGTTTCCTTACCTGCAACATGGTCAGCAATTTTAATTCCACCTTTGCTGTCACCATCACTGAGAGGGACATATTGTCCTAACTCAGGATCGGCTACCTCAGTCCCTTGGGATTTGTTCTTGTCAATCTTGGCCTTCATCTGTTCCTGAATCTTGGGATAGTTATGTGGAACAGCACTGAAAGGTCTGGTTAACCCTCTCTTAAGCAAGTTGGATTGAGCATCATCAAATTTACCCATTAAGTTCTCATTAACAGACTTTGTAACTGGTTTGTCTTTGCTGTCATTGTCTTTGCTGCTGGAGGTAAAGCTTATACCAGATGTTACATCTCTATTAGGAGACATCTGATCTTGTATGATAGTTTCCACGGCAGCTCAGGATTTTGAAAAGGTGTCAATAGTTTTTGAAAGTGAGTTATTTCTTGACACAAGATCAGCAACTTGACTAACACAGATATTTAGTCTCTCAGTAAGCCCTTGATTATCTTTCTTTAACTGATCAGACTCTAGCTTACTTTCTTTTAAAAATTTTATTTCAGCTTTCAAGAAGTCATTCTCAGTTGTGATCTTTTTAAAATTAGCAGCCATAATTTTGTGAACTTCATTTAATTTTTCAAAATCTGAGAAGAGCTCATTCATCACCTCTGCCATTTCAGACTTAGACATATTTGGCATTGGGTCAATGGTAGACTGAGAGGTTGAGAATGATGGTTCAAAATTAGGATCAAAATTAGGTAGTGATGATATCGGTTGAAGGCTTGACTCAGTTAGGGTCTTTAGATATTGAATCGGTCGGGGCTCAAGTGTCGGTTGATGAGAGGAAATCGGTAAGGCTTGAGCTTGGTAGGTATGTTGAATCGGTTGCATCAGCGGTCTGAGAGTGGGCATGGTTTTACACTGACCATAGAGGGATCCACCTATGTTTTGGATTTTAAAGTTGTAGGGATTATCTGCCTTGGGAATAGGATCGTCAAAATAAGTCAAGGGAGATCTCATAGGTTGGGTCTGGTCATTGTAAGATGATTGTTCATTAGAGTTGGGGTGTCTATAGATAGGTGACTGCATGGAGATAGGTTTGTCATCGGTTCCATCAATAGCAACAAAACTGACATCAGCATCTTCATCTATGTCAGCATCCTCATTTTCAGAATCTGTCTCAAACCAGACTGGCATAGCCGTTTCAGTTCCATCCTCGGCAACTAAACTCTTGGATCTGGGATTTTTCTTGAATGGTTTCTTCCTTAGAAATTCATATTTAGGTTGAGGACATTTGGAAGCAAAATGACCCGATTTTCTACAGTTGTAACACACAAGCTCACCTTGGGCATTCTTACCATCGGTTGAGGTTGAGGTTTGGCCTTTTCTTTGGAAGTTTCCAGTTCTTTGAAATGAAGAGGATTTGGGTTGAAAGGATTTGCTGCGGGATTGTTGGGATCTTTTAAAATCCTTGAACTTTCTGTAGTTTCTAGCGAAGACAGCAAACTCATCTTCTTCCTCAGGAGGCATACTGGATGAGGTATTGGCTTGAGTTGGTTGAGGTTGAGAGATTGAGGGAGAGTCATTGGTAGGTTGGCTGTTTAGCAAAGAAGAGCCAGGGAAGATCTCGGTCTGAGCTGGTAGAGATAGATTTTTAAATTGTTTTTGAACTCCACTCAGCCGATTGAGTTCTTCCTCATATAAAAACAAAGTTGAAACAATGTTCTGGATATGAGTAACATTCAAATCTCGGCATTCTTTCAAAATAGCGACCTTGACATGCCACAAATCTCCGAGAGAATTGAGGAATCTCATGTTTAGGTCTTTCATAGTGTAAACTCTACCTAAAGATGCACAAGAATTACTCACCTCGCAAAAACGATCGTACGTTTCCTTTAACGTCTCATTTGGGTTCTTCTTGAAGGACTCGAACTCCGCAACGCTTTTGTAGAGTCTATTGTCCTTGACCACTTGATCTCCTTCAAAATATCTGAGTAAACTCTGCCACACTTGTTGAGCAGTCTCATAGCATTGTACTTGTTTGTACAGTCTGTCATCAAGTCCTGAGGTTAAAATATGCAAGGCTTTTCTGTCCAAGGAATCATAGATCTTGTCATCCTCGGTCCACTCTTCTCGTGGTTTTGGCACATAGGTTTCATAAACCTCAAAATCTTGTTCAGACATTCTATCGGCATGATCCATGAGAGGAGTTTTGGGTGCTCTAGTTGCAAGATTGATTTTTTGGGGTGTCATTGGACCATCTCTGACTACAGTGGTTAACCTATCATCTATTGAGTCGAAGTACCGCATAATTCTGTTTTTCCATACTGGAAATTCGTTTTCATTCAACATGGGAATAGTCGCCATGTTCCAAGTTTGCATGAGTTTTCCTGCCATTTTGGAATTGGCAATTCAAGCGGTTAAGCTTGAAAAAATGGTTTTTGAAAATTGCTAGCTCTGATACCAATTGTTAGGTCCCAAATGGTAGGAATCAGGCTAGAGGAGGGGGGGGGTGAATAGCCTGATTAAAACTTTTTGTTAAAATTCTCTTTTAAACTTAAAAAGTATTAAGTTGCACTAGCCAACCGGTTATAAAGATTTGCACAGCGGTTTATAAGTTAGAGTTTCTCAAACCGATTAGATGAGATGTTCCAAACAGTAAATTAAAATCTCATGCAGCATGGACAAATTTCATTTCCAAGTAAGGAAAACATGTTAAGCAGTAGTAGGAGTCAATAGGTTGTGACTGGTCACGAGATTATCAACCAGTTACAACTACATGAAAATAAACAAACACACAGAAGAATGACACGTTGTTTGAAGAGGTTCACATTGTTAAATAACTGCTACGTCCTCTACCAAGTTTGGTCAGAACTTGGATTTGTGAAAGTGCACTGCTATTAATGGATCCTACCTATTACAAGTTGCAAGCCAATGATTGAAGGCTTCTAAATAAAGGTGACCACTAACGGATCGTGCTACAATAAAGACCTGGTGTTTTCTAGAGATGTGCTCACAAGTTGAGCTGATTCTCTAGGGTGTTGTGTGTGAATCAATCAATGTGTTTCGTAAGTAGTCTAATGAAGAAACACTACAATATTTATTGAGGTGCTCAGTGTATAAGTCCTACAGAGGTGTCTAGAGAATAAAAGGACTTTTATTGAATGCCTTGAACTAGGGAATTTGCAGGTTGGTAGTTCAAAGCAGCTCACTCTCAAAGATCATAAATGCACCAACCTTCTTCAATGCTCCAGGAAAGCTATTTATAGTGAACTTCAAATGAAGGAGCCGTTGTCTTTGAAGAGGTTGCAATGATGACTTGAACAGGCATGCTTTTGAATGGGAGTATCTTTGCATTTAATGCCTGAGATAGGAAAGAGAAGATTTTCCTTGAGTGGTTGGATGGATGTGAGTACTGGTTACTTTGACAATCCATTTTGAGCTTCTGACAGCCGCAGGAATGTCACTTCAGCATCCATTCAGCATGCTGCTTTACCCACTTTAGCTAAAGTAGTGGCTGGGTAGTTAGGATCAATAAATGCTTCGGTAAGGTTTGCTGAAAGGAAGCTTGATGGAGAAGCTTAACTGGTTGGACAAGATAAGGGCCAGAACCGGTAAGGGATCAATCAGTATGGTAAGGACCTTAGCTGATCGATTAAGGGCAGTTATGACCGGTCCAGGGCTTCTGACCGGTTGAGAGACCAACCGGTTAAGGAAAGCTTCATAAACACGTAGCTCACAAATTGATGGAGAATAACTTCAGCTCTTCAAATCTTCATGCCTTGAGAAAATTACAAAATAAAAACACTGGCACATGCACTAAGGGATCCTATCATACATAGAAAAATTCTATTTGGTCTAATTAATTTTAGGGGTCCACATTAATGCTTGTCTTGATTAAGCAATTCTAAATCTAAACATATATTTGACTAACACACGGGAAGCTTGAACCCTGCAGGTGGACCTTTGTCGAGCATGCCCTTGGCCAAGGGTCGAAAAGTACAATCATTTCATTCGACCTTGCCATCTGTCGCCTTTCGATCTGCCTCCATGTCATCTAACCTCCTTTTCAGATTTAGGAGCTCCCTAACATACATGTTGCCTCTTGGATGGGAGATAGAATTAGATTTCTGTCTTTCCTCTTAGTGGTGCTCCCTCCTTGAGTGTGTCCTCTACCTCTCATCTCTTAGGGAGTCCTTTCTCTTCTATTTCCCCTGTGAAGTGATCGATCTCCTCTTGATGGAGACCTACGTTGAACTATATCAGCCTCGAGCTGCCTTCTCTGAGCTGAGTCGGCCTCTTGTACCCTTTGATGATTGAGCCTATTCCTCGGGTCACCAGTTCTATCAACAGAGATGTGGGTAAGGGCGGGCTATCATCTCTCCTTTCTTCTCCAGACAGCCTAGGGCCACCATTAGCACGTCTGTGTGAGGTAAGAGAAGGAGCTACCCTTTGTTACCTCTTGTCGTCCTTTTTAGGAGACTCTGATAGCTCGAGTAAATCATTTTGCACCTCGAGCAAGCTTTGCAGCACTTTAGCTCGCTCTAGTAAGATCTCCCTCCTACTATGGTGAGAAACTTAGGGACATGGTTATCTCCTCCAAATACCTGCACTTGGGGTGCCCAAGTGGAGGTGGAGGCAAGTTGACAGTACGGTTCCCCGCACCTACATCCGTGTCTGGGTTGTTCCCCCCATCATTCTCATTGGTTGGTTCACTTGAGGTTGTGGAAATGTATCATTCAGATACCATGTTTTGTGTTTTTGTAAGGTTTCAAGGTCTAGTGTTATCGTTTCCCGATAATGGAACCAAACTGATGATGCAGGAAATGATCCGGATCAGCCTTAGCCCACCAATAGGTTGTAATCCATCTAATAGGACCTGAAACCACGAACAAACGACTAGCTAGGATTGTCTCTGGCGTGATGATGAGATGTTGAGTTATATGGTTATATAAACTGTATGGAAAAGACGTAAATCTCAAAATAGCCAAGATGACATTACCTTTTAACGTATGATGTTGTCTGGTATATATAGTGGCATTATGGGATCATTATTAATTCCTAAGATCGCGAAAATGTTGTTGGCGTAACTGTATTCGAGAATGTAGGAGTCGGTTACAAATAACGACGTGGGTAAACGCACGTGTTGGTAGGTCGAGGTCGCCTGAATGATCAAGGGCGGCTTGACTTCATGCCTTGGTTAGGCGGAGAGTGTATAAGTAGGAGATCGAAGGTCGGACAATAAGATTGGTCGGCTAATCTCCACTGATGAGCTTGTAGGATTGTAGCTGTTCAGTATGCCCATTTCATTTTATGTACCTCTGAAATGGTCCAGATATTGGACATTATGCATTGGCCCGATCCATCACTTTTATTCTGTTCTATCTCCGACACCTACTCAAACCACTAACAACCTTAAATATTTTCTTTAAACATGTGCATAAACCAAGGTGTAAACCCTGAAAAAAAAACTGAGTAGCATTCATTTAGTCCTCAATTTATACATTTTTCATCCCTCACAATAATTAATTTTTGTTTTAGTCATTAATGATTTAATATACAAACCATGCCATTCCATCTAACTGTCATCTATTTCTCTGTTAAATCATGTCAATACAACACTGGGAGTCTATTACAAGTATAGGTGCATGTTTTTGCAAGTTGTCATATTCTCTCTTTAGGCTCCGTTTGTTTCGACGTAAAATATTTTTCGGAAAATATTTTCCTGTAAAATATTTTTTGAAAAATGTTTTACTTAGGAAAAATTCGTAAGTCGTTTTACTTAGGAAGAGCGTAAAATATTTTCGATTGTTTGGTAAGGAAAATATTTTTCGAAAAATATTTTCATGTGTTTAATGAAAATATTTTTCGATATATATAAATATATATATATATATATATATATATATATATATATTAGTATTATGATTATGATTATGATTATGATTATGAATATGATTATGATTATGATTATGATTATGATTATGATTATTATTATTATTATTATTATTATTATTATTATTATTATTATTATTATTATTATGATTATTATTATGATTATTATTATTATTATGATTATGATTATTATTATTATTATTATTATTATTATTATTATTATTATTATTATTATTATTATTATTATTATTATTATTGTTATTGTTATTGTTATTGTTATTGTTATGATTATGATTATGATTATGATTATGATTATGATTATGATTATTATTATTATTATTATTATTATTATTATTATTATTATTATTATTATTATTATTATTATTATTATTATTATTATTATTATGAATATATATATATATATATATATATATATATATATATATACTCCTCTATCCCACCAAAACTGATACCAAATTTCTGGGCACGCGGATTAAGAAAAAGTAAGAGAGAGAAAAAGTGAAAAAAAATGTTGTGAGTATGAAGAATTAAATAGGAGAGAGAATGAGTGGGGTAAATAGTAAAGATTCACTTCCATTTTGGAAAGTATCAGTTTGGCTGGGACAGACCAAAAAGGAAATAAGTATCAATTTTGATGGGACGGGAGGAGTATATATTATTATTGATGCCGCAGGAAATGTACTTATCAATCTTCCTCCATGTGACAGGACTATTCACCTGACTCCTAGACCTGAAATCAGAACCCATGACTAGCCGAATGTGTCTCCAGCTTAAACCCTCGGGCGTGAGAGTAAGTATGTATGTTTGGAGAGCTAATAATGTAATTGAACAGAGATATTCAAATGACAAAATTTCAGTTACCTCAAAATCGTTGTAGTGGTAATGTATTTATAGTTGTTGAATGTGGTATATTTGGTGGCCAAAATCTAGGGAGAAACGTGTTTCTCCATAAGTTATGGAGAAACGGGTCCCGACTTGTCGCGCGACAATGAACTGGATATCCAGAACCTTATGAAAGTGATATCCAGAAACCTTCAAATGAATATCCAGAAACCTTCAAAATGTTTCTGGATATTCATTTGATGGTTTACGGATATACATTTGAAGGTTTTCGGATATCCGAAAACCTTCAATAGCAATTTCTGGATATGCCCTAACACATTTCGGATATGCACCTAACGGTTTACGGATATGCACCTAACAGTTTCTGGATATACATTTCACATACTTTCTGGATATGCACCTAACAGTTTCTGGATATCAAACCCAAAGCTTCTGGATATCCAGAAGCTTTTGGTCTTGGCCTTGGGTTTTTTTTCTGGATATCAAATGCAAAGCTTCTGGCTATTAAAAACACGTTTCTCCATAGTTATGGAGAAACGTATTTCTCAGCAGACCTACTCTATTTGGTGGGGCTACATGAGCTCCGTTATTTGAGGGACAGTTACATGTCGTGAGAACGTGTCCTATAATGGCTCCTGAATTGAAGGAAACCAATTATGGAAAGAATAGAAGCACGTGCGCCTGTAATCGTTAGGTCAACGCTTGCTTGGCAGGTCGAGGTCGCCACTTGGGGTTGGGCCGACCTGACTGTCGGGTAGGGCTGGACCATACCCGAAATAGAACCTGGATCGTAAGGTCGGACTAAGTTAGGTCGGGACCTGGAAGGTCGGACAATGAGCTTAAGTCGACTGATCCATAAGATGGGCCTTGAGCCGTGAAATAATTGGGCCTAGTCCACTGAGAATGTGGTGGCAATAATTGTCTGAGGGTTGGGCTTTACCCGCTTGGCCCAACTCGACACTTTTGGTATGTTCAGTGGCCCCCAACTTTCTGAGTTGACTTTGTCGACCAGGAAGTTAAAGAAAATATGATGAAGCTTGTAGTAGTTCGAAGGTCAATGCTTGAGTTGGGGTTTACTCGCTTGATGGTGACGTGGCTCAATCCTGATCATTGATTGTTGAATGGTTGGATCGTTAGGAGCGCCATATTTCTTAATCATTACTGTTTTTGACGTTTGAGAACCGTCTTGGGAAACGTTTTCGCATTCAATTAGGAAAATTAACTTTTGAATTTTCCTTTTCCTTCTCCATTACTGAAAAATATAAAAGCCTCAATCCTTCTCCTTCACGAACTTTTAATTTCTCCAAATTCTAGCGTACCTCCGGCGAAGGCAACTGAAACAGTAGTTGATTCAAATCGAGCTTTCATCTTCTCCAGCAACAACTCTTCATTTTTCTGATTAAGGTATTCTTCTCTCCCTTCAGCATTAGGGTTCAATTTCTTCGCTTTCTTTAATTTTGCCATTGCTAGGACTTTTAGCTGTGAGCCCGGAGCTTGGTATGGCTACTGTAGTGTAAACCGAAGAGTCTATAAGCACCTGAATGGGGTATGGAGTGAGATCACAATGGAGGAGTGTTCTTCAATTTTGACCCGGTGGGGATTGCACTTTGACGAGCTAGGGTTGCCTGTAGGAGAAAATTTAGGTGTCTTAGAGTCAGGCGATCCGAGAATTGTGTCTTTTAATCTTTTCCATGAACTCCTCGACCATATAGCCGTGTTCTACGTCCAAGGTTCCAACAAACCTTCTTTTCTTAGGAACAGAATTGGATTTCCATGGGAATCTAGGTCGCTTCTTAGTACGTCTACTAGGTCCCTTGAAACTGCGTATAGGACTGATTCCCCTGTTTCCTCTTCTTATACAGATATGGCGACTCAAGGGGGAACCTCGGCTTCGACCTCTTCTAGCCCTCGGATAGTGGATGCCTTCGAGACCTCCGTTGGAGGAGTGTTCTTCAATTTTGACCCGGTGGGGATTGCACTTTGATGAGCTAGGGTTGCCTGTAGGAGAAAATTTAGGTGTCTTAGAGTCAGACGATCCGAGAATTGTGTCTTTTAATCTTTTCCATGAACTCCTTGACCATATAGCAGTGTTCTACGTCCAAGGTTCCAACAAACCTTCTTTTCTTAGGAACAGAATTGGATTTCCAGGGGAATCTAGGTCGCTTCTTAGTACGTCTACTAGGTCCCTTGAAACTGCATATAGGACTGATTCCCCCATTTCCTCTTCTTATACAGATATGGCGACTCAAGGGGGAACCTCGGCTTCGACCTCTTCTAGCCCTCGGATAGTGGATGCCTTCGAGACCTCCGTGGTGCCTGGCAGGAATGAAAAGGGATATGTGCCCCCAAAGCCTTTCAGAGGGAAACAGAACTTTCCATCTCGGATAAATATGGTGTACAATTTCTGTGAGGTGGATAAGAAAGAGTTTCACATCACTCTTTATAGCAAGAAGGACTTCCTATCTCAGTTTGGTGATACTTACGAGGAAGATCCTACTAGGGTGGCCTTCTACTATGGCCAATTTGAAGCTGGCCTGAGGTTACCTTTGGATCCGTTTATAAATGAGTTTCTAGAGTGTGCAAATGCCTTACCCCTCCAGCTGGGAGCCAATACATGTAGAGTCTTGGTTTGCTTTGCCATGGTTTGCAGATTCTTAGGGTATGAACCTTGTATGAGGGTGTTTAGGGAGTTCTTTAGTGTCAAATTTGATAAGGACAATGGGATAAGCACTCCTTCCAAGCCAAAATCCCCTAAGTTATTTATCAACCTCCCCGATAAGGCCAGTGGTTGTAATTCCCACGTGGTAGTAGTAGAGAGTAGAAGAGGATAGGAGTTTCCCTTGCCCTGTGCCGACTCCAAGGTGTTGAGAGAGGAGGACTACTGGGAGCCCTACTGGCACGCTGATCTGTACAAAAAGTTGGTGGAGCTCGCAAAGAGGGGACCCATTAGTTGGGAGGCTTTGGGGACCACCAAAAATAACTACATCCAAGCTGGGATGATGATTAGTGAGGGGGATGTTGTGCCCCTGGTCCCAGTTGTTAGATGTCAAAGGTATTCAGATTGGGTCACCCATGAGGGGGCTCGATTCGGGTTTGAGAGAGAGTGTCACTTCTGCAAGAAGACCGCCAATTATTGTAAGGATCAGGGCGAACACTTTGGGGGTAAGAGTTCTTCCCTTCATTGTCCCTTGACTTATCCGTTGCTTGCTCGCATGTAAACTATTAGCTCGTACATGTCTTGCTCGTACATAGAACTGATAGCTCGTATGTAGAACTTATTAACTCGCATATGCTTCAACTCGTAGATAATTCACTCTGAAGTATAACTTTTAGCTCGTGTGCATCTTGCTCGTACATAGAACTGATAGCTCATATGTAGAACTTCCACTTGTCTATCTAACCCTTTGTGACTTTGATTCCGTGCAGTTCTAACCCTGAGTAAGAGGCTAACATGGTCGAGCCGTTGATGTAAGGAAAAGCAAGAGAAGCTGCGGGGCAGCAAATGCTAGAGAGCATCGAGAGAAAGAGGGCACTCAGCGCCAAGAGCTCTTGAAGTTAGTAGACGTGGACATTGCCAATTCTATTCCCGTGGAGGATAATCTTGAGGAACTGGAGGAGGGACGAGTTGAAGGAGATGCCCAAGGGGTTGAAGAGGGTAATGCTGCAGAGGTTGATGGGGCTGAGCACACTATGAAGCCAATCTGGGAGGTTGTCCGAACCAGAACTCGAGCTCAGGCTAAGGCCAAATCGAAAGCTAACTCCCAGGCCAAGTTGCCTATCATAGATGTTGATGAGGAAGAGGAGGAGGATGACGCTCCTCTCAGCAAGAAAATCAAGATTGGGAAGACCAAGGCAAACTCGACAACTGAGCAGGTCGACGCTACTGAGCAAGTGGATGCTGAAATTAGGGGGCCCCAGTCCTCCCCTATCCGAGTATCTTATGCCGAGCTGGTTCAAGCTCGTGTTGACGAACTGAGTGAAGTTGCTCCCCTGACTGGGGTGAATTGCTTGGCCAGGGAGTATCCCGAGCTGGAATACGGCCAGGTGATCGTGAGGAGGGGGGCTGACCAAGATTTGGTCAAGAAGTATACCAATAGAGCCTTAACTCCAGAAGCTTGCCGTGCTAGGGTCGAGCTAGCTCACTCCGAGGTAACTCTTGTAGTTTTCTGTATCGCTGTCTTTCATTTCTTTTGCTTGTCCAAAGTTTCCACTTTACTTCTAGTCGACCTAATCCCCTTTCTTTACTCGTCATTTCAGTCTCTTGCTATGATTGATTTATCTACTAGCTATTGGAAAGCTGCTGAGGAGCAGGAGAAGCTGGCCAAGACCATGTTGGCTCGTAAGAATGAAGAGTTGAGCAAGCTGGGGGAAGACCATGCCAAGTTGAAGGATGAGCAAGATAAGCTGAAGGAGACGCATTCTGATCTTGAATCGGCGTATGAAGCCATGAAGCTTGTTAAGGACAATGAGGTGAAGCTTAAGGAGGATGCCTGGAGGAGACTGGGAGAAGCTGACAAGGAGCAGGCTACTCTCAAGGAGGAGAAAAAGAAGATGTAGCAGAATCTTGAATTGGCGACCCAGCAGTTGGAAGAGGTGCCTGTTACTTTAGCGAAGAAGCAAGAAGAGCTCGACGCTGCACGGCTTCAATGGGGGGATGGAGCTGTCTGATGCCATCAAAGCTGCCAAGGAGGAGGCCGTGAAAGCCTATAAGGAGAGTGACGAGCTCCACGATTATGTCACTGACAAAGCCAGAGGATTCTTTGATGTAGGTCGGAGCCATATGGCTCGACGTATCGTGGTAGATCCCTTTATCGATATATCCGTTGAGCAGCTGGCTAAATGGGCGTCTGAAGATCAGTTCAATACAGCAGCTCGTCTGGGTCATCACCTAGTGCCCTATAATGACAACGACTTGGATCTCATTGCTCAAGATGATGCAGAGGCTGAAGCGGAAATTTGGATTCCTCATCTTGTTGCTCCTGTCAACTTCAATACTATTTTAGCGGAGCTCGAGGAGCCTGATTCGCCGACTTTTGATGGTGACACTCCGAAGCACGGATTTTCTGAGTCAGGTAAACCTATTGGACCCCAACAGCGAGAAGATCCCGTAGATGATCAAGCGACTACAAGTAACCAAGTTGAGGCTGACCCGTCCTCTTTAACTTAAATTTGAATGGCCATGTAATCGAACAAGTCCCAAACACTTTTTGTTTTTTGTTTTGTAACTGTTGATGCTTTGGCCCAGCTTTCGGGAGGCATCTTTACTTATGCATTTGGTTTGCTCTTGTCTTGGCCCATTTTGGGAGACTGAGCATTTATTTAATCGTAGCTAACTTTCATAGTTTGGATTCCATGTTTTTTATTATAGCATGAATACATGTCGAGCTAGATTTAATAGGACAAATAAGTCGCCCTAAGCCTTAGGTCGGCCTGGTTTTATGACAACTCAATCGACCTTAGACTTGCAAAAACTTTTTGCAAAGGAGATTGACTAAGAGTCGAACCTGTTTAAGAGATCAAAGCTGACCAAGGGTCGAGCTTATTAGAATGAAGTCGACCTAGGGTCGGACTTGTTAAAGGAACAAAGTTGATTAAGAATCGAGCTTGTTAGAACGAAGCTGACTAAGAGTCGAGCTTGTTGGAACGAAGTCGACTAAGAGTCAGACTTGTTAAAGGAACAAAGCTGATTAAGAATCGAGCTTGTTAGAACGAAGCTGACTAAGAGTCGAGCTTGTTAGAACGAAGCTGACTAAGAGTCGAGCTTGTTAGAACGAAGTCGACTAAGAGTCGGACTTGTTAAAGGAACAAAGCTGATTAAGAATCGAGCTTGTTAAAACGAAGCTGACTAAGAGTCGAGCTTGTTGAAATTAGTGTAACACAATGTTTGGTCGAATAGAACTGCGATTTTTATTGAAGTATGAACATGCTTACATCAAATGGAAAGCTAGGACTATGACAAATTCAAACTTGGAAACTGCATTAACTTTTGAACTAGAGAACTGAACTAGAAGTAGTATTTGATAAGGTGAGTAGCGTGCCATGGGTGCTTCAACTCCTCACCATCTGGATGAGCAATCATGTAAGTCCCTTCCTTGATGACTCGAGTAACAATGTAGGGACCTTCCCAATTGGGAGATAACTTGTTCTGTTGGGTTCTCCTTCCTGTTGCCTCGATCTTTCTTAACACATGGTCACCCACTTGGAATGATCTCGTCTTCACCTTCTTGTCGTGGTAACTCTTTGTTTTTTGCTTGTAGTTGACCATCCACAGATAAGTTGTATCTCGCTTCTCGTCAATCAAATCCAAGTCGATCAGTCTGTTGGTATCGTTCTGCTCTTGATCAAAGATTACCACTCTGGCTGTAGGAAATCGTAGCTCAGCTGGTGTCATGGCCTCCGACCCTTATGTAAGAGCGAATGGGGTTTCCCCTGTAGGCCTCCGAGTGGTTGTACGAACTGCCCAAAGAGCAAGGGGGAGTTCGTCCAACCAGTTACTACGTCGACCCAGTAATCCCGTCTTGAGTGAGGAGAGGACTAGTTTATTCGCTGCTTCAGCTTGTCCATTGCCTTGAGGATAGGCAACACAAGATTGCCAATGCTTGATCCCTACTCGATTCATTTCTTCTTCGAAGGCCCGAGAGAATTGTAAGCCGTTATCTGATACTATAGCTCGGGGGATCCCAAATCGACACCAGATGAAGTCATGAATGAAGTTGATGGCATTTTCCTCTGTGATGCGAGCTAGTGGCTTTGCTTCGACCCACTTTGTGAAATAATCAATAGCGACGATCACATACTTGCAGTTTCCTCGGGCGGGTGGGAAGGGTCCAATCAAGTCGACGCCCCACATGTCGAATGGCCAAGTAGCGATCACTAGAGTTTGCTCTGTTGTAGGCAGATGAGGTAGGTTAGAAAATCTTTGACACTGGTCACATTGTTGAACAAAATCATGAGTGTCAGATCTCATGTGTGGCCAGTAGTAGCCCAACGTGATCAGTTTGTCGGCCAAAGTTCTGGCCCCCTGGTGTCCACCACACACTCCACTATGCACCTCGTGCATTAACTGAGTAATTTCTTGGGGGTGAATGCATTTCAGCAATGGCCTAGTGTACGATCTTCTGAATAACATGACTCCCTGGATGACATAACTCGGAGCTTTCTTTTTTATAGCTCAAGCTTTCTTCTCGTCCTCAGGGAGCTCGCCAGTTTCCAGGTACACCTTCATTTCTTCGATCCAACACTTGTCATAAACCCAGTTTCTCAAGGTATCTTCCACACAATGAACTTGAACCCTTTCATATGCTGGATTCTCAAGGTAGGAGATGGGCTCTTCATGTGGTTCGTCTGTAGTAGCTAGCTTCGAGAGTAAGTCGGCTAATTCATTTTCTTCTCGACCAATCCTCTGAATTTCCCAAAACTCTAAGTCTTTTATCAATTCCTTCACCAGGTCGCAGTATTTGATCAAGGTAGAGTTCAGCACTTCGTACTCTCCTCGGACCTGGTTGACTATCAACTGGGAGTCGCAATATGCCATGATTTTGGTTGCTCCAAAGCATTTGGCGTACTCGATGGCTGCTACCAAAGCTTCGTACTCTGCTTGGTTATTAGAGTCTTCAAACTTAAACCTCAATGCTTCCTCATAGACCGTCCCAGATTCTGGTTCGATCAGGACTATCCCAGCTCCACTGACATTCTTCGTTGCTGACCTATCTGAGTAAACTTTCCAACAGTCGTCGGGTATACAAGTGACGAGCTGGGACTCTGGCTCCTTTCCTTTAACTTTCTCCTTCTGGGCTCGCACCTCGCTATCTTCCTCGGTGAACGTCAGCTCGACTAAGAAGTCTGCCAAGGCTTGAGCCTTCAATGCCTTTTGAGGTCGATACTCGATGTCGAATTCTGTGAGAGCAATTGACCAATTGAGCAAACGACATGAACTCTCTGGCTTGTGTAGAATTTTTCTCAAGGGCACATTTGTGAGCACAACAATAGGGTGAGTCAAGAAATAAGCTCGCAGCTTCCTTGAAGCCACGACTAAGGCATACACGACCTTCTCCACGTTGTAATATCTGCCTTCAACATCTGACAGAGCTTTGCTGACATAGTACACGGGCTTTTGAAGCCCTTCCTCTTCTCGAACTAAGGCTAGCACCGATTGATCTCCCATGCATGGACATACAAACAAAGTTTCTCCGATGGCCAGAGCTCGGTAGGGAGGAGAAGCGAGGTACTCCTTTAGCTGTTGGAACGAAGAATGATATTCGGCCGTCCACTCAAAATTTTTCGTCCCCCTCAAAGATCTGAAGAAGGGGAGAGACCTTTTCGCCGACTTGGCTATTAAGCGACCTAGGGCTGCCACCCTTCCATTAAGTCGCTGCATCTCTTTGATACTGGTGGGCTCCTGCATGTCGACTAGAGCCTTGATCTTTTCTGGATTGGCCTCTATTCCTCGTTGTGACACCATAAATCCAAGGAACTTGCCAGCTGCTACCCCAAAGACACATTTGCTTGGATTAAGCTTCATGTCGTTTGCTCGTAGATTGGCAAACGTTTCCCTTAGGTCGACTATGTGACATCCGGTCTTTGTTTTGATGATCATATCGTCGACGTAAGCCTCCATGTTTCGGCCAATCTGTGAAGCAAAGATTTTGTCCACCATTCTTTGGTAGGTCGCACCTGCATTCTTTAACCCAAATGGCATCATATTGTAGCAATAGATGCCTCCAGCTGCTTGAAATGCCGTCTTCACTATGTCATCCTCATGCATCTTGATCTGATGATAGCCTGAATAGGCATCGAGGAAGTTGAGGGTGGAGTGTCCAAAGAATAGAATCAACAAGCTTGTCGATCCGAGGTAGAGGATAGTTGTCTTTTGGGCAGGCAAGGTTAAGATTGGTGAAGTCGACACACATTCTCCATTTGCCGTTGGATTTCTTCACCATGACCACATTAGCTAGCCAGGTGGTATGTGTGGCCTCTTTGATTATACCTGCACTCAAAATTTTTTGTACCTCGAGTTTTATAGCCTCCTCCTTGTCGCGAGTGAAGCTTCTCAGCCTCTGAGGTTTGGGCTTTATGGTCGAGTTGACCTCCAGTCTATTAACAGCGACCTCCTCCTTAATCCCCTTCATATCTTCTACTCGCCATGCAAAGACATCATTGCTTTCCTCTAGCAGCTCGATGATCTCCGCTCTTTCCTCGGCTGATAGCTGCTTTCCAATCTGAATTTTTTGCTCAGGGTAAGAAGGATTTGTGATCACTGCTTCCAACTCGTCTACAGCCTCTAGCTCTGGACCATCTCTAAATTGTAGGGTCTCAATGATGATCTCCCTAACCCTCTGTCTTTCTTCGACCCCCAAGTGGGGAGCTTCCTCAGCAATCATGTCATCCAGCTCATCTGCGACCTCACTGGTGGTGGCCCCCGAGTTATTGTCGACTTGGAGGTATAGTTCGCCTGTGAAGACTTGGTCGACCATAACTGTATCTAGATCTACCGTGGTGACTTCAGAGTGACGTGTCGACTCAGTCATGACCTCGTCATGTTAGCGATAGGTTGACTCTTCCACGCTGGTGATTGTAGATAGACGAGTAGTTTTGGTGACAGATTTAGATATCTTCAAGTATCCCTCCGCTGTTTCAATCTCAAATTCCCTCTTCTTTCTTTCTCGAAGGACATGATCAAGGTATGCTCAGGCTGTGCTTTGTACACAGCCGACTCCAGCTAGCATGGGAAATTTAACTCGCTGGTGGGGAATTGAGGCCACCATCCCAAGTGCGACCTGGCCAGGAATACCAAGAATTGCAGCGTAATCACTATTCACGTCAATTACAATAAATTTTACCTTGGATACAACCCTGTAGGGGTGCTGGCCTATGTTGACATCTAACTCGATCTGTCCTTTGGCATCGACCCGGTGGTTGGTGAAGCCTTCCAATCTACCTGATGGATGTGGTTTTACCCATCCAAAAGATATGTTCCTAAGCTTATTTTTTGCTCAAAACCTTGAGAATTTAATGTATTTTGTTAGTGTTTTTGATAGTTCAGGGAATGAAGTGCAACAATGCTAAAAACGGAGGATTTGTACCCACTTTGGAAGTTCAAGGGCCAAGTTGTAATTTATTGGAAATTCAGGGACCAAACTGGAAATATGGAAATTTTGACTTATAAAAATTCGTGGGTTAAAGTTAAAAATAAAATCTCAAAGAGCGAAGTGCAAAAGAATTCATTATAGTGGTCAAAGTGCGACGGCAAAATTATGGAACGAAACGAATACTAAAAAGCAAGCAAGGATTCAAGGCAGTTTGCAAAAGTGTAATTGATCAGAACGAGTTAGAGCATTTGAAACGAATCGTGGTCACGAGTCCGGGTTTGGCAGCGAATTGGGCTTGGCATTTGGGCCTTGTTTGCACGGCTGATTCATACCTAGGTATAATATATAAAGTATAATAATAATAATAATATATAAAGGGAGGTGACTGCTATCAGGAAAGGGGGAAGCCAGCCGTGGCATTAGTGCTTGGGGAAGAACATAATTACTTCCCCCGTCTCCGTTTTGATTGTGGTTTATGTTTTATTTATTTTTATAATTTTTATTATGAGTAGCTAAATTCTTTTTCATGGATTGGATGTAGTAGTTGTCGAATCTCTATGCTAGTACGATTTTAATTGATTCAAACTTTCTCGTTCATATTTGATGAAATATATATAATTTATTTATTTGGTTTAGACTGTTGCACTAGCGTGGATAGTTTATTTAAAGTTCACTATTTTATCAATTAGGTTTGCTTGTTGACCTAGCGGAATACGAGGAAATCTAGATTCATTTATTTCTAAAGTGCTTAATGAATTTCTTGAGTGTTGTTTTGACCTAGCGGAATTTACAATACAACGAAAATATTAGGGTTGCAATTCGAACATCAAACGTCCCAACCCTTAGTCTAGCGAAAGAATCTTTGAACGAGATTGTCATTTTATTTAATAAATCTTAGCATAGAGAGGAGACAATTATGAAATCCAATCCGTGAATTCCTTTGATCTGATTAAATTCGTATTTCTTGCTTCCTTGTTTTCTTAAATTCATTAGTTTAATTTCTTGCATTAGTAATTTTAGTTAATAAACCAAATCAAAAACCCCGTTTTGTTACTTTCTGCATTAATTAAATTTACTTGTTAAAGCACACGAGTCTCTGTGGTTCGACCCTTACTATTGTACGTTGCTACTTCGGTGACTTGTACACTTGCAAGGTTTTATTACACAGTGAAATTTTTCTCCATCAAGTTTTTGGCGCCGTTGTCGGGAACTTGTTGTGTTTTAACAAGTTAATTTAGGTAGTGTAAATAATTTCTTTTATTTATTTTTGTTTTTTTAGTGTACATAATTTTATTTTATTATTTTTATTGTTATTTTTTTTGGGACTCAAGAATGCATAGAATGAATAATTATATCATGTATGAGTCGGGTCAAAATTGTGGGTCTTATTCTCATGCTACTAATGCTTGTCTCTCTAGGACATATTTTTCTGAATATTATCCACAGGTACAAGAAAGAAATTATTTTCAGTCATGGCAACCTCCGTATGGTATTCCTCCCAACTCGTATAATCAAGGGTGGAAAAATTATTCAAACATGACGTGGAATGAGCGAGAGCCAATGTACTATGACCCATCACCCCCGCCACCTCAAAAGCAATATTGGGAGGAACAATTGGAAGAGATGAAAGAGCAGATAATGGAACAAGAGAAACAGACCGAAGCAGTATTGAGTAAGATAGATGGACACATTGACACAATATTAAAGGCACTGAGGAAGCAAGAATCAGATTCAAGTCTAATTCAGCCTGATCATGTTGAGTCAATCACCACGCTTCGAGATGAGAATTCCATAAGTCATGAGGTGCATTCTTCTTCTCGCACCGATCTGGTACATACTCCTGCTGTTAGCTGTTATTCTGAAGAGACACCTTCAACCCTAGTTTGGTATACGAATGATGATGGGAAAGAGTGTGTTTATGATTCGGCTTTTCATTTACCACCACTAGAACAAAAGCAATCTTTGGACAAGGCAAAGGAGAATTTTGTCTGTAAATTCTCCAATGTTGATTGTAAGGATGAACCACTTTGTGTTAGTTCAAGTGGGGGTATTGAGAAGGTGGAAATTGTAGAGAAAGTAGTGGTAGTGAAATCTTGGCATGAGGAGGCATGTGATGAATTAGAACGATTGTTTTATGGTGGTGAAAAGAGGGATAGTGAGGAGGTTTACGATATGGATGAAGATTTTCCACTACCTAGCTGTTTCAATAAAAATTTGGTCATCCTTATTGTACCTCCTGTTTCTTGTGAGGAAGAGAAAAATGGAAAAGATCCTCAAGAGAAAAGACCCAAAAAGCATAAATGTGAAAGAATTTCATGGGTATTAAATGACTTCATATCTCAAAAATTATTTATGGGGCATGAACTGAAGATAAGGACCCGCGAAACCATGAAGTGGGCCAAAGGACGAAAGGTGAAGTCCAAATGGGAGCAACGGTCGGGCTAACGACCTTAACCAAATGCGCTAATTGGGAGGCAACCCAAGTAGGTACGTTTTTATTTGCCTTATTTGTTTGTTTTGTTGTGTCATATCGTCCTTTGAACCCGAGACATGTTTTTGTTCTCTTTGCTATGAGGACATAGCATGTTTTGAGTTTGGGGGTAGATATCTCTCAGAGTTTGTGGGTTTATAGGGGAGTGTATATAGTGTCACCCTCCAAAAAAATAGAAAATTTTAAAAAATTTTGTTCTCATTATATGTTTGGAAGTTGGCCAACGTCCGTGATGATTTGAGAGTTTTTGATTGAGTTTTGCTAGTTTGTGCCAATTTGAATATGTTAATTAGAATTGCATTAATACATGTAAAACACAATTGCACCACCATTCACTTCCATCATTCTTCTTGATCATTGTTACCAATTTAGGAGACCTTTATAGGATCACTTTGACATTCTTGGGGTTCCTAGAACATGTTTGCATGACTGTCAATAACACATCAATTAGGCTATTCAGAAAGTGATATGTGGCTATTTCTTTGAACCCTATTTGTGAGCCTTTAACTTTCTCGTCACTTATATAAAAATTTTCGCTAGAACCCCTTTTGAGCTTGAAAAAGAATGGAATCTCTCACAAAGTGGGAGGTTATCTTAGACCACCATTCGCCTTCTTTTTGTACCCTCATTATCCTACCCTTTTAACTTATACACTATTTTCTTACCTTTTCAAGAAAGTGAAACTAGAGAATGAATGAGAATTTTTGGGTGAAGTTTGAAAAATCAAGGGGTTGAGTGGAAAGTGGTCATGAAAAAAAAGGGGCATGTTATGTAATGAAAAGAGGGACTTGAGCTAAAAGTATTGAATGCACATTCTCCGTGATATATTTGTGCAAAGTAAAAAAAAAAAAAAAAAGAGAAAAAAAGAAAAAAAAAGAAAAGAAAAGAAAAGCCGAGCCCTCTCTAATGTTGAAGTGAAAAGCGATCAAAAAGAAAGAAAGGTGATCAAGCCCAAGTTTGAAAGTATACAAAATTATAAGTTTGACGGTTAAATCAATGGGTTGGCTCGGAGCGGAGTGATAAATTTCAATGTGAGGATGTAAGATGAAGACTTTCTAGTTTCACTTGCTTGACTTCGTATGTCCTTGCCTTCATTTGGAGCCGTGAACCTAGCCCGCGTTTATCGCGAAACATTACGAATCGTAAAGCCATATTTGATTCCTAAAGAGTAGCCGGGTTGACAGTTTTGTTTAAATATGCATATGAGTGTCCCTTGTGCAGAAATTTCATCTTAGTATCATTGATTTAGAGCATGTGGTTAGTGACCCTATAAAATATCTTATTTTGGTGACAATGATCTCCCATATTTCATTCATCATTCAGGCCGAGGTGGAAAATTGTGGGTTAGATGCATTAATGTGATTGTAATTGCATATTCTTTTTGGCACTTATTTAGCATATGTAAGTGAGAATCTGAGACTTCTTTGGCCGACAACCTTGTATATATTGAGAACATATCAAAAATATTTTATGTCGATTGTTTTTAGTTGTTAGGGTAGTTTTGTTTTTGTTTAGTTCTTGTGTTTTACTCGAGGACGAGCAAAAGGTAAGTTTGGGGGTATTTGATGGATGTGGTTTTACCCATCCAAAAGATATGTTCCTAAGCTTATTTTCTGCTCAAAACCTTGAGAATTTAATGTATTTTGTTAGTGTTTTTGATAGTTCAGGGACTGAAGTGCAACAATGCTGAAAATGGAGGATTTGTACCCACTTTGGAAGTTCATGGGCCAAGTTGTAATTTATTGGAAATTCAGGGACCAAACTGGAAATATGGAAATTTTGGAGAAAATTTGATTTATAAAAATTCGTGGGTTAAAGTTAAAAATAAAATCTCAAAGAGCGAAGTGCAAAAGAATTCATTATAGTGATCAAAGTGCGACGGAAAAATTGCGGAACGAAACGAATACTAAAAAGGAAGCAAGGATTCAAGGCAGTTTGCAAAAGTGTAATTGATCAGAACGAGTTAGAGCATTTGAAACGAATCGTGGTCACAAGTCCGGGTTTGGCAGCGAATTGGGCTTGGCATTTGGGTCTTGTTTGCACGGCTGATTCATACCTAGGTATATAATATATAAAGTATAATAATAATAATATATAAAGGGAGGTGACTGCTATCAGGAAAGGGGGAAGCCAGCCGTGGCATTAGTGCTTGGGGAAGAACATAATTACTTCCCCCGTCTCCGTTTTGATTGAGGTTTATGTTTTATTTTATTTTTATAATTTTTATTATGAGTAGCTAAATTCTTTTTCATGGATTGGATGTAGTAGTTGTCGAATCTCTATGCTAGTACGATTTTAATTGATTCAAACTTTCTCGTTCATATTTGATGAAATATATATAATTTATTTATTTGGTTTAGACTGTTGCACTAGCGTGGATAGTTTATTTAAAGTTCACTATTTCATCAATTAGGTTTGCTTGTTGACCTAGCGGAATACGAGAAAACCTAGATTCATTTATTTCTAAAGTGCTTAATGAATTTCTTGAGTGTTGTTTTGACCTAGCGGAATTTACAATACAACGAAAATATTAGGGTTGCAATTCGAACATCAAACGTCTCAACCCTTAGTCTAGCGAAAGAATCTTTGAACGAGATTGTCATTTTATTTAATAAATCTTAGCATAGAGAGGAGACAATTATGAAATCCAATCCGTGAATTCCTTTGATCTGATTAAATCCGTATTTCTTGCTTCCTAGTTTTCTTAAATTCATTAGTTTAATTTCTTGCATTAGTAATTTTAGTTAATAAACCAAATCAAAAACCCCGTTTTGTTACTTTCTGCATTAATTAAATTTACTTGTTAAAGCACACGAGTCTCTGTGGTTCGACCCTTACTATTGTACGTTGCTACTTCGGTGACTTGTACACTTGCAAGGTTTTATTACACAGTGGAATTTTTCTCCATCACTACTGTTTTGGTAGAAAAAACAATAATGTCGAATCTTGACTTATGAAAGTGTATGGATTTAATAATAAGGAGGGGACTTTGGAATTTGATTAAATGGAACAAACGGATGCTAAAATGAAGAAACACAATCAAGGACACAACAATATAACGAGGAAAGCCCTTGAGTCAAATGATCTCGCCGGCATAAAACCTCGGGAGGTTTTAGGTAACCTACCTAAAACTCAAAAATGTATTATTGATAGTTGAGTGATTACAAGTCGGATAGCATAAGAGAGAGTTTACAGAAGCTAGTGAACGTGTGTGTGTAAGTGTAGGTTACTCTCTTTTATACCCCTTAAATAGTAAAAAGAAAGGTAAAAATATCCCTAGAAACAAGGAGAAAATATCGCCAAGGATGGAGATCACGGCCGTTTGATGAAGCTCGGAGATTGCCATTGACTGGGTTGTTTAACCAAATCAAGGACTTCGCTAAGACCAAGTCTTCCACAACTCAACGTAACAAACTAACAAAAAACCCTATAATCTCGGCACATCTTCTTATCCTCTCAACGTCCTTTGACTTGGTCTTTTTAGCGTTGAGGGAAAAGTCCCATGTCTTTGGTAAATATCTCGGATTTAACTCCTTTGATTTCTTGTAAAATATGATATAAATAATATTAGATAAACACAATAAATATTATGCAATACTTATAGTGGAATATCATCTTGACATGCGGGAACAGCGAGGATGTCACCATGCGGGGATATTCAATGATGTCAACATGTGGAAAATCCGCCACAATAATTACCCCCAAACTTATCACTTCGCGGAATACGAAGAGGTAAGTTTCCAAACTTCGAGTAACTGGCGGACATGATTTGACAACATTTGGTGGTGAAGAAAATCAAGAAGAAGTCAAGCCGTCGTCATCTCTCAAAATGTCAACAGGTAAGAATAGTTTACCCCGTCTTTCTATTCTTGCTAATCTTCCTTTTCCTCAATGCTTAAACTTTCTCTTGATTCAAAGGCGGATGCTTGAGGCTTAGACTTTGATGCGGAAGATTTGGATGCTCTTGTTGGTGCTTTTCTGCTAAGTCTGATGTTAGGTACCCATTGTCCCAAAGAAACAAGTCCAGATGGGTGAAAGTACTGGCATTGATTCAAGGGTAAAGAAGAGGAAGGCTACAGAGAGTGAGGCTATCGAAGTTATGGATGCGGATATTTTTGAAGGTTCGAAGGTAGGAGGGGTGAAGAAGAAGCTTCTAGGATTAGTAACCAATGTAAGATGTTACTAAGCTGTCCTAACTGTTCCATAGCTCTATTATTTGCTAATTTGGAACTTATGGTTTTTCTTAACAGGCAATGGGATGTTTGGAGTCCCAAATGAAAGATATGGCTAAGATCAATGAGCAATTTAAGAAGAGCGCTAAGAGTGATATGGATCAGGCCAAGAAGGAAGATGCTTTTTGGGAGAAGAAGTTGTAACGAGCGAAGAGGAACGAGAAGAAGACGGTGAAGGGGTTGTTAGCAATCTGACTTCTATTGAGGGTGGCTATCAAAATGAAATAAATGAAGTAAGGAATCCTGGAAGTTGGTTGCTGCCAAAGCCATGTTGAAGATAAAAATTAAGATGATGGAAGAACATAAAGATGGAAAATCTAAGGTTTGGAAGGTTGAGACCGAGTATGAAAAATTGAAGAATCTGTTGGGTGAAAAAGTGGATGAAGGAGAGGTGTCATCTAACCCTAAGGATGTGACGGTTGAGTAGAAGGATAGAAGAAGGATGAGGAAGACAGAACTCCCTCGGCACACCTGCAACAGATGCTAAGTGAAGAAAAATTCAAGTTAGTTTTTCAAGTTGTTTTGTTTGATGATGATTTCGGGGGCTGAGTCCCAAAGAAATTTTTATTTATTTTGGTATGTTCTGGTCCATAAGGACCGAAGACAATTTATCTCAAGTGTTGGGTTGGTTCAACACTCTGCTTTTAGTTTTATGTTGTTTGGATGTTGGAGCGGGCCAACTGAATTTGGAAACGTTTTTTGGTAGTCTTAATAGTATTTAGTATCTTAGTGTTTAGAAAAAACTTTTGTTAGCAACTTCTGTGCATGTCATGCTTTGATCCCTGATGCTAAAGTATTATCATAGGATGTTGACATAATAAAATGTCATATTTTTGTTTTCGAGTGAAGACATGAGAATGTCATAACCGGATGTACTTAAGATGACATGAATATGCCATAACCAATTGAATCATTCTTAAGATCAATCATTTGACTGAGTGGAAATGGGTAAGCTATACAAGTTTCCTCATATAGGCCCATCCCACACCTCAACCAATGAGATATCGTGCGCTCCAGGCAAAGGTGTAGAAACCTAACTTTCGGAGAAAGAGGTAATTAACTCTTTAAACCTTAGAAGGAATTATGTACCTTAACTTTAGAAGAGGTGGCCAGCCTCTAGCGGAGGAGATTTCGTTGTCACTTTAGCTTGAGCACTTTGATATGTCCCCACTTTTGTATGTCAACATCTCGCAAGATAGAGACATGTTAGAGATGGACGTTAACTATGTTGACGTCCCTTCACAGGTTGTGTTAGCGACATCTTATTTTGAAGTAAATAAATAAAAAATTGACAAATAGGGAAATGAAAGGATACTCAAATTCAATAAATGAAAAGACCGGTAGAGGATTGTCCATACACGGGATGATGTAAGTTTTAGGAAGGCATTGCCTAGATGTAATACCTTTTAAGATGAATGGCATTCCAACTTCGTGGGATCATTTGGCCATCCAAGGTTGATAAGCGATATGCTCCTTTCCGGCTTTGTGCATCGATCGGGTAGGGACCTTCCCACTTTGGGGCAAGCTTGCTGCGTTGAGCTCTTTTGTATTTTTGAAATGCCTTTCGTAAGACTAAATCTCATACTCGGAATCTTCTAAGTCTTACATTTTTGTTGTAAGACACAGCTACTCTTTCTTTGATATCTTGCCATCGGATTTTGGCCATATCTCTTAGTTCGTCTATAGTATCTAAATCATGTGTCAAGATGTCCTTATTATGTTCGGATGTCAACAAACCATATCTTCTTTGTAGGTAGCAGAACTTCTCGCTGGAATGTCGACTCTGACCCCAACACTAGAGAGTAGGGTGTCTGACCAGTAGCATTTTTGAATGTCGTCCTGTCAGCCCATAAGACCATTGGTAGCTCTTCATCCCATCTTCCCTTCTTTTGGTCTAGCCTTCTCTTTAAGTTGCTCGGGATAATGTTGTTGCTTGATTCTGCTTGTCCGTTTGCTTGAGGGTGAACGGGTGAAGATGTCACCATCTTAACTCCCCACCTTGTCAAGAAGTCCTACGTTTTCCGACTGATAAACTGGGAGCCATTGTCTGAAGATATTCCAAACTTGCTGAATATGTTCCTTTTGGTGAAAGAAATAACTTCCTTGTCGCGAACCTATACATATGCTTCAGCTTCTACCCATTTGGAGAAGTAATCTATCATGGCTAGTAGAAAAACTTTTCCTCCCGAAGCTCTTGGCAATTTCCCTACGATATCCATTCCCCAAACCATGAATGGCCATGGCGACAAGATAGGATGCAGCAATTCAGCTGGTTGATGTAGGATGTCGCCGTGCCGCTGACAGGAGTCACATTTCTTTGCATAATCTGCCGCGTCTTTTCGCATTGTGGGCCAAAAGTAGCCCATACTAAGAGCCTTGGTATGTAGACTCCTGCCCCCGGTATGATTTCCACATTCTCCTTCGTGCAGCTCCTTGAGAACCTGATGGGCTCTATCTGCTTCTAGACATCTTAAGTAGTGACCTGCAGCAGATTTTCTAAACAAGAGGTTATCAATAAGTAAATATTTAGATACTCTTACCCTGAACGCTCTAGCATTTTTCTCCTCAGCTGGGATCGTATCATCTAAGAGATACTTGATAATAGGAGTCATCCCGAAGTTCTTCTTGGAGGGGAAGGTATGTCGACATCTAGAGCGAACATCTCAGGATGATCAATTTCTGGGATGTCAATATGCACAATTGGGATACTGGTTTGTGAAATGCTTTTGAAGGCTGAACCCAAGTTTTCCAGAGCATCTGCTTGAGAATTTTCTTCTCGTGGGATTTGTTCTAAGGAAAATGATTTGAATTTGGCCGAAAGAATTTTTACGATTTCCAAATATGTCGTCATCTTCACATTTTTTGCTATGTAGGACCCGTTGTAATGGTTGACAATCAGCAAAGAATACAAAAATGACAATCAGCAAAGAATACAAAAACACCCTGATGTGCTTGATATCCAGGTCCTGGGCCACTTGTAAGCCTGCAATTAATGCCTCGTACTCTGCCTCATTATTGGTAGCTTTAAAACTGCAGCTGATGGATTGTGGTATTATGTCCCCTTGTGGCGACTTTAGTACGACTC
Source organism: Adenophora triphylla var. japonica (assembly GCA_022495995.1). Classification (NCBI taxonomy): domain Eukaryota; kingdom Viridiplantae; phylum Streptophyta; class Magnoliopsida; order Asterales; family Campanulaceae; genus Adenophora; species Adenophora triphylla. Next base: position 246,035 of record JAFEMH010001100.1, on the reverse strand, counting down.
CAAGACTGTTCCTCTCATGTTCAAAGCGCCATACGTATAGAGTGTCCATATTCTTGAGATGTCATCATCCTGTAATTCTTGAAACTCTACTTCTTGTTGCATGGTTGGACTAAAGTCGGCCACAAAATCGGCTAGAGCACGAGATTTTATTCTTTGTTCTTGGCTCATATTTGATGTCGTAAGTGCTTAACTGCACGGACCACTTAGCCATCCTACTTTACATCTCTGGTTTTCTCATGACATTCTTAATAGGATAGTTAGTACGCACAATTATAGTATGTGTTTCAAAATAGTGTCTTAATTTAATGGATGCGGTTATTAAAGCTAGAATTAACTTTTGTAAATTAGAATACCTTGTCTCCGCATCTAAGAGTGTCTTACTTATATAATAGATGGGTTGTTGAAGACCATCTCGCTCTGTTACCAAGACTGCGCTTACAGCGCTTTCTGATACTGCTAGGTAGATGTAGAGGTGTTCGCCTTCCCGAGGTTTGGCCAATAACGGAGGTGTCGACAAGTAAGTTTTGAGGTCTTGAAAAGCTTGTTCATGGTGGTCCTCCCACTAGAACTTCTTGTTCTTTCTTAAGATGTCATAGAAGGGCTTGCATCGATCGGATGATTTGGAGATGAACCGGGTGAGTACAGCAACCTTCCCTGTCAATCTTTGGATGTCCTTGATGGATTGAGGTGATGACAAGTTGATAATGGCGCGAACTTGCTCGGGGTGGCTTGAATGCCTCTCTTAGTCACCATGTAACCTAAGAACTTTCCTGCCTTCATTCCGAAATTGCATTTCTCTGGATTGAGTTTCATATGGAAACAATCCAAGATGTCGAAGGCCTGAGATAGGTGGTTTATGTGGTCTTCAGCTTTCTTGGATTTCACCACCATTTCATCAATGTATACCTCCACCGTGTCCCCAATCTGGTCCTTGAACATCTTGTTCACGAGCCTTTGATATGTTGCACCTACATTTTTTAGTCCAAAAGGCATAGCAATATAACAATAGATACCTGTGGGTGTTATGAAGGCGGTGTCTTCTTGATCAGATGGCTCTAGGCCATTATGGGGAGGTTCCAGCAAGTTGTCTCGATTACTCTCATCAAAGGTGATTGGTAGGATGTGGACATCCTGGATGGTCTTTCTGGCTTCTCCCCTTTGACTCCTTGGCGTGTCGCTTTGCGGCAGAATAGGAAGTGCCACAAATCTCTAACCCTCCACTGATGAAGTTGATCACCTTTGTCGATGCTTTGGAGGAGAAAGCTGGTCGCTCGACTTCATGTGGAACCTCGGCATTTTACGCCTTCTCCTTTACGGACCCCGAAACTCCTTAAGATGTCCCTTCGAGAGCAAGTAGCTGATCTCCTTTCTTAGTGCTATGCAGTCTTCTATGATATGCCCAAAGTGTTCATGGTAAGCGCACCATTTTGACTTGTCACGCCATCCTGTGGATTTATCAGTCTTCTTTGGCCATCTTGCTTTTTCTCCAAGGTTACCCATTGCACAAAGTACACCTAAAATGTCAACAGAAAAAAGCAATAGTCAGAAATATTAGGAACATTATCGCTATCTTCATCCTCACCCTCAATTGAATTAATTTTGCTGTTATCAGTTCTCGGATAAGGATTGGAACGGTTGTTCCTGCGGTGGGATGATTCGGTCTTCCTGTCTGGATTGTCATATGTCGACAACTTGGATGAGGACTTTGATCTTCGCAGCTCATCTTCCTCCAACCTTATGAATTTTAGGGCCACGCTTCGATTTCTTCCAACCGTTTGCAAGGAGTCATCACCGGATCTTGATAGTCTTTGTGAATCTTTCTTGACCCCATTTTGAATGCTTCTGCAGTGTCGACATGTCAAGATTGGGAATTTCTAGCACTTCTTTGTTAAACCGGTGGACATATTCCTTCAAGGTCTCATTAAGGCTTGGGTCACATTGTAGAGGTCGCTTGTCGGCTTCTCGAATTGTCATTGCATGAGAATTGGTTATAGAACATGTTGATAAGCCGGGCGTATGAACCAATTGAGCCTAGGGGTTGCCTAATCAGCCATTTAAGAGCCGGTCGACCAAGGTTGATCCAAATCCTCTCGCACAAGCAAGCTTCCACTGAATTGAAGTGGGATATGCACTATGTCCATCTTCTCGTGATAGTGGGCAACATGCTCCTCACGGATCCGTCTTTGCCATCATACAACTTCATGGATGGAACGCAAACGCCGGGATGTCGACATTTGAAATTGTTGGGACAAACCGGGATGATTGTAGCAATTTTGAGATCTTGGTTGGATTAGAGGGTTATGCAGTACATTCATTATCAGCTCTCTAAGGTCCTACATCTGCAGCAGCTAACGGATTACTGCAAAGGGTCACGCGGGAATATGATTGAAAGCATTATTATTAAAAAGATTATTAAGCAAACCGGTGTTGTTTACGGTGAGGTAACAACGGTGTTGTCAGTGAATGGCATGAAAGAGGTAAATCCTGTTGGGGGTGGTGTCAGCAAAGTGTCATCAGATTAAGGTGTCGACATCAAGGAAGGTGTCGACATCAAGGAAGGTGTCGACATCTTGGAAGGTGTCGACATCCTGGAAGGTGTCGACATCATTGAAGGTGTCGTCGATGAGTCCGAGATGGGCTGCCCATTGGAATGAATTCATTCTCAGAAACGGAGATCCTCCACCGGTTTCAAAGCGATATTCCTCACGCGCATTGGCGAGATGTTCTTGCCGGGATGCAATGAGCTTCGATCTTGCTTTGCATCTTGATCATATCATTGGCCAAAAACTTTGAGTTACTATCCTGGTTATCCGGCCTACGATTCAACATGGTCAAGGCACTTTGGATGTCGGCATCCACATTAGAAGATCTGCCTTTTGGGAAGATGGCGAAGGCTGCATCATACGAGGCTTCGATTGAGGAGGTGGCGGCAACGAGGTTGCCTTGCCCCCGAACGACGGAGTAACGACGATTGTCTTGCCGGCGGCGGAAACCTTCGGGTTAATTGACATGATGAATCGTTTTAGGAAATGATCCAAATAATCAATAGACCAAATGGCCCCTCGGTGGGCGCCAAATTGTTTTGGTAGAAAAAACAATAATGTCGAATCTTGACTTATGAAAGTGTATGGATTTAATAATAAGGAGGGGACTTTGGAATTTGATTAAATGGAACAAACGGATGCTAAAATGAAGAAACACAATCAAGGACACAACAATATAACGAGGAAAGCCCTTGAGTCAAATGATCTCGCCGGCATAAAACCTCGGGAGGTTTTAGGTAACCTACCTAAAACCCAAAAATGTATTATTGATAGTTGAGTGATTACAAGTCGGATAGCATAAGAGAGAGTTTACAGAAGCTAGTGAACGTGTGTGTGTAAGTGTAGGTTACTCTCTTTTATACCCCTTAAATAGTAAAAAGAAAGGTAAAAATATCCCTAGAAACAAGGAGAAAATATCGCCAAAGATGGAGATCACGGCCGTTTGATGAAGCTCGGAGATTGCCATCGACCGGGTTGTTTAACCAAATCAAGGACTTCGCTAAGACCAAGTCTTCCACAACTCAACGTAACAAACTAACAAAAACCCTATAATCTCGGCACATCTTCTTATCCTCTCAACGTCCTTTGACTTGGTCTTTTTAGCGTTGAGGAAAAGTCCCATGTCTTTGGTAAATATCTCGGTTTAACTCCTTTGATTTACTGTAAAATATGATATAAATAATATTAGATAAACACAATAAATATTATGCAATACTTATAGTGGAATATCATCTTGACATGCAGGAACAACTGAGGATGTCACCATGCAGGGATATTCAATGATGTCAACATGTGGAAAATCTGGCCACAACAACTACCATCATAACGCTCAAGCTGTTCATTTGAAAGCCCCATCTCCTGGAATGTCTTATAGAACAAAATATCCTTGTAGGCCCCCGTGTCTATCAAGAGTCTGCTCGTCGTACACCCATCTATTAACCCTGGGATAACAAGAACTTGCTCTCTAGCTGCCATATTGGTTGCCAGCTCGTCCGGATAGAAACTAATCATCTCGTCTCTGATATAGCTTCTTGGGGGGACATAAGGTGCTTTGCTGAGCTGGAATATTTTGTGTTTGATGGCAGTATTACTAGCTTGCTCCGTGATGACACCCAAATTCATCCTAGGCTGCCTCAGTTCTGGATGTCCACCCGCAGGTCGCTCACCACCACCTGCTTGAGGCCTTTTTACGTACGCATCGAGCCTTCCCTGATCGACCATCCTCTGAATGATACGCTTCAAGCTCATACAATCTTCCGTAGTATGGCCTGTATCTTTGTGATACTCGCAGTACTTGTTGTTGTTCCTTTTGAACTTATTTGCTGGGTTCATAGGGGCAGGTGGGCCAAGCTCGACCGCATTCATTATTTCAGTTCGACTCACCGTTAGGGGAGTGAAAGCTTCGGGCACTTTCTCAGTAACCCTGATTCTGTTCTTGCCATTCTTGTTGTTTCCCCCATTCTTGGATGAGTCTTTTTTATCATCAGTGATCTCAACCTTGGGACTTTTCCCATTTTTCTTCTCTATTCTTTCCTCGGCCAATGCTACGTTGTAGGCCTTTTCGAACAGCTCTTGACGAGTAGTAACTGTTCGAACTGTTAGCTCGTAGTCCATATCTGCAGAAGTGATTCCACTACGGAAACAATTGATCACCTCCCTGTCTGTGAGGTCCTCCTCGATCTTTTCGACCATCTCTTTAAACTTGGTGTAGTAGCTCATCGAGCTTTCATTTTTCCCTTGCACCAAGTTGTTTAGATCGGTGACTGTCATCTTCCTAGCTCCAGCCGTCGAGAAGCGTTCCAGAAATTTCTTCCTCATGTAAGTCCAAGTCGAGATGCAACCTGGTGCCAAGCCATTGAACCAAGTGAGGGCTGCCCCAAAGAGCGTGCTTGTAAGTGCCTTGCACATCATGTCGTCCTCGTTGGAGACAAAGCACATGGTGGCCTCCAAGTGTTGTATATGGCTTTTGGCGTTGGTTGCACCCAAATATTTTTCCAGGACAGGCAATCTGAAACCTGGCGGAGGTCGACGGTCGAGTAAATCCTTGGCTAAGGGTCGAAGAGCAAAACCATCTCGCTCATCCTTTCTAACATCTTCCTTCTTGTCGGCTTCCCATTGCTCAAACTTCCTCTTCCATAGGAGCCATTCTCTAGCATCTGGTCTGTCGTCCCTGGCCTGGGAGACGTCGTTTGACCTTTGCCTTTCTTCTCGATGATGTTCTCTCCCAGAGTTGGCTCGGTGTTTCTCACTCCTAGGAGGAGTTATCTCTCTGTTTCTCCTGCCCCTGTGAAAGGGTAACCTAACTGAAGGAAGTGGCGACCTGTACCTTTCATCTCTAACGGGCGACCTGCGCCTATCATCTCCCAGTGGCGACCTGCGCCTACCCTCTCTAACTGGCGACCTGCGCCTATCTCCTCTGTGGGATTGTGACCTTTCAGTCCTAGCAGGCCTGTTTCTTTTGGCCTCTCTTTGTCATCTCAGCTCCGACTCAGCCTCCTGTTCCCGGTTGGTGTTGAGATGACTCCTCAAGTCGTCAGATGGGACTGGTATATGAGTTCGAATATGAGGAACTATCTGTCGCTCACCATTTTGCTGGGCACTTCCCCCTTGCCTGGCACTCCTTTCGCGCTGTCTATTGGAAACCTGAGAGGGAGCTGCTCTCTCCGACCTCCTATCGGTCTACTCTGGCTCCTCCTCCATAGCTAATAGCTCTGCTAGGATCTGAGCTCGCTCTAGCAGCATCTCTATTCTGCTGAGGGGATTAGATGAGGGACCTGCCCTATCCCCTGTAGCCCTTTGTCCCGTTTGACGCTTCGGGGGACGCGACGCTCCTTGTCCTTCCATAGGTCGCTTGTCCCTCCTCCTATCTGGCAATCCTCTGTCGTCAGCAACACTATTAGATCGAGTTGCCCTAGCGTGATGACGCGGTGGAGGGGGAGGAGGCAAATTAGCATTTCCAGCGTTTGCATTGGCGTTATTGTTTCCCTCGTTATGTTCAAGTGAGACCTCAGAGACATGTCCATCCGAAGTCACCATGATTGTAGGTTGAGAAAACTATCGAGGTCAAGTTATGCACGATTCCCAGCAATGAAACCAAACTGATGCCGCAGGAAATGTACTTATCAATCTTCCTCCACGTGGCAGGACTATTCACCTGACTCCTTGACCTGAAATCAAAACCCACGACTAGCCGGATGTGTCTCCGGCTTAGACCCTCGGGCGTGAGAGTAAGTATGTATGTTTGGAGAGCTAATAATGTAATTGAACAGAGATATTCAAATTGACAAAATTGCAGTTACCTCAAAACCGTTGTAGTGGTAATGTATTTATAGTTGATGAGTGTGGTATATATGGTGGGGCTACATGAGCTCCGTTATTTGAGGGACAGTTACATATGTCGTGAGAACGTGTCCTATAATGGCTCCTGAATTGTAGGGAACCAGTTATGGAAAGAATAGAAGCACGTGCGCCTGTAATCGTTAGGTCGACGCTTGCTTGGCAGGTCGAGGTCGCCACTTGGGGTTGGGCCGACCTGACTGTCGGGTAGGGCTGGACCATACCCGAAATAGAACCTGGATCGTAAGGTCGGACTAAGTTAGGTCGGGACCTGGAAGGTCGGACAATGAGCTTAAGTCGACTGATCCATAAGAAGGGCCTTGAGTCGTGTAATAATTGGGCCTAGTCCACTGAGAATGTGGTGGCAATAATTGTCTGAGGGTTGGGCTTTACCTCCTTGGCCCAACTCGACACTTTTGGTATGTTCAATTATTATTATTATAATGAAGAAGTAGAATGTTGTACCTTGTGAAATATGATTTGTACATAAAGGGCACCATTTTTCGAAAAATATTTTACTTAGAAAAAATCCATAAGTCGTTTTACTTAGAAAGGGCGTAAAATGTTTTTCGAAAAACGTTTTCTCCATTTTTCGGAAAATAACCAAACATCGGAAAACGAGTTATTTTACGGAAAATATTTTTCAAAAATAATCAAATACTGGAAAATGGGGAAAACGTTTTCCTAAAAATAACCAAACAACAAAAAACGAGTTATTTTACGAAAAACATTTTTCAAAAAATGTTTTAAGTGAAAACAAATGGAGCCTTTAGGCTCACATTTATTTCCAATCTCTCTTGCTACTCACTAGTTATTGGATGGTAGTCACATAAAGATAAACCAACCGCTGAGGTGAAACATGCAAACATATCTAAAATACTTCGTCCAGAATAAATGTCACAACAATTTGTACAACATTTTAATAAAAATATTTCCTTTGTCCCACATGAGTGCACATTTATTTTCTTTTTTCCTCGTCCCACATAAGTGAATACTGTTTAAAATGACAAAGTTTTAACACTATTACTGTCACTCATTCTCTTTCCTGCTTTACTTTATATTTACAACACCAATCAACTTATTATGACAAAAACTATATTTTCGTCACTGAGCTTTATCATTTTTTTAAATGTTCTCGCTAGACTATTTTTTTTTTCAAAATGTTCTTACTAAACTTTCACAATTTTCAAAATATGCTCACTCCGTTAACAATTTCACTAAAATCCTAAAGAAATTTAGGCGCATGACTTAATGTTACTAATGTTCGTTAAATTTTCAACTAATATGTTAACGTTGTTGATATGTATGATTAAACTACAAATTAATTAATGAAAATTATCACATAGTTTATAGGAAATATTACAAATTAATATCTCCAATAAACGTTTTACCCTATATCGAATTTACCGACATTAGTTATGTGAGGTTAAGTGGCTAAATTTTGTTAAATTTTTAGCAAATTTATTAACGGAGTGAGCATATTTTGAAAAATGTAAAAGTTTAGCGAGAATATTTGAAAAAAAATAGTTCAGTGAGAACATTTAAAAAAAAATTAAAGTTCAGTGATAAAAATATAGTTTTTGCCATTTATTATTCCTCCTACTAATTATATGTCCTATTTTATTTTTCATACTTACGAACACCTCCTTCCACCAATTCTCTCCTACTTTTTCTTAATTTTAGTACCCAATTTTTTTATCTCTACTCTCGTGAGACCAAGGGATCCACTCTCGTGAGACCAAGGGAGTATGCTTTACTAGTTTATATATTACTTATTACTTGTACAATGATAGCATTGCTGGTTTGTAGTTTAATTGTACAATAATAAAATTGCACTCAGTTTTCTTATTTTAAAATACGACATTTATTTTATCATGAACCAAAATGAAAAACGAAAGAAAATGAAAAGTGTAACATATACTCCCTCCGTCCCATAATGTTTGCCCCATTTGACTTTTTTGTTGAACTTTGACCACAAATATATGACAATTTAATTATGTTCATGAAATTCTAAAAATTTCTATTGATTCACCATTAATAATATTATCAACAACAACTTTTAGAATTTCATGAACATGATTAATCTCTCATAAATTTGTGATCAAAGTTCAACAAAAAAAGTCAAATGAAACAAACATTTTGGGACGGAGGGAGTATTATATATTTTGGGCCGGAGGAGGTAAGCCCCAACATAATTTGGACCGGGAAAAAACCAAGTGAAACAACCGAAACCGATGATGCTGTTTTCATGTTACGGATTTTGGGTCTGCATAGTAGTCCTCAGTCGGATAATTCATCTTAACTCGGATAATTCATCATGTAATTTTATTCTCCCGGATGAAATGTAACACGCATATTATATAATTTTATTATCCCCGAGAAAATGTAACACGATCCGTAGTCAGATAATCCATCTTAACTCATGTAATTTTATTCTCCCGATAAAATGTAATACGATGCAACTGATTTTACTATAAAATGTAACTCATCTATCTATGTAGTCGGATTGAACAGTTCTCGGATCTGCATGATATTCAACCTTCGATATTCAACATTCCTCATTTTCCCATCAACAAAGTTTATGAAAGAAAACGGCTATATGGAAGGAAGGAGTACTATGTATTATTCCAACACATGTAACCTACGAAGAATCTGAAACAACTCCCAACTTCCCTTCAAAACCTTTTCTTATAAAAAGCTCAGAAAATACCATTCCTATATGCTCAACATAAACTCAACTCAGTTTCCAATCTCCATATTCCAAACACCATATGAGCAAAATCCGATTGTTTAAAGGTCAAACACAATCAATTAGATTCAAAATACATCACTTCAAAAAGACTTACGGAGGTCTCTAAGGATCTTCAGAAAGAGTATCCGTTTATTAACCATAACAATAACTACGCAACTGAAGAGAATCACTATCACATCTTCAAACGCATATGACTTGGATACAAAGCACATGTAAAAGGCAACCTGGAGCTATGGTGCTACACAACTCCCACTATGTGTGGGGTCCATGGAAGGGTCGGACGCATAACATGTAGAAACAGAATCAACAACTAAAAGGTACTATCAGATCAACAACAATTTAAAGCCACTGGCATCTGAAGAACCTATTAGAGAGCTACCTCATTATGTCATAAAAATTCTACTTATTGAAGTTCCATCAAATTCCAATCCGCTTATCCAGAACAAAAACCAGTATCACATCTTCAAACGCATGACTTTAGATTAAAAAAAAAACACTTAAAAAAGAAGAAGCAAAGGTACTACACAACTCCCACTACGTGTGAGGTCCAGAAAATGGTCAGACCCATAACAAGTAGTAGCAGAAGCAACATCTAAAAGGTACTACGGAGTATCAGACTCTGACAACAATTTAAAGCCACTGGCATCTGAAGAACCTATTAGAAAGCTATCTCATTACATCATACTCCATCCGTCCCAAAATGAATGTGGAAATTTTTTCAAACATTCATTTTGGGACGGGTGGAGTAAAAAAAATTCTACTTAATGAAGTTCCATGAAAAACAACCCATTAGTCTAAGTTCAATCTTATAGCATATAAAGGTAGATTATAAAGTTCGACAATCACGCCAAATGAATTGGTGAAACATGAATCATGACTATAAACTCCATATTCTTGAAGAAATTATTTACAAAAACAGTAAATCAAAGGACCAAACCTGTAACGGGTGCTGGCTTAGAAGCCTTCTCCTCACTTGCATCGTCAGAAGCTTTAGGAGACTCTGACAAATGAACTTGAGCAAAATCATCCACCATTTTCTGTCTCTGAGCATCTTCAGCCTTTCCCACTTTCTCTTTAGTCTGTTGACCAACTTCCCCAGCTGCCTTTGCTACTTTATTGAAAGCACCAGTTACCCAAGATGCACTAGTAAAAACATATCTGTTCTTCATTATTGCAGACCCTGCATTACTGACGGTTTGCTCGGCAGCTGCAAATGCTGATTTTGCTTTCTCGGTAACTTGAAGTTTTTGGTCAACTTCTTTGACTTTGTCATTGACTATGGAAGTTCCGATGCTTATTTTTTCGGTGAAACCTATTTTTTTGTCTAAGGAGGAGACTTTTGCACTTGCTGTGGAAGTTAATTGGTGCTTCTCGTCCAATGATTTCGCTTTACCGATAGCGTCTTTACCCAAGACAAAGCCTTTTGCAAGCATGCTACTGACAACATCTTCTGCCTTGCGGAATGCGGATTCAGCTCCGCCTGGAGCTTTCTTTCCTGATGTCTACACATAATGTTCTGACTGTAAGATCTGATAATAATTTAAAGGAGAAGAAATGGAAATATTTTACTCCCTCCGTCCCAAAAAAAATGTCGCAATTCTAAATAAGTAAATGGACAAAATGCAAATTTACCCTTGTACAAGTATTGCACAAACAAGTAAAATACATTTCATAAGAACGTTGACAAGTCAAAGGCGACATATATTAGGGACGGAGGGAGTAAGAAATTGCTTACATTAGAAGCTAACATAGCAGCAGGTGGGAGCTGATAATCAGGAGCCAGAGTTACAGTGACAGTCAAATCAACTATTGTTGCTCCCTGATACAGAGTGAACTCAATCAGTCCAAACGTTTCAATTTACATATATGATGCAAAGAGAGATGGTATCTTTTGTTACTATAAGCCTATATGGAGTAGTATGCAATAAGAAATGAAGGAATCGAAGAGGTTATAGGTCAGATTTGAAACATGAAATAAAGAAGGATATCTCATGGCTGCAGTTTACTAAAAATGAAACAAGGGAAATCCTATGGAGACACATTCAAGCATAGAAATAGTCATCTAAAGATTCTTTTGGCCCTTTGACTTGGTCCATCTTAGACCAACTACAGAATCTGCCCATAGGACAGATTCTCTTCATGCGAAACCACCTATCTTCTGTATGGTTAGTCACAATCAATTAAATCATACTCCCTCCGTCCCAGACTAAATGTGGCAGTTGACTTGTCAACATTTTTAAGGAAGGTGCTTTATTAGTTTGTACATTACTTGTACAATGATAAAATAGCATCAAGTCACTTTCCTTATTTAGAAACACGACATTTATTTGGGACGAACCAAAATGGCAAGTGCGACATTTATTATGGGACAAAGAGAGTATGATTCAGAACCAGGACCAAATGACAACCACTACATATATGCAGTAGATCTTTTAACAATAGCTCCATCGCTTTTCCTTTTATTTCTTTGAGCTTCTAGACTCTTCAAGTCAAGCACCATTAAGTTCTACCCTCATTCTAACAAAAAGTTTCTAAGTCATGCTTGAAATTTTGTAATCCGTGCATGACTTTAGGGGTGCATTCGAGCTGAGTTTGAACGAGTTAATGGCATTCAGGCTCGATTATTTTTATTTGAGTCGAGCTTTTATCAAGTTCCAGCTCGAGCTCAGTTGGGTAGTTCACACATGATTCAATCGTGCATTTGAGCTTTATTCTAGTTCAAACCCTTGTCAATCTATCGAGCTCAATCCTAGCAGAACACGAGCCCGAGCATGAGCAAACAATAGGCCTGCTCAGTAATAATGAGTATCTATTAGCCACCAAGAAAAGTCCATTTTTTTTTAAAAAAAAAAAAAAGGAAGAAGAAGAAGAAGAAGAAGCAAAGTTCTATCAAGACACAAGGCCTACCTTCCTTTTGCTTCTTCACCATTCTGTCATTTGTGGATTGATGACAACATGGAAATCGGAAATTTTAACCCAAAAAAAAACAAAAACAAATATGTATTGTAACCTCAATCCGGGCCTTCGGACAGCAACATCAAACACTCAAAACAACCTCAATCAACAACAAACAGTGGCGGCCTGCTGGTGAGAGACCTTCAGGCTTCAGCAGCTCGCCCATAATCGAGCTATAGGTGATAATTTGGGGGTGAACTTGGAAGTTTGTTTGGGGGAATGTGTATTTGGGGAAGGACTTTTCAAGCCGGAGGGGGAACTAACAAACTCAAATGACAAGCTCAAGTGATTAGATTATTCACTTCTTTACTTTCCAAGTGAAGTTACAAAAATGCCCCTAATTTATCGAGTTGTTCACAATCAAACTTAAGCTAGACTCGAATGGGATTCTCACATGTCCAGCTTGATCTGTTTACGAACATCAGTTCAGTGGTCAAGCTCGACTCGAACGATCCCGTTGGACATCTCGAGTGAATCGAGCTGAACACGAGTTCGAGCGTGAGCAATTCAGTTTGCCCCACATCCCTAGTGACTATCCTATTCCATGCAATTACCTGTTTCATTAATATCTAAAATGAGCTCTAATCCTTCTTATGACTGATAGTATTATAGAACAATCAGGAAGATTTAGAGCTGACTACCACATTAAGTCCCCAAGCAGAACCAAACATTACAGCACTTCAAAATTTCAAGAAGAGCATGTGAATTAAAAAAATTAAAATCTATTCAACAAATATGCATATAAGAAAACCAAAATATCAGCATGCTTTAACAAGGAAAATAAACGATAAACTGAAACCTTCATATTGAATTATGTCCACTCATAACTACTGATTTCGGAACATGTGTTCATACTAAATAAACTAATGTACCGAGTAGAGAGAACTCAGAGCAGTAAAATGATTCACAATGGGTAAATACCGAAAGAAGAACTGCAGTCTCTGCTCCTTGCGAATCAGTGAAGGTAACATATGCAATTTGTGAGCGCTCAGTGTCGCTGCAAAACAGAAGATAATGTTAGTTTAATATACAGAAGAATGGATGATTTGGCATGTTCAGACTACCTCGCGCACTAACCTTTGCATCTCAACATATTGGATGTCTCCAGAGAAAGAGAAGAACTCTTTTACATCTTGCTGAGAAGCCCCCAAGGAAAGATTGCTGACTTTAACCGTTTTAGCCTGCATTATAGGCATAGGAAACTGAAATATCAGGAGAGGATGATTCCAACATTCAGACACGCAATAATAAATACTCCCTACGTCCCACCTCAAACCGAACCAACTTTTTGGGCACGGTGATTAAGAAAAAGTAAAGTATGAGAGATGTGTTGTGAGTATGAAAAATAAAATAGGAGAGAGAATGAGTGGGAGGAATAGTAAGTTGATTGGTGTTGTGAGTATAAAAGTAAAGTAGGAGAGAGAGTGAGTGGGAGGAATAGTAAAGATTCTTTGCCATTTTGGGAAGTCCGGTTTGAGGTGAGACGGACGAAAATGGCAAAAAGTCCGGTTTGAGGTGGGACGGAGGGAGTATACATCTATGATAATATATTTATATCTGCATAGGGTCATACACAGTGCTTGTTTGGCACACAACCATGATCATTTCATCCCATAATGTTTTAGTACAAATTTCATTACATGTTAATGCAAACATCATGGAAAGGAAGCACATTTCTTTTGAATGAAATGAGTAATCAATATAGCATGTCAGTGAGAATGTGAAACACTTTTAACTAGAAAAGAAGCTAATATAATTCCTTCACTGGCATAGCCAAAGTCAACCTAGAGATAATAATGAAAGCCCCAACCAAACAAAGTTGAAGGGATAACAAGATTACAGCCAACTTTTTCCCATGATCAGATAAAAATTGAATTATGACCATCCTCATACCCTAAAGCTGATAGACAAATTCTTCATAAGAAAAGTGCGGACGTAAAGGAATATTCATCCTTCAAAAAAAAACAAGGATGCAGCTCACAACTCAGCCATCATAATCGAAGGAAAAAAAAGGTCAAAGAAATACATCTTTGCAAAGGCAACTAACAAGTGATGCCCCAATAGATGTATTAAGCTACCAGGTCGCCAATCATTCCCATTGAATGAAATATTAAATGTGTAGTACTGACTTCCATGAGTTTAAAATAAGAAAAATGAAAAATTTCATCACACAATTCCTAAACGTAGGAAGTTGTTCCCGTTGAACCTCATGGTGAGGCCTCACCAATTACTCATGAGTTTCATAAGGCGAGGATGTGCACTTTTATACTCCCTCCACGCCTAATCACCGTTCATTTTCAGTTTTTCAAGGAAACTACTGGAGTCGACTTTGAAGCACTTTTAGTAGTACGTAACATAAATACTCATAACGGACACAGTGATGGCAAGTGTAAATTAGGACATTGCAGTATAGAAGCTGACTATGGTAACTTTCTAGCAATCGATCATTTAGGGTAAATAAAAAATTGGGAAATTGACACTCAACAATGTTGTGAATATGGCCCTCCACACCCAAGCAAACCTACAAGAATAATTAGTGCACACAAACCAAGCACAAGAAATCAACGAAACAGAAAAGAACACAAGAAATTGTTAACCCAGTTCACCAAATTGATTGGCTACGTCTGGGGGCACTACCAAGCCAGGATCTTGCACTATGTATGTAAATTATGTGTTACAATGAATAAAGGGGCGGAACATTGCTTTATATATGCCCAAGAAAGTATAAAACCAAACCCTAGCTTAAGCCCAGAAAACGCATTAAGCCCACGAACAAATTTCCTTGGCCGGCCTTGAGGCGCCCGCCTCAAGGTGCTCAAGCGGCCGCCTGGAAATTGCTCCCAGCCATGCCTTCCTTCGGAGCTCGAGGCGCCCGCCCCAAGCATGGCCATGCGCCCGCCTCAAGCAAGTGATGACAACGCCAAGATTACGTTACGCGAGGCGCCCGCCCCATCCAGGTGATGCACCCGCCTCATACTGCTCCTAGAAACGACGAAGGTTGGTCCCTATCTCAACAATCTCCCACCTAGAGATCAACCACATATACAAGCCCCGTATCCGTTCTTCAACTCATCCTTGGTGTCCTCCTAGTGCTCACCTCGATCATGGTAGTGCCATCCTCCTCTCTCATTCTTCAAGCCCGATTGAAGCTTTGCGCGGCTTCAATTTCTCAAGGTTCACAACCTTTGTCAACATGTCGGCCGGATTTTCCGATCCCAATATCTTCTCAAGCCACAAAGTCTTCTTCTCCAAGAGATGCACGATGTAGTGAAACCTCGGTTCAATGTGCTTCGTCCTCGAATGAAACGCCGGATTCTTTGCCAGTGAATTGCACTCGGCATCCTTGTAGAGAATATTACCACTTCGCGTCTTCCCAAGTTCACCCAAGAAGTTACGCGGCCAAACCATCTCTTTACTTGCTTAGTCATTGCCACATATGCCTGCGGTCGGCGAGCCACGATCTTTTGTAACTTAGAAGCCCAAGAAATATTTGTACCACCCAATGTAAACACATAGCCCGTAGTACTCCTTCTTTTATCAAGATCACTTGATGCCAAGTCCGCATCAACATAACCCGCTAACACCACTTCCTTGCTTGAAAAACATAGAGCCTTACCGGCGGTACCCTTGAAGTATCGTAGGATCCACTTAACCGCTTCCCAATGTTGCTTTCTGGATTGCCCGTGAACCGGCCGACAACTCCCACCGCATGTGCAATGTCAGGCCTTGTACACGCCATTGCATACATGAGACTCCCCACGGTGAAGCATATGGAGTTCTCTCCATCTTGTCACGCTCTTCCTTGTCCACTAGGCGAGTCTTTCTCGGATAACTTGAAATCTGAGCCAATGGTGTCCCCGTTGGTTTTGCCCCTTCCATCTGAAATCTTGCCAAGACTTTCTCAACATATTACGCTTTGAAAGAACCAATCTACCCGACTCCCTATTCCGGTCAATCCGCATGCCTAAGATTTTCCTTGCCTCTCCCAAATCCTTCATCTCGAACCGTTCGACAACCGAGTCTTGACTGTTTACCTCTCTGCGCTAGAGCCCGCTATCAACATGTCGTCCACATATAACGACAAGATAATATACCCGTTGTCCGTGTTCTTGAAGTAGCAACAATGATCCGCCTCACATCGATAAAATCAATGTCGTGCATGAATCCGTCAAACTTCCTGTACCACTGCTAGGAGCTTGTTTAAGACCATACAAGCTCTTAGTCAATCTGCAAACTAGCTCCTCATTACCACTTAGACAAGTAACCCTCTGGTTGTGCCGTGTAGATCTCCTCTTCTAGATCCCCGTGAAGAAATGTTGTCTTCACATCCATTTGTTCTAGCGGCAAGTCATCCGCCACTACTATCCCCGAACCATTCGATAGTGGTCATCTTCACAACCGGAGTGAACACTTCGGTGTAGTCAATACCATACTTCTGCTGAAACCCTTTAACAACCGGTCTTGCCTTGTAACGCTTGCTACCGTCTGCTTCCTCCTTGATCCTGTAAACCCATTTGTTATGCGGCGCCTTCTTCCCACTTAGGTAGTTTAGTCAACTCCCAAGTTTTGTTAGCCTTGATGAGACCGTCTCATCATCCATCGCAGACTTTCCACTTGTCACAAGCACAGCTCTGACGCCTCCGCATAACATTCCGGTTCCCATTATCTCATTATGACAAATAATAATTCGAAGGAGTATACTGTCGGGTGATCCACGCAATCTGTTGGATCTACGCAGCGGAATATCCGGTTCACGGAGTATGTGGTTCATCTTGATGACCTCGGACCGTAGTCGGCATGAGCTGTCTTGCTCCCGCTGAGTGCGGAATATCGGCCTCTACTGACCTCAGGTTCCGAACTAGTGTCATCGGATGCCCCCTTTCTATCCTTGTCAAAACCTGTTCATTGAATACCACATCTCGACTACGAATAACCTTATGGTTTTTATCATCCCAAAATTTATACCCGAAGTCGTCCCCGCCGTACCCGATAAACGTACGCTTACGGACTTAGCATCTAATTTAGTTCTTTCGGCGAGTCAATATGAACATAAGAAACGCAGACCAAATACGCGAAGAAAGGACAGTTGCACCTTGCCACTCCAAGCTTCCTGCGGAATTCCATTCCCCAATGGAACCGACGGTCCCCTATTGATCAAGAAAGGCTGCCGTGTCAACTGCGTATGCCCCGAGAATGTCTTCGGAAGTCCACACTTCAATCTCATACTTCTAGCCCTCTCGTTGAAAGTCCTGTTCATCCTCTCTGCTACCCCGTTGAGTTGTGGAGTCTTCTTTGGAGTCTTCTCCATACGAATACCATTCGCGGCCTGATATTCCCTAAACTCGGTAAGCTCATACTCCCCGCGTTGTCGATCTTAGCACTTAAGCTTAAGTCCCGTTTGATTCTCCACCAAAGCCCTCCACTTCTTGAACACCTCGAAAGCCTCATCTTTCCCCTTCAAGAAATAGACCCGGACCTTCCTTGTAGAATCATCGATGAAAGTCATGTAATATGACGCACCACCCCGAGAAGATGTATATAGGAGATGGCCCCACAAGTCCGTGTGAACCAATTCCAACTTTGCTTCCCTCGATCCCCTACTGTCCTTGAGAAATTACTTCTCCCTTGTTTGCCCAAACATCTGATCTTCGCAGATCCCCACGTTGTTGTCTTGAGCCGGTAGTAGACCACTTGGAACAAAGTACCTTCATCTGTCTCGCTCATGTGACCCGATCGACGGTGCCACAAATCGGTATCACCCTTGGCTGCCGCCGCGCAATCTTATCCTTGGTGTTGTTCGCGAAATACAAAGTACCCTCCTTATTACCCCGAGCGATCTCACAATCCTCCTTGGTAATAACCCAGTTCTATGATAGAAAGTCACCTTGTAACCCTCATCATCCAACCGCCCAACCGAAAGTAAGTTCTTCTTGAGCCGGAATGTGTCGAACCCCGTTCGGATGTAGAACCTTCCCGTCCGATGCTCCTATTCTCGACATCCCCCTTCCCCTTGATTTCCAAAGGCTCCCCATCGCCTAGATAGACCTTCCCGAAATCACCTGGAAGTATAATTCTCCATCTCTTCCTTATGCCCGCAAGAGTGGAATGATGCCCCGAATCCGGCGCCCGTGATTCTAGTGCACTACTAACACTCGAGAACCGAGTACATCGTCACCTTCATTGCCGCGTTCGCTGATTGCCCTTACGATTAGGACAATCCCTTTTGAAATGTCCCGACTCCTTCTGATAGTAGCCGAGCAGAACCCTTTGCAACCTTTGGTTTGTTCTCCACTTTGACCTTACCGCTCACAACGTTCTCCCTTGATTCGGTCCTTCCCTCGTTTGCTAGTACTGGCTTCCCCTACTAGTAGTAGCCAAAGCCGATCCCAAAGCACTTGATGTCCCCAACTTTTTCATGCGATTTTCTTCACCTAAAAGAAAGTCTTTAACATCATCATACTTCAATTTATTCTTACCTCTTTGAAGCGTTGATTGCGATCGCCGTTCCGCTCGACTTAGGTAAAGAAGCTAGCACAGGCGTGCATGAACCTCGTCATCGAACTTGATCGCCACCGCGATCAATGAATCTATGACATCCATAAACTCATCAATGTGTTTAGCCAAGGATCCTCCCTCTTGCATCTTGAGACTACCCATCTTGCGTATCAAATCAACCTTATTTGCAGCAGACGGAGTTTCAAATCTCTCAGTAAGATAATCCAATAGCTCCTTGGTGGTTGTAGCCTTCTTGGTAGTCTTCGCGATCCACTTTGACAAAGTAGATCTCACCACCCCTAAAGCCTTCCGATCCATGAGTTCCCATTCTTCCCGATCTTCGTCTTAGGTTTGACTCCCTTCAGAGGCTTGTAGAGATCTTTGTTGTACAAGAGATCTTCAATCTGCATCCTCCAATATCCGAAATCAGACCCATCGAATTTCTCCACCGCCTGTTTGTCCTTGCCCATTCTTGATTGCTTGGAACAACTCCCTTGATCCTGAACCAGGAGCTCTGATACCAGTTGTTGTGAATATGGCCCTCCACACCCAAGCAAACCTACAAGAATAATTAGTGCACACAAACCAAGCACAAGAAATCAACGAAACAGAAAAGAACACAAGAAATTGTTAACCCAGTTCACCAAATTGATTGGCTACGTCTGGGGGCACTACCAAGCCAGGATCTTGCACTATGTATGTAAATTATGTGTTACAATGAATAAAGGGGCGGAACATTGCTTTATATATGCCCAAGAAAGTATAAAACCAAACCCTAGCTTAAGCCCAGAAAACGCATTAAGCCCACGAACAAATTTCCTTGGCCGGCCTTGAGGCGCCCGCCTCAAGGTGCTCAAGCGGCCGCCTGGAAATTGCTCCAAAACCATGCCTTCCTTCGGAGCTCGAGGCGCCCGCCCTGGCGTGGCCATGCGCCCGCCTCAAGCAAGTGATGCCAACGCCAAGATTACGTTACGCGAGGCGCCCGCCCCATCCAGGTGATGCACCCGCCTCATACTGCTCCTAGAAACGACGAAGGTTGGTCCCTATCTCAACAAACAAGTGATGGAGGGAGTACGAAAGAAGAACTCGGATAAGGGAGGCAATGCATAAAGTATCCAGATAGAGAAGTTTAGGCCTTATGGCCCTTACATCAAAAAGAAATGATGGAAAGATAAGTATGAAATCCATGATTTATACATCCGAATGCATACCTGACCTACCAAGCATAATGGACTCATACACAAGAAAATAGGAGAGATTGGAAACTGACCCCGCATTTATTAAAGTAACATAGCCAGAGAATCAACACTAATAGCCGATCAAAAAAAGATGCCTGTAGAGTAACCGAACAAGGAATCACGACGTTGCTTTGAGGAGACGCTACTATAGCATTTCAAGGTTGTTTGAGGCGTGAAAACGTATTTTTACAGTTCCAGATTTTATTTTTTATTTCCGTTATTGTTTGTACAGGCGCAAAAACGTCGTTTTACATATTGTAAAGCCATTTGGGTCGTCAGTATTTGGTTTTAAGAAACTTTATCTTTCAAGAAACTAGACTTTTCGATTGTTATTGAACGGCTTCTTTAATTCAATTATTTCACAGGAATTTCGGCATCACACTGTCTTTTTTACATTCAAGTGATTATAGGTACCCTTACGCATTGCCCTCTCATATCCAGGATTCAACTACCTACCTGTAAAAGTGTTGCCGAGATGATTAACATTCAACAGATATTTTTTATTCCCAATCCGCCAACTTGGGTATGAATTTCTCAGGGGATCCAATTCAGCTAGTCTTTATTGCCCTCTTGGATCCAGTCTCACAATTCCAAAACTTCCCATCTTTCTTCGTTCATCTAGATAGCCAAAGTTCCACCTAGCATTAAGGATGTTCAGAGATCACTTCTGCTCAATCATGTAAAAGTGATGATTGGAACATCTTATGCCGTATGTGCTCGATGGCTAGGATCTTTCTTGATAGCCCCTCAAATAGAACCTTGGTGCATCTGTGCATGTTGTTTAGAAATATTCAGAAAGTTTCAATCCAAACCTCTTTATTCAAGGATCTCTTTATTGCAAAATTACTCACTTTAAGAAAGCCAAAAATTGGTAGCATTAAGTGGAGAGGTGATTTCTTTGGGAATCTTTTGTCATAAAGGACCAAGAGTAAACACGATGATTCTTAGGAACCGGATTTTTTCTCCTTTCTCTCTTATTATTTTAACCTTACTTGCTCTCGATGTCGACCATGGGACCTTCAGAGCTATGACTCTGAGTTGGGGGGATCAAAGAGTCATTGATGATTCCATTTACTAAACATTCGTAGTCTGCTTTGTGAGGTTGAGAGCGTTTAATATTGTTTTCCATTTTTATTAGTATTAAAGAAGAAAGCATGGATGTATCATACCAATACCAATAAAAAATGAACATTACCACAGATTCTATAAACGAGAACATTAAATAACCATTTCTGAAACTAAGGGTGCATCGTCAAAGGTTTCAGAAATACCGAATCTCAGATCAGTATCTTTTTCTCTGCAAAATTTTAAAATAGAGCTAAATATTTCATTCAGGAACACAAAACACGAATACCAAATACATACCACACAAAGTGACTAAGAATAACACCTTAAAATTTCAATTAATTTAATCATAGAAATCTGGAAACGACAAATCTCTCCCAAATCCAAACAGAGTTTGAGATTTTAAACCTATTCTATCTAACAAAATAACTTTCAACTAGGAAACATCATTTCCAACATGAACCGTTTCAAAACCTCATCAACTAGATACTAGCATGAGAAGCACCATTACCTTTAACAACATTTCACACGTGAATCCAGATTCACCAATCAATCAAATACCCTCAGGTTTCAAATCATCTCGATTCAAAATGATCAATTAACAATTTCACGAAATTAACATATTCTAAAAAAATCGAGCCAAATGCAACAATAAACCAAATCAAACACACATAAATTGAGATTATCCGTACATATAAACACAATTAAATATATAAATAGGGAGATTAATAATACTGACCGACATTGCAAATGCTTCGATTGCGGTTAAGCAGAAATTGAATTTTCACGAAACGGAAGCTCTCCAATTAATCGCCTGAGAACAGAAATTCGACGCCCGAAATGTCTCCGGTCAAAATCTCGATAGCGAAGAGAGAGAGAGAGAGAGAGAGAGAGAGAGAACGGGAGATTTGAGGTTGGGGAAAGAAGTAGAGGGATGCCGGCGACGAGGGGTTCAAGCGTTGACGGGGTTATGGTTTTTGTCGCGGTGAAATCTATACATACACGCTTACGTATATATATACTGCGAGGTAATAATATTGTCAAGAGTAAAATGTGATTCTGGATGTAGTAGGGTGCATGTTTTGATGCATAATGTATACTCCCTCCGTCCCACAATACTTGACACACTTTTCCATTTTGGGCGTCCCACTGATAAGTCACACTTCCTAAAATGACAAAGAATCTTTACTATTCCCTCCACTCATTCTCTCTCCTACATTATTTTAATACTCACAACACCATTATAATTTACTATTCTCTCCACTCATTCTCTCTCCTACTTAACTATCTACACTCACAACATATCAACCTTTTTACTTTTTCCTTAATTCCCGTGCGGAACAGTAACTGTGTCAAGTATTACGGGATGGAGGGAGTATATGACTATGTTGAGCTGATGTTTTTACATTTTAGATATTGTATTGGCAAGAGTGGTTCTGAATAAATGTGAGTAATTACATTGGGACACGATTTTCGGTTTATTGTGACAAGGGTCATTTACATTGTGACCGTATCTTAATTCTTAAGTAATTACATTTTCTTGTCAAAAAATAAAAACTGAAATACAAAATTGGTTATAAAATTAAAATGTTAGATTTTTGATGTTTGTAAGATTCGCCGCTAAATGAACAAAAAAAAATCAATATTAATTTAGGTTCATATTACTTGATTTGTTCGTAATAAGGAACAAAGTGTAAAGATATTACTTGATTTGTTCATAATAATAAGGAACAAAGTGTAAAGAGTCCTACGGCAGCTATTGTGAGTGAAGCGCCATCCTCGACCCAAGTCAGGCGGCCGTCTCATTAATTCTTCAGTCCTACAGCAGATACTGTGAGTGAGGCGCTAGCCTCGGTCCAAGCCAGGCGACTGCCTCATCCCGCCTCATCAGAATCCTTCTGTTGCTAATCCTCTTACTGTTGTGGCAACATTGTTATCTAGTCTACCTGTTTGTAGATATGTTAAATATCCTCCCTTTTGTAATAGATTGATGTATATCCCTAGCTTAGTTTGTTAGAGAGTTTGTGTATAAATACTCATTCAAAGTGATTAATAAAATTATCATTTGCCATATTGTTTACATGGTATTCAGAGCATAGTGATCAACTCCCCTTAACCCTATTTTTTTTCTGCTGCCACCCCTATGGCAAACCAAGCTTCTGCCTCCACCATTCCCAACTCGTCTGAACCAAACCACCCCATCACCTTGGTCAATCTCTCCCACCACAAAACTCTCACTCCACTCACCTACCTCTTATAGTCATCCCAAATCACTTCCCTCCTCTTTGGTTTAGACCTCCTTAAGTTTGTAGATGGAACCCATCCACCACCCCCAGTCACCGTCAATATCGACGGCAAAGACTCTCCCAACCCTGCTGCCACCACTTGGAATAGGCAAGACCGCCTTATCCTCGGTGCTCTACTAGGCACTCTAGACACCATTGTAGCCCCACTCGTCTACCAAGCCATCACCTCTAGTCAAGCTTGGAACATCCTTCGAATAACCTATGCAAACCCATCTCGTGGCCACATTCTTCAGGTCAAAGAAAACCTTGAATCCATCACCAAGTCCACCCTTGCCATAACCGAATATATGCAAACCATCAAAACATGCACCGACAAACTAGCAATCTTGGGAAAACCCATGGATCCTGAGGATGTCATTGCCAAGTCCTTAAGGGACTTGATTATGATTTACAAACCCATCATCGATTCTATTCGTGCTAGAGACAACCTTATTTCTTTCGAAGCCTTATACGAAAAACTCATCCACCACGAGCTCACTCTCAAACAACAAACCACCCCACCAACCTTCCCTGTTTCGGCTCATGTAGCCCATACCAAGTTCCATCACAACCCATCCCATTCTTCCCACCCCTCCCAACCCTGCACCATTCAAAGGCAAATGCCAATACTGCTGCTATGCCGGTCACGTAATCTCTCAATGTCGACAATTCAAACGTGACTACCCTAGTGTTGTCTTCCCACCCGCCCCCTCCTCCAATCGCTCATGTCGCCCCACTCACTCACAGACTTTGCCGCAAGTCCACACAGCTACTGTCTCTCCCCCACCACTACCGGCTTCTTGGCTTGTTGACAGCAGGGCCACACATCACCTTACCAGCGATATCTCTACCCTTGCCTTACACCACCCTTATGATGGCAGTGATGATGTTATCATTGGAGACGTCTCCTCTCTTCCCATATCCAACATAGGTTCTTTTTCTTTTCCTACTCGTCATTCATCTATCACCTTCAATAACGTTCTTCATGTTCCTTTAATTTCACATAACATTCTTTCCGTTTCTCAGTTTTGCAAAGACAATAACGCTATAATCGAATTCTCACATTCTTCTTTTCTTATTAAGGAAATCTCGACAAACCGCATTCTCCTCCATGGAAAAACTAATCCTGGAGTCTATATCTGGATTCCTACTCATCCTCAAGCTCATCTCGGCACTACCACATCCCTCCGGTCTTAGCATCATAGACTAGGACATCCCGATCCCCCTATTGTTTCCCTTCTGAATAAGAAATCTTCTTGATCTATTTCTAGTGATTCCTTTTCGTATTGCAATCCATGCTATATTAATAAAAGTCATAAACTCCCGTTTTCTAGTTCTACTCTTCAATCTCATGCTCCACTTGAACTTGTTTTCTCAGATGTGTGGACATCACCCATACACTCATATGATAATGAATGAACGCTCGCCGAAAAAATAGGAGTCGCCACGCCGTTTTTAGAGGAAATATTGAAAACCTTTTATTTAGAGAAAATGGATTCGGGGGTCAAGTTACGTGTTGGGAAGAACCGAGAGTTCACCCAACACGCCTCGTCCGTAGACGAGTCTTTCTATTGTTCAACATTCAAACAATCCAAATGTGTGTACGAAGAATGTATGACAAAATATGTATGAAATGCATAAAAGTGCTTTGTTTTATTAATCAACAAGGGGGATTACAATTTGTAAGCCATTGACTCTGGGAGGCCACGTCCCACTTTACATCGCAGACCAAATACGGATTACAACTGAAAGTAGTCTCTGCATAGGACACGTTATGTCGCGCTACACAGGACTGATGAGGTCCGTTGTGTCGCGTGACATAACCTTGCCGTTTACAGATACTTTACAATTTGAGCACAGGTCTAACAGAGAATAATTTAGATCCCAACACAATACCAATAACAACTCAGAAATCAATGAATTCACAATAGATTGACCAAGGGGATGTGGATATAGGGAGATCCACACTCCCTTGGCCAATAGACAACAAATCCAACAAACTCACATCATTAATATCAACAATACCAAGCAAAGCTAATTAAACAGAGAGATCGGCAGTTGGGACTTGATAATTGGGGACGGATAGAGTCTAATTATCAAGTCCGGGGAATAATTGCAATGAGGCAAATAAATTGTAAATGAGAGATAAAGGTGAGGAAATCGTTACCCTCGTAGTCCACGAATTCTATACCACGTTAGGTATCGAATTCTTCAATCAGCTTCGGAACAGTTTCAGATCTTGTCACTGTGTAGCTTCAAGCCAGTGGTCGCACGTACATGCGAATATCACGGAAACACAGAGAGAATTGAGAGGAGATTTGGACGCTAGTTGCCACTTCGGTGCAAATCGAATAGAGAGAGAGACGTCGGGATTGGAACAGGGCCAGGGCTGAGAGATGGTGGCCGGAATTAGTTGGGAAAATGGTGGTTAACGGCTTAGGTTGAAACAGAGGAAGGAGGTGGTTGTAGTTGTGTTCGGAGTTGGTGAGGAGAGGCACCGGTGAGGAGGATTCAAGGGGACGCCGGGGAACTGGTTTTGGATGTGAGGGAGAATTACGCTGGAGAAGATGGTGGGGTTTTGGTTTGGGTGAGGACGTTGATTGATTGGGGTGGAATTGGTTGTCGATTGGGTCAGGGAGAAGGCAATTGGAATAGAGGGAGGTAAGGTGATGGTGGAGGTTGAGGTTGGGTTGTTTTTCGGTGAGGGAGAGCTTGGTTGTGGTGAAGATTAGGGAGCGGCAATGGAGTCCTCTACGTATCTGCGTATAGAGAGAGAAAGGAGAGAGAGAAAGTGAATCTGTGAGTTGTTGTGTGAACTGTGTGTTCCTCCCCTTGACAAATGAAGCAATTGGCTATTTATACGTGGATTTGGGAATTGGATTAATTGGTCGCACGACCCAACGTATCCAATTTCCATGCCTCAAGCTGTCGCACGACTGGAGGAGTCAATAATCGATTTTGGCGCCAAAACCAGATTCTGGAACATTCCGGATTAATACCCAAAAGGTCCAAACTGATTAATTCCTTTTAAGTCCTTTTGTCCGGAAAAAATACTAAAACATACTTCCTTCGCGGGAAACTTATAAAATATTTTCGGAAGTCTCGGAACGGACCGGGAATTTACCAAAACGCCCCTTGGTGCGGTTTTATCATTTAAAATGCACCTAAAAAGGGTTCGCGAATTGGATTGGCGTACTTACAGAGCCCCTCGGCAACGTCACTTTTGGTAAAAGTGGGGTTGTCGATACAATAAGACCCAATCCCAATGAGCTTCAAGGGATAAGGCAACGGGCTAGAAGGTGATCTGGGGGAATCGGGTGGCTGGACCTTTGGAGAAAGGATTCCTACGTATCCCAAGTGGGAATCAAGTCGGTCGTAGTTCGGAAGGGGAACATGTGACCAAGAGGGATGGATGGCTGCCTCGGAGCGAGGACGTGTAGCCAAAGGAATGGATGGCTGCCTCGCGGAGAAGATGTGTAGCCAATGGAATGGATGGCTGCCTCGCGGAGAGAGGACGTGTAGCCGATGGAATGGATGGCTTCCTCGCGGAGAAGACGTGTAGCCAATGGAATGGATGGCTGCCTCGCGGAGAGGACGTGTAGCCAATGGAATGGATGGCTGCCTCGCAGAGAGGACGTGTAGCCAATGGAATGGGTGGCTGCCTCGCGGAGAGGACGTGTAGATGATGGAATGGATGGCTGCCTCGCGGAGAGGACGTGTAGCCAATGGAATGGGTGGCTGCCTCTCGGAGAGGACGTGTAGCCAATGGAATGTGGCTGCCTTTCGGAGAGGACGTGTAGCCAATGGAATGGATGGCTGCCTCGCGAAGAGGACGTGTAGCCAATGAAATGGATGGCTGCCTCACGGAGAGGACGTGTAGCCAAAGGAATGGGTGGCTGCCTTGCGGAGAGGACGTGTAGCCAATGGAATGGATGACTGCCTCGTGGAGAGGACGTGTAGCCAATGGAATGGATGGATGCCTCACGGAGAGGACGTGTAGCCAATGGAATGGATGGCTGCCTCGCGGAGAGGACGTGTAGTCGATGGAATGGGTGGCTGCCTCGCGGAGAGGACGTGTAGCCGATGGAATGGATGGCAACCTCGCGGAGAGGACGTGTAGCCAATGGAATGGATGGGCGCCTCGCGGAGAGGACGTGTAGCCAATGGAATGGATGGGCCGCCTCGCGGAGAAGGGCGTGTAGCCGATGGAATGGGTAGCCGCCTCGCGGAGAGGACGTGTAGCCGATGGAATGGATGGCTGCCTCGCGAAGAAGACGTGTAGCGATGGAATGGGTGGCTGCCTCGCGGAGAGGACGTGTAGCTTGATGGAATGGGTGGGCTGCCGCGGAGAGGACGTGTAGCCGATGGAATGGATGGCTGCCTCGCGGAGAGGACGTGTAGCCAATGGAATGGGTGGCTTCCTCGCAGAGAGGACGTGTAGCCGATGGAATGGATGGCTGCCTCGCGGAGAGGACGTGTAGCCAATGGAATGGGTGGCTGCCTCGCGGAGAGGACGTGTAGCCGATGGACCGGATGGCTGCCTCGGGGAGAGGACGTATAGCCAATGGACCGGATGGCTACCTCGGGGAGAGGACGTATAGCCAATGGACCGGATGGCTGCCTCGGGGAGAGGACATATAGCCAATGGACAGGGTTTGGCCCGATGCTTTTG
The DNA here is from genome assembly GCA_022495995.1 of Adenophora triphylla var. japonica. Classification (NCBI taxonomy): domain Eukaryota; kingdom Viridiplantae; phylum Streptophyta; class Magnoliopsida; order Asterales; family Campanulaceae; genus Adenophora; species Adenophora triphylla. Next base: position 218,193 of record JAFEMH010001100.1, on the reverse strand, counting down.
GGAAAGTAATTGGCGAGATATGCTTTCATTACCTGATGTGCTTACCCTGCCAGAAGGGCTGATGCACTGCACTGCGACGATTGTAGCTGCCGAAGGGTTTCATGCCATTCTGATCTTTGTGGGTGTCGAAGGGACTCATGCTACTGCTGCTGGGGATAAGTGTAGCTGTTAAGTGCGGGGCGGTCTCTGTTGACGGTTGACTTACTGTAACGATGTTGGTCCATTTTCCCGAAAGATTGGTATTTTTCTCTTCTTTGAAAATCAATCGAAAAAACACGGAGTCGCCACGCCATTTTTATTTTAAGGGCCAAAACTTTGAAAAATGCCCGAGATTAGAGATTTGGGTTCGGAGGTCACGTTACACGCCGGGAAGAACGTTAGTGTTCACCCGGAATGCCTCGTAAAAACGAGTCTTCCAAGCTTAAAAACCATTTATGTGTGTGTGTGTGTGTGTGTGTGTTCCTTTGGCCAAAATAAGTTGAAACTGAGAAAACTAAAAATTGGGAACTCTTTATTAGACTTTAAACAAGTCCCATGATTTTTGGTATGATTTTTGGGTTGAGTTTTGGTACTCAAAAGATTTTTTGAAGTTGAAAACCATTTCTGCCAGAATGAAAAAGGCAGTGGATATTTGATTTTAAAATGGGTTTAAGGGCTTAAAAATCTCATAATTTGGGGAAAGTCCGAGAATGAAAGTTGTTCAAAACACCTTAAATAAGGTTTCTTTGAAAGAACTTTTCCCTTTGGATATGATTTGGTGGACCAAAACCTTCTGGAAATCTCAGATATGAAATCTGGATTTCCAGAGACTGAGGAACTGACCTTTAAAAGAAAATTTGAAAAAGGGAGTTTTACTCACGAAAAAAATAAAGTAAAAATATTTCTGGAAGTCTCTAGATGTTGTCTACAAAAAGTATTTTGTAGTAAACACCAAATTCCAAGTTTCTGTATGTCCAAAAAATTAGACCATGGACAGAGGTCTTAGAGAAAGGCTACTGGACAGCAACTTCCTCTTGAAGAAAAACATGATTTTAAAAGGGGTTTGGCATCCATGTTTGTCCCCATTTCCTTAGTATTTGATTAGTAGTCACTAGACATTTTAGTGGTGATCTACTATATCAAGCCATTCTTAGGGTACATTAGGACTTAAGCATTTCATTTGCTTGGGAAGGGGAATTTTATCCTTTGAAATCAAGATTTGATGTATGAAAATGATTTTTAGGGTTTTGAAAATGTGTTTGCAAGTAAGTAAAAACACTTTGAAAGTAATGTTGATCCTTGTGGAGGATCATCCATGGAGATGAACTTCCATGGTGATCCTCTTGGATCTAGGGCAAGAAATGAACAAATTACATCTTCAAAGTATGAGATGCATGCATGGATGAGAGAGATTTAGGGTAAGGAGAAGGAGGTTATACCTATCTTCTTTAGTGTTTGTGTTTGATTTTTGAATTTTGAAAGTGTTTGATGATTTGTGATTTGGGAAGATAATCAAGAGAAAAGAGTGACAATTCAAGGGAATTCTCACTATTTTCTCAAGTATTTTCGCCAAGGTGCAGCTGTGAATTGTGTTGTTGCTCCCTATTTCTGTGACTGAAGGGTTCAATTTATAGGCCACTGAGAATTACATTCTCATCCGCGCGAATCCGATTGTAAGCGTGCCTGGTTCATTAAATGCTGCTCCAGGCTTTGGACAGGAAGAATATTTTTGTCAAACAAGCAACTGGCTGTTGACTGCAGCTTCCATTTCGGGATTTTACAATTCTTTTGCTTTTTTGAGATTCTTTTCTTGGTTTAACCTCAAATAGTAATCCCTAATTTACCCTTGCTTTGTTAGAAAAGTTAGGACTTGTTAGAAATGTTAGGAATGTTAAGACTTTCGTTAATTTTCTAACGAAAATACTAACAACTCAAATTGGAGCACTTACACTTACGTGTCCCGAGCTTCGCTTGGTAAGTCGGGGATCTTGCTTGCTAGGGATCGGACTCTTGTTTGTGCTTTGGTGTCGGGGTCGCTGATCTGGTAGGACGGGAATTTTGCTTGCTAGGGAGCAGGTTCCGGGTGGTGCTTTGGGGCCACTGATCTTGGAACTTTGCTTGCCAGGGAGCAGGTTCCTCTCGGTGCTTTGGGACCACTTGATCTGGGAATTTTTGCTTGGTAAGCCGGGGACTCTGCTTTCTGGGGAGTTGGCTTTTGCTTGTACTTTGGGGCCACTGATCTGGGAACTTTGGTTGCCAGGGAGCAGGTTCCTCTTGGTGCTTTGGGGCCACTTGTCTCGTTGCGCACTGCTGGGGAGACTAACATAGGTACGGCTCTTTTGTCTCGGTTTTGTCTGAGGGCTGGTCTTCGAGGTTCGGTGATGCTCAGTTGGCTATTGTACCTGCGAGGGTGGATGTGGCTGCCGGAGGGTCTTAGGCTATAACTGCTTGTTGGGAGGTAGTTGTCTAGGGTCTCATGCTACCATTGGTTATGCTGAGGGATAGGTTGTGGCCTCTGCCACTTGTCAATTCTTGCTGGATGGCCGTTCACAGGACGGTCTTTGCAACACAGGCTTTGAAGTCGTCGGGACTGGTGATCGTTATTGCTTGGATTTTTGTGGCAGTCGGGCTTTTCTTTCTTTGACAAGCGTTGTTTAGGGGCTGAGGCTACCACTTGTCGACGCTTGCTGGGGAGATTGACAGATGCGGACTCTTTGTCTCGGTTTATCATGCAGAATAGGCTTTTGAGTCGTCGAGACTGGTGAGCCTTGTTGCTTGGGTTATGGGGCAGCTGGGGCTCTTCTTTCTTTGGCAAGCATTGTTTGGGGGCTGAGGCTACCACTTGTCGATGCTTGCTGGATGGCCGTTCACAGGACGGTCTTTGCAACACAGGCTCTGAAGTCGTCGGGACTGGTGAGCATTATTGCTTGGATTCTGGTGGCAGCTGGGGCTCTTTTCTTTGACAAGTATTGTTTGAAGACTGGGGCAGCTGGGGCTCTTTTCTTGACAATTATTGCTTGGAGACTGGGCAGTTGGAGCTCTTTCAGATGATGCTGGTGAGATCGGATGGTTGGACCTTTGGAGAAAGGATTCCTACGTATCCCTTAAAAAGGGAATCAAGCCGGTCGTAGTTCTGGGCCTTATGAAGATAATAGAGGCGGGGTCTGCCACCTGTGGGGTTTGGAATCCCTGTCCAAGATTGTGATTCGAGGGGCAGTCCTCACGATCACATTACGATCACCTGATTATTGTACTCTGCGGGGGGAGACACAACACTCTAGACACTTTGCATTTTATTTAACCTCTTTCTTATGCATTATTAATCTTTGGTTGCACGAGTCCATCTCAGCTGGGGAGAATAGGAAGTGAGGGTTTTTCTGCACGGCTTGGTAAGCAGATATGTAGGTAGCCATTGTGCTATGAGGGATTGTGTATAGGACGAAAGTGCTTATAATGAGGTGGACCCTCTCCCGTGAGTGATGGTGTATGGATGGTGCAGCTTAGGCAAGTCGGGGACGCTCCCGGGAGTACAAATTGCAGCCGGTCCATTGCTAGTGAGGACAAAGTGTATCGCGCATCTGAAACAGCAAGCAGTAGAGAATGTGTAGAGAACGATCCCGGCTTGGCGAAGCCCCAGTTGACAGTGCAAAGCAATCTTGGAGGGAATCTGGTATGGAGAGCCGGAGGGATACCTTAACCAAAGTCCCAGCTTGAGGCAATTCCATGTAGCTTCATCGCAGACAGAGTCATCTTGTGGCCGCAGAGGCAACTCATCATTTCGAATCGCAGTCAATCAGTCGCTGAACAAGACTCGGAAATGTTTACGTGCAGGGGCATATCTTTCGAATGGTGGGAAATGAATCCCGAGCTTCTATATGACATTCTCGCTTTGGGTTTAACTCTTTTGGGAGAGTATTAAGCGTTACAAGGTGTGGAGAGTGTATGGAAGCCCTTGCTGACCGAAATGGTGTTTAGCTCTATCTTCCTATGATGTAGAAATAGAAGACTTGTCGAGACACTTGAAAAACTGTCTTATTCGTGATGATCACAAGGCTGCTTAAAATCATTTATTGATGTTCGGGTTAGTCAACCGCCAAAGCCGATATGAGCGAATATTTTTATCAATCCTGAGGAGAAAACCCACTGATATCGAGAATCAAACTCGGAAGGATAGACAGTGTATGGGCATGGTCCTTGAAGAGACCGGATTTTCTGAGATCTGTTTGTGATTTCGACCGGACCAGTTATGGTTGCCTACGTTCCCCTCCTTGGGAGGAGCTCAGGTCGCCGTAGTTCGGGCTTATCCCGAATGAAAAGAATGAACGTTGGAATTCGAGGATCTGAGGACCTTTTAGGATTTTGAGAATTGAAAGAACATGTCCTCTTGGAGTGTCGATGGGAGACACGGATGTGAAGTCAGTGGGACATTCACGAGCGAGTGTTTACGGAGGGGAAATGAAATATGCTCACATGCAACGTCGAATGAAAGGATGGAATTTGCACCATCTTCGCTTGATAATCTTTTGAGCCAGGATGGACTTGGCTCCGCTTTAAGCAATAGTCTGTTTTAGATCTCGACGATATTGGAATGGAACTGCTATCCGGTAGGAACTGCGACTGGGTGTCAGGGTTTCGACCGGTCTTTGGGTAATTTAGGACATCATGACCTCTTAAAATGAGAGGTCGGCTAGGCCTTTTTGCTGACTGAACCTCTAAAAGTGAGTGGTTGGCTCTTGGGTATGTGCTTGGGATTTCTAAGGTGAGGAAATTGATTTGCTTCTTTTATTAAGAATGAGAGGTCAATCTTGGCTTTGGCTAAAGGCAAAGGTAATGGTAGTGGTAACGAGAATGTCTCCTAAAATCGAGAGGACGACTTGGGATTGGTCAAAGTAGTGGGAATATCCTCTAAAATCGAGAGGATGGCCGGAATTGGTTAGAGGTAATGGTGAGGGACATCCATGATGTCTCTTTATTCACTCTGAGACTCCTCTTGAGTAACGACCGAATCCTTTGACTTTTGCTTCTGAGAGGATCGCTGGGGACTAGGCTCTCTTTCTTTTCTTTTTTTTATTCTTTTTCTTTCTTTTTTTTGTATTTTTGTCTCTCTCTTTTTTTTTTTTTTGAGAGGAGAATTTCAACTAGTTCCCAGGATGGATCATTGCATTCTGCCATTATTGAGCTTGGAGACTGTCAATCTTCTTGTAAATCACGGGAGTCTCAAGGATAGTCCCTCTTCTTCTGGCGATGGCTAAATGGGTTTAAAAAACGTGTCGATCTTGAATTGAAAGGGTATTGTTTAGGTGAGGGTAAGGTAAAGGTTTAGGTTTTCCTAGGGGTGAAAGGTTTCAACCGCAGTCCCTACCGGATGATCCGAGCGTTGAGTTTTCATTTGCTTGCTTAAGCTTACTTCGCGGAAGATCCATGCAAATTCATCGAGCAACGAGACGGTGAAAGAGGTGTGAGCATATGGGATGCAAGATGGGGAGTTGGTAAGTCCCACTTTGGGAAGGATATCAGTCGATTTCCTCATTCCGATCAATTTAAACATTAGTCATTTCAAAGCGCTGGTCGGTGAGCAGCACAAGTGATAATTTGGAATAGGACCATTTCAATTAAATGTAACGCAGGTGTGCAAGTAATGTCTCGAGTCTAGCAAGAATAGAAACAAAGATTTTTATTACTGCAAAGCAAAAACTGGTCCAACTTGGACTGGACAGACTCATGTCCGACATCGGACATTCTAGATCCTACGAGGACTGATTGACTGCATCAACTTCGGAGGGGAGGAAGGGTATCGTTGCCATCGGTGGGATGCCCTTCTCAATCTTTCTGTCCTTCACAAGCCGTCTCTCCTTAGCCTTCGTACTCTGAGCAAGCAACCGGGCCTCCCGCTCGCGAGGAAAAACAGCTTCGAGGGTAGCTCGCCACTTTTCACTAGACACACCCTTCGCACTTTGCCGAACCATGGGATATGAACTTCTAGGCTGGTGGGCCATAATCCTCTATGCACCGAGCATTTTGGATTCCGAATCATATGGGCGACTGCTCGGGCATTTGAACTGCTTCAGCCTCTGGAATGTGGACCAATGAGCACCGGGAACGAGAGCACACACCCAACTTGCCGTAGCCTTGCAGAGGTGAAGAGGTAAGAGCGTATATAAGGCGGAGGATAGAGAATCTTGAGGAGGTACGGGAGAGGGAAGAATACGGAAGGAGATGGACTCATGCAACACTTTATTAATCTTTAAGTAGAAATCGGTGGCTTTTAAGTCCTAGGAACGGTTGGGAAAGGCTAATCCTTTATTTCATGCAATCTAGACCTCGAGGGAACCTAGGGACACATCATCCACAAATACACCAAACGTATTGGTTCAAAATTAATAACAGACGATAATACCTAAACAAAACCAAAGCATTTATGGGACTAACGAGCAGCCCCAATTTCTGGAGAAATTTGGGCAGCATAACGGGTATTCCTGAAGAATTTCAAGGAAAAATCCGGCATGACCTCTCGTCGGTGCACGTTGACAAAGCGACATGATCTCTCGTTAGAACATGCCGTGGGAACGACATGTCCTTTCGTGAAACCATGTTGCGTTGGCAACATGCCCACACATGCTAGGTTTTGGGGTAGGTACGAAGGTCCATTAGAAATTTTGAAAAAATTCATTTTAATGTATTTGAAAATGTCGTGTCAAAAACCAACCGTTTTGGGTGAGGTTTAAATGTGTGGCGCCACCTATAACGCACTAGGGGGATGGGTTTGACATTAGGCGCTCAAGCGTAGGTGAATTTCATGGCCGTTCGCGATGCCGTCAATCGCACCCGAGGGTTCTAGATCTACGTGATGTAGTGTGCGAGATGGCTATGTTCCTTTATTTGCGAAAAAAGATTTTTTATTTTTATTTTTATTTATTTTTATTTTATTTTTATTTTGAAGAGGGGAGAAATGAAAACAACTCACACACACATCCCCGCAAAGCATAATAATCAAGGATCAATAATCGATCATGGGGGACTGCCCCACAATCACAACCTGTATCAGAGAAATCAAGTCCTGCAGAATGACCACCTTCTGTCGCGTGACACAGGATATGGAGGGCACTATCTGTCGCGTGACAGAAGGAGTCACATTGCCAGAATCTGAACAAAGATCAAATCAGCCCCAGCCTCCAAGCATCAAAACAATGTCTCAAACCCCAGTACCAGCACAATCTCATCAGGAACCAAGGAAAGGGAGGGAATAAAACAAAGCACCAAATGCATTTACACACATAAAATGTCACACAACAAGGCACACACAAATGAATGAAACGAATGTTGAACAATCATGAAAGTTTGACCCACTTTTGAAAAAACAAGTTTCAAGTCCCCAGCGGAGTCGCCACTGAATGAACGCTCGCCGAAAAAATAGGATTCGCCACGCCGTTTTTAGAGGAAACATTGAAAACCTTTTATTTAGAGAAAATGGGTTCGGGGGTCAAGTTACGTGTTGGGAAGAACTGAGAGTTCACCCAACACGCCTCGTCCGTAGACGAGTCTTTCTATTGTTCAACATTCAAACAATCCAAATGTGTGTACGAAGAGTGTATGACAAAATATGTATGAAATGCATAAAAGTGCTTTGTTTTATTAATCAACAAGGGGGATTACAATTTGTAAGCCATTGACTCTGGGAGGCCACGTCCCACTTTACATCGAAGACCAAATACGGATTACAACTGAAAGTAGTCTCTGCATAGGACACGTTATGTCGCGCTACACAGGACTGATGAGGTCCGTTGTGTCGCGTGACATAACCTTGCCGTTTGCAGATACTTTACAATTTGAGCACAGGTCCAACAGAGAACAATTCAGATCCCAACACAATACCAATAACAACTCAGAAATCAATGAATTCACAATAGATTGACCAAGGGGATGTGGATATAGGGAGATCCACACTCCCTTGGCCAATAGACAACAAATCCAACAAACTCACATCATTAATATCAACAATACCAAGCAAAGCTAATTAAACAGAGAGATCGGCAGTTGGGACTTGATAATTGGGGACGGATAGAGTCTAATTATCAAGTCCGGGGAATAATTGCAATGAGGCAAATAAACTGTAAATGAGAGATAAAGGTGAGGAAATCATTACCCTCGTAGTCCACGAATTCTATACCACGTTAGGTATCGAATTCTTCAATCAGCTTCGGAACAGTTTCAGATCTCGTCACTGTGTAGCTTCAAGTGGTCGCACGTCTGTTCTGAATATCACGGAAACACGGAGAGAATTGAGAGGAGATTTGGACACTAGTTGCCACTTCGGTGCAAATTGAACAGAGAGAGAGACGCCGGGATTGGAACAGGGCCGGGGCTGAGAGATGGTGGCCGGAATTAGTTGGGGAAACGGTAGTTAACGGCTTAGGTTGAAACAGAGGAAGGAGGCGGTTGTAGTTGTGTTCGAAGTTGGTGAGGAGAGGCACCGATGAGGAGGATTCAAGGGGATGTCGGGGAACTGGTTTTGGATGTGAGGGAGAATTACGCCGAAGAAGATGGTGGGGTTTTGGTTTGGGTGAGGATGTCGATTGATTGGGGTGGAATTGGTTGTCGATTGGGTCGGGGAGAAGGCAATTGGAATAGAGGGAGGTAAGGCGATGGTGGAGGTTGAGGTTGGGTTGTTTTCCGGTGAGGGAGAACTTGGTTGTGGTGAAGATTAGGGAGCGGCAATGGAGTCCTCTGCGTATCTGCGTATAGAGAGAGAAAGGAGAGAGAGAAAGTGAATCTGTGAGTTGTTGTGTGAACTGTGTGTTCCTCCCCTTGACAAATGAAGCAATTGGCTATTTATACGTGGATTTGGGAATTGGATTAATTGGTCGCATGACCCAACGTATCCAATTTCCATGCCTCAAGCTGTCGCACGACTGGAGGAGTCAATAACCGATTCTGGCGCCAAAACCAGATTCTGGAACATTCCGGGTTAATACCCAAAAGGTCCAAACTGATTAATTCCTTTTAGGTCCTTTTGTCCGGGAAAAATACTAAAACATACTTCCTTCGCGGGAAACTTATAAAATGTTTCCGGAAGTCTCGGAACGGACCAGAAATTTACCAAAACGCCCCTTGGTGCGGTTTTATCATTTAAAATGCACCTAAAAAGGGTTCGCGAATTGGATTGACGTACTTACAGATAACTACAAATACTATGTCATCTTCGTCGATCATTTCACGAAATATACTTGGTTATATCCTTTAAAACACAAATCTGATACCTTTGCAACCTTTACCCGTTTTAAAGCCCTTGTTGAAAAATACTTCTCAAGACCCATTATTCAATTTTTCTCCGACAACGGGGGTGAATACATAAAACTTACTCCGTCACTACTCCAAGATGGAATCTCTCACCTCACATCCCCTCCTCACACACCCGAAAACAATGGCTTTGCCGAACGACGTCATCGTCATCTTGTTGAAACTGGTCATATCCTTCTCTCTCATGCTAAACTCCCTCTCACCTTCTGGCCTCACGCCCTAACCACAGTCACATACCTTGTTAACCAAATGCCCACTCCCTCTCTTAATAATGATTCCCCTTATCTACGCCTCTTCCAAACACCACCCAACTATACCAAGCTTCGTAGCTTTGGGTGCCTTTGCTACCCTTGGCTAAGGCCCTATACCCCTCAAAAACTTGCGCCAAAGTCCTCACCCTGTATATTTGTTGGTTACTCCCCATCTCAAAGCGGATACCATTGCCTTGATCCTACCACAAACCGCACATACATCTCTCGACATGTTCGATTTGTCGAAACTGAATTTCCTTATCTCTCTCTCACATCCAATCCAGTCACCTCTCCAAATATCACCCCCACCGACTGGTGCTCCATTTCTATTCCTATTCTCTCACCTAGTTTTAGCTCCTCACCTCTGCTCAATAACCACATTCCAAACCCACCTTCACAGCCTTCACATACGGCCTAAGTCCCTGTACCCCCTGTCACACCACTCTCTGATACTACTACACCTCACACCTCACTAGCAGACAACTTACTGCCTCCTCTTTCCGCCTCTTCCCAAGCTGCCCCACCACCTGCTCCACCCACTCGCAGTATCACCACCCGTCTCTCCAATAACATCCGAAAACCCAACCCAAAATATGCCCAACTAGCTACTTTACCCTCGCCCATCTCTTTGCCCACCTTCACCAAACAAGCCCTCTCCTCCCCTCACTAGCATACAACTATGCTTGAAGAATACAACTCCCTCATGCGTAACAATACATGGTCCCTAGTTCCAACACATGAAGCACCAAACATAGTAGGGTGCAAATGGGTTTTCCGAATAAAGTACAACCCTAATAACTCCATACACAAATATAAAGCCCGACTTGTTGCAAAAGGCTTTCACCAACGCCTGGGCGTTGACTATTTTGATACATTCAGTTCGGTTGTAAAACCGATCACAATACGTCTCATTATCTCCTTAGCTATTAGTCAAGGTTGGTCACTTCAATAGCTCGACATCAACAATGCCTTCCTTCAAGGTAACCTCTCCGAAACTGTTTTTATGTCCTAACCCCCGGGTTTTCAAAACACTACCAATCCTTCTCACGTATGTCGTCTGTCAAAGGCAATTTATGGTCTCAAACAAGCACCACGTGCTTGGTACACCGAACTCAAAAATTTCCTTCTCTCCTTCGGCTTTATCTCCTCTCTAGCCCACCCCTCCCTTTTTTCATACACACAAGGCTCCAATTGCCTTCTCCTTCTTGTTTATGTAGACGACATCATTGTCACTGGTCCGTCTGACTCATTTCTTGCCACATTCATCACTAGTATTGCATCTCGATTCTCTCTAAGGACCTTGGCCCTCTGTCCTATTTCTTAAGCATTGAGGTTACACCCAATGCCAATGGCATTCTCCTTTCCCAATCCAAATACATCACTGACATCCTCACTAAATATAGCATGGTTCATTCCAAACCATCCCCCATCCCTATGGCAACCTATCCCTCTCTTTCTGACACCCATCACACACCCATTTGCAATCCTTCTGAATTTCGAGCCATCATCGACAGCCTTTAATATCTCTCTCTCACTCGACCGGACATAGCCTTTCCGGTAAATAAACTTGCTCAATTCCTTCACCACCCTCAAGAAAGCCACTGGATAGCTCTCAAGAGACTCCTCCACTATCTCTATGGCTCAATACACATGGGCATTCAGCTGTTTAAACAAACCTCTTCTACACTCCATGCCTTTTGTGATGCCGATTGGGCGGGTATGTTATAGTTGGGTTATTCTGTTATGTAGGAGATATTTTTCTTCCACCTCTCAAATTACCTTTGAAATATAGACATGTAAGTCATCTTTCTGTATTCACAAAATTTGGGTACGGAGGACTTGACACTGTTATTGGTCTAACCACACTCCAAACGATTCTCTCTAATTCCACTGTTTCTCTTAAGATGTCAATTCGTAGCCGTATTTACCTATATCCTTCATTGATTGTGTTATAGGCACCTTCTGAGAGTCTGTTTTAGTTCATCAGTAAATGACTCTGGAAAGAGTACCAAGGGAGTAATGTAATTCTTCCTCATTTCTCTCCCAATTTGTCTTTTTTACTTATATTGTACCTAAGAGTTTTTATAGTTTGTTTTTATTGTAAGTAAACATTCATGATAAATGTGATTAATCATCCTATACATCTATCTAATTTGACTCTTTTGTTCCCCCAAACCTGTCACAATCTCTCTCGAGCTTTATGTTGCATTTCATACATTTTGCAAACTCTGTAACTAATCATTTTTTTAACTTTACACTATTTTATTGTGTACAAAAATATAGTTAGTGAAGTCATAGCTGTTATCGAAGCTATTTATGGTCATGTTTATAATCATTATTCTCTAGATTCATTGTATGAATCATATGCATAATGCATTAATATTCTGGATTAGCTATCTTCCTTTAAGCTACTCATTAGGCATTGAGTTGTTTTCATTATTTTTACAAGCAATTCTAGTCGGCGAAGATGCTTTATCATCTTTTAAACACTTCAAAGTCAGCTGGGATAAGATCTAGATGATGTAAAGCCCTTCTCTAAAGGTTTCAAGGTTACCCTACGTCATCATTTTGGTTTTAATTAATCAAAGATACAGGGAGGCTTGTTGGATAGAGACCAGGTTTCAATATTTATACCTTCTGACGGTTACTAGTCCTACCCTTTGAAGTAATGAAACAACAAACAAGAATCTTACCGTGCTATTAGATAGACTTAACATGATTCTGCTCTCAAATAATGAAAGTCACACTCATGTATTGCCTTGTCCTTCACTCCCCGCTTTCAATACATCTGAATGATCAAAAGCAGTTTTTTTCTGAAAATTACAAAAGCAGCAAGCACCAATTAAAGGAAAAACATGAGAGGTCAACTTCTTACCAAATTCAGCTTGAAATTTTATGCTCGGTTGAACAGAAAATTGTTACGAATCCGTCGAGTGGATGAACTTGAACAACAGAGAACTGGGCTTAAGGAGATGAGGGCGACAAATTAGGGTTAGGGTTTCAGTTGAGGGTTCGAACAATGTGTGAATTGTAGAAGAGAGAAAGAGAGAGAGAGAGAGAGAGAGAGAGAGAGAGAGAGAGAGAGAGAGAGAGAGAGAGAGAGAGAGTCGCGGAGGCGGCCATGGAAGAAAACAACCATATGGTAGACGATATAGGGGAGGTGACGACGACGTTGTTTGTAGCAGAGGGTGGGAAAAGAGATAGTAGCGAGTTGGACTCCGATGGAGATTGGAGCAAAATCGATGAAGAGAGGTGGAGGGGATAAGAGAGAAGGTGTGGGAGAGAGCGGGAGAGAGAGAAAGTCATCTAGGTTCAATATTAATTAGTTTTTAATATTGACGGTGGTATTTTTGGGTTTATAATATTTATATGGACAATTTTGATAATTGAAATGGGAGCTAATGAACCTGGCCAACATTATGTATAGATGATAGTTTTGGAGAAAAAAGTGACAAAATCACTTCACCATTTATTTAGTAAAAGATGCAATGAATTTTTTTTTACCACGTCGTAAAAAATTTAACTAACTTGTTAACGTTAAACTGCCACATCAGCACCACATCATCAAAATCAGTCACTGATGACGTGTCATTGACTTGGGGCTGACGTGGTGGTGGCACATCATTATCCTTGTTAGTTTTTTGATGGCGTATTTTATATAAAAAAAGTTTGTTGCATTATTTAATAATAAATGCAAAAGTAAATTTCATATATCTGTTATTAACGAATACATTGCGTTATTAAAAAAGTAAGATAAAGTATATTGCATTAGTCAGTAATTATTGAAATATTTTAATTTCAACTTCAAGTATCTTCAATCCAAGTCCAAGTATCTCAAACATTTTCCATTTGTTAGGTGAAATGCAAAATTGATTGTTTAGATTGACTGGCGTGGTCAAATTATATGAAGTTTGAATATTAGATCTTAAACGAAGTGAGAAAGTTGTGAATTACTATTGTGGAAAGTGAATGGTAAATTAGGAAGGATGTTTCTAAAATGGAAGTCTCATTGATTTTCATTTCCAAATTAAAGAAATGTGTATAAAAGCTAGAAAAAAAAGGGATAAACGGAATATATATATAATCCCTCCGTTTGTAAATATATAAGTCACTTAAATTTTTATATTTGTTTTAAAAGTATAAGTTATTTTAGCTATATTTCTACTTTATCTATAGGAGTACGCATTAACAACACATTAATTACTTATTACGTCCCCCTTTTGATCTCATTAATGTCGGGAAATGAGACAAAAATGGTAATTCAAAAATCAAAAATTAACTTAAAGTCTAACAACATTAATTAAAAAGCTAAAAATTTAAGATAAATAATACTCCCTCCGTCCCAAAATGTTTGTCCCATTTGACTTTTTAGTTGAACTTTTTGACCACAAATATATGACAATTTAATTATGTTCATGAAATTCTAAAAATTCCTATTGATTCACCATTAATAATATTATCAACAACAACTTTTAGAATTTCATGAACATGATTAATCTCTCATAAATTTGTGATCAAAGTTCAACAAAAAAGTCAAATAGAACAAATATTTTGAGACGAAGAGAGTATTATTTATAATTACATTTGCCTTGATCTGTGCGAATAAAGACATAAAATGCTTTATATTTAGAAACGGATGGATGGAGTATTTTCTTTAACCTTAACCGCCTAGAATACTCAAGAAACCCGACCTTAAAGTAGCTTAACGACACAATAAATATACTTAACTTGTCCCATAATAAATACTCCCTCCGATCCGCTCGTAAAGCCACAAAATGGATCTCGCACGCAAATTAAGGAAAGTGATGTAGGAAAGAGAAAAAATTTAAATGTTGTGAGTATGAAAAATTAAATAGGAAAGAGAATGAGTGGGAGGAATAGTTAGAAGAGATAATGTTGTGAGTGTAAAAGTAAGGTAGGAGAGAGAATGAGTGGGTGGAATAGTAATAAAAACTTTCCTTTTTGAGAAAGTGTCTTTTTAAATGGAACGCCCAAAATGAAAATTTGTGACTTTTTCGGGCCGGACGAACGAAGGGAGTAATAAATATTTCACTTTTCTTTTTTTGTTCATCATAAAATAAATGTCATATATATTAATTAACTATGAAATATTGCAATTTTACTGTTGCATAAGCAATATAAAAACAAATAAATCATTTTTATATAATGTTAAACAATTGATTTTCAGATGAAAATTTAGAGTTTATTATGGTATCAGAGCAGAGCATGCTCTCTATGCATGCATAACAAACGGTCCACGATGTTCTAGCTCCGCATCACTTAGAACAATGATTCTCGTTGTGAGCACAAAAATTGGCTAGGTGTTGAAGAATTTCTCCCACATCGAAAATAAATAAGTGCTTTAATCAATATAAAAATTATTGGCTACTTCTCTCATAGCAAATTAATTTTGCTATAGTTATTATGAGACAAATTGAGTATTTATGTTCTTATCTGAGTATTTGGCCCCGTTTGTTTCCGGGAAAAAGGGAGGAAAACGTTTTTCGGAAAACGTTTTCCCAATTTTCCGGAAAACGTTTTCCCCATTTTCCCCGAAACATGTTTGTTTTCCGGAAAACGTTTTTTCATTTTCCGGTGTTTGGTAGTTTTTCGGAAAATGGAGAAAATGTTTTTCGAAAAACATTTTTCGCCGTTTCTAAGGAAAACGTTTTCCGGATTTTTCCTAAGGAAGTTGTTTTCCGGAAAATGGTGTAAAAAAAGTGGATGGATAATATTTTAATAATAATAATAATAATAATAATAATAATAATAATAATAATAATAATAATAAAATAATAATAATAAAATAATAATAAAATAATAATAATAATAACAAAATAATAATAAAATAATAATAATAATAAAATAATAATAATAAAATAATAATAATAATAATAATAATAATAATAATAATAATAATAATAATAATAATAATAAAAAAAAATAATTTTAAAATAATAAAATAATAATAATAATAATAATAAAATAATAATAATAAAATAATAATAATAATAATAATAAAATAATAATAAAATAATAGTAATAATAATAATAATAATTTTCCGAAAAACATCTTCATTTTTCGGAATTTCCCATTTTCCCCATTTTTCTAAGGAAGTTGTTTTCCAGAAAAACATCTTCCTCATTTTCCGGAAAACGTTTTCCACATTTTCGGAAAACGTTTTCCTTTTCCGGAAAACATTTTCCAGGAAATCATTTTCCGGAAGTTATTTTCCCCGAAACAAACGGAGCCTTTATGTCCCTTATATTATTTGATCAAAAATCAATTTAAATCTTTTATTTTGGAACGGGGGAGAATATGTTCATATTTTAAACCTTATATTTTAAACCTTTTAGCTATAACTTACTAACCTCCGTCTCATAATAGCTTACTCATTTACTGTTGAGAACGAAAAAAAAAAATAATGCTATTAAAGTAGGAGTTGTGAGTGGGTAGGAGAGAGAAAGTGGGATAGAGAATAGTAAGTGGATAGTTGTTGTGAGTATGACAAGTGGGTCCCATGAATAAAGAAGTATTAAAAAGTTCTCTTTTAAGGAAAGTGATTTTAAAGTGGAACGCTCAAAATAGCAAAATTGGTAAAATAATATGGGATGGAGGGAGTATTAACCTTCATTAAATCATATTCTCATTTGTTAAAATTCATTATACTCGAAAAATTTCTCAAATAATCCTTTTTTACTTTTTTATTTACCAAAATGACTCACTGTTCAAACTATTTCCCAGAATGACCATTTTTTTGAAAATCGCTACACCGTGTAGCGAGTTTGACTTGGGTCTGGTCAAAACTCGCTACACCGTGTAGCGAGTTTAGGGTAATTAAGTTTAGCCGTTGGAAAATTAATCAGGGCATTTAATTAATCTAAACTCGCTACACCGTGTAGCGAGTTTGGTCAAACCTAATTAAACTCGCTACACGGTGTAGCGAGTTTGACTTGGATCCGAATTGTTTTTTTTAATTCTTCTCTTCTCTTCCTTCTTTCTTTCTATATATATATATATATATTATATATATATATATATATTATATATATATAAATATATATTATTTATATATATAAAATAATAAATTAGAAAGAGAAGTCCAGCTTAAAAGTCCTCTCACTAAGAGAGGTCCCAAAGGAACTTGAAAAACAATGAAGATGAATCATCTATTTATAGTAGAAGAAAGATTTGAAAAATGTAGGATACATCTATGTGGGAAACACAAAAAATATTTAAATTTAGAGATGGTGGGAAAAACAAAATTTCATTTGCCTCAAAAATTTCATTTTCAAATATTCACGTGGGTCATTATCCAGCAACATCTTCACCTTTAAATGCCATCATCCGATGGTCCAAATTCATCCCATAAAAACAAAAGCACTTTCATTTGATTGGGCTTTAATATTCGCGTGGATTATCAATAAATCAATCTATACCCATTAATATCACTCAAATTCAATGGTCCTAATTCATCATTATATATATATATTTCTTTTATATATATATATATAATGATGAATTAGAAGACCATTGGCTAGGGAGATTAATGGTATAGATTGATTTATTGATAATTCATGTGAATATTAAAGGGCCAATCAAATGAGTGTGCTTTTTATGGGATGAATTTGACCCGTTGTGTGATGCATTTAATAGTGAAGATGTTGCTGAATAATGATCCATGTGAATATTTGAAAAATGAAATTTTTGTTTTTCCCACCATCTCTAAATTTAAATATTTTTTTGTGTTTCCCACATAGATCTATCATACATTTTTCAAATCTTTCTTCCACTATAAATAGATGATTCATCTTCATTGTTTTTCAAGTTCCTTTGGGACCTCTCTATGATAGGACTTTTAAGTGAATTCCTTTCTAATTTATTATTTTATATATATATAAATAATATATATATATATACATATATATATATAGAAAGAAAGAAGAGAAGAGAAGAGAAGAGAAGAGAAGAATTAAAAAAAAAGAATTCGGATCCAAGTCAAACTCGCTACACCGTGTAGCGAGTTTGATTAGGATTTGTCAAAATTCGCTACACCGTGTAGCGAGTTTAGATTAATTAAATGCCCTAATTAATTTTCAAACGGCCAAACTTAATTACCCTAAACTCGCTACACGGTGTAGCGAGTTTCAAAAACCCTAATCAAACTCGCTACACGGTGTAGCGATTTTCAAAAAAATGGGCATTCTGGGCAATAGTTTGAACAGTGAGTTATTTTGGTAAATAAAAAAGTAAAAAAGGATTATTTGAGAAATTGATCCATTATACTCTCTTTAATACTCATGAACTACTTTGGAATCGTAGGAATTTGAGATGCATGGAAATGGAATGATCAAAATCTTCAAATTATTTTTTCACATAATTTTCCTTAATGCACCATTAAATGGTCCCCATGTGTGCATTTTTATAGCAATAACCCAATGTTTTTCAACGAAACATTGAATAAAAAAATCAACTGAGATGAGCCAAATTCAAAATGAAATATGACAAGAAAAATAAGGTTTAAGGTTGTTGCACATTTTTTTTATTTTTTTTTATTTTAAGTTTGTTGCATACCTATGATGTCTAAGCAAAAAATATGAATTATATATCATTATTCAGTGTATCGATTTGGTAAATTTTGCGTAGATTTAGTTATTTGACGAAACCAAAGTTACGTAAATTTAGTTTTTTGACGAAACCAAAGTTACGTGCCAAGTGTCTGATATTTTAAAATACAATCAAGCGAATCAACAGCACGTCTAATTTCACTGTGTTTATGGCCGGAGTCCGCATTTTAAACGATACATATAGTAGCAGTCTTTCTAAACGTAAAAAAATTAACACTTTGTTAGTTTGTACATCACATTACAACAAAAAGACAACGTTACGAAGAATCAGATTGACAAATTTACGATATTGGGAACAAATTGGAAAAATGACCAAAATACGGGTTAGCTAGGAATCTTTTCTCAAATTATTCATTTTAAGAAAAAATATTTTTCAAAATGACAACCCTTTCAAACTATTTGCCAAATAACCATTTAAAAAAAAAAACTCGCTACTAAATGTAGCGAGTTTATATTTTTCTCGCTCAAACTTCCTACTTCAAGTGGCGAATTTAAATTTTCTTAATTTTATTATTTATATTAATAAAAAATTTCAAAAAAAACTAAAATTAAAATCGCTGAAGTAGCGATTTCAATCAAAGTAGAATTTACAAAAATAATACTTCTCCGTCTCACCTCAAATCGCAAAACAATCGTTTTGATACGAAAATTATGTCTTGATAAAGGATATTGATAAAGGATATTAAGATGAAGTTTTACAGTCTCAAAATAAACATTTTGAAAAAAAAATCTACTTATTTAAAAAATTATTTCCTTCATTTAAAAAATGATTAATATTTTCGTCCCAAAATGAATAACTAAAAAAAGTAATACTACTCTTTTTGTCCAGAAAATAATATTACTTCCTACGTCCCAATGAATATTTTGGAAAAGAACACTAATTCAGTTGTCTCAAAAATTAATGTTAACGCCTTCGTCTCAAAATAAATAATTTTATTATTATTATTTTAGGACAAATTTTTTTTTATCAAGAACATATATTTTGGGCGAAGGAAGTAGTATTAGTTTTCTGAAAAAAAATAGTAGTATATTTTTTTAGTTATTCATTTTGGAAAGAAACTACTATTCATTTTTGAAATGAAGGAAATAGATTTTTTTAAAGAATTAGAATTTTTTTCATAATATTTATTTTGAGACAGTAAAATAATACTCATTCTTAATTTTATCAAGACATAATTTTCACATCAAAATGATTGTTTTGCAATTTAATTTGAGGTGAGACGGATAAATATTTTTTTAAAGGGTGGAAGGAATGTAGACTGAAATCACTACTCTACTACTTTAAGTAGCGATTTTAAGTTCCTTTTTTTTTTTTTCATAAATATCATAATAAATTTGAAGAAATTGAAATTCGCTATTTGGAGCAACGAGTTTGAGCGAGAAAAATATAAACTCGCTACATTTAGTAGCGAGTTTTGAAAAAATTATCATTTTGACAAATAATTTGAAAGAATTGTTATTTTGAAAAATATTTCATTTTAAATTAATTATTTGAGAAAAAAAATTGGTTAGCTAGCTAAGTACAATTTGCCCAATCCTTATTCTCTTTCAGTGTGGTCCGTTTATACAAAATAACAATTTACACAACGCCCCTTCAATAAATATAAAATCAACATCAGCTCAAGTTATTACTTTTTATATATTTCAGCAAAGTCTGTAATGGACTTATTATTATAGGCAAAACTATTATTTGTGCCATTCGACTTTATCATATTATTCACATAGGCTATCAAAGTCCTAAAATATTCAACCTTGCCACTTAACTATGCCATGTCATTCAAATAGGCCACCAAAGTTCGAGTATTCAACCTTGCCACTTATTTAACTAAAATTATGCAAATGAACCCAACAATTGAATGACCATTAACTTTTTTCGTTAATTGGTTCCAAAATCTCCGTTATACCCCTCATAAAATAAACATGAATTATATTTTTGAATTTTAAATTTGCGATTTCAATATTAATTTATAAATAGTACATACGAAGAGCAGCTTTAAAGGCTTTTAAAAAATAAACATGAAAATTGAACAAAAAAAAAAGTCAATAAAATTTGAAGAAATGAGGTATTTCAACTAAAATTTTAAGTTTTGATTGCCTATCAATCTTGTTCAGATAAATTTGTGAATTTTATCTATAATCGGTAGTCAATAATTTTTTTTATACCATTCAATTTAAATGCTAAAATTATAGATTTTTTAGCTAAACATATAGTAACATATGTATGTTTATAAAAAATTTAAATTATAATTTATGAACATGTTTATTTTTTAAAATAGCAAAAGTTACGTTTCATTGGTACTATTTAATAATTATAATTGCAGCCAGTAATTCAAAAAAATATATCATTACTATTTTATTGAGGAAAAGAACATAGAAATTGGAACTACAAATGATTTTTCTTTTACAAAACATCAAGTGAAAGGTATAAAGGAGATTTTGAAACCAACTAACGAAAAATATTAACGATCAACCATTTAATGAGTTCATTTGCATAGATTTAGTTATTGAGTGGCAAGGTTGAATATTTACGAACTTTGGTGGTCTATTTTAATGACATGGAATAGTTGAGTGGCAATGTTGAATATTTTGAGACTTTAATGGCCTATGTAAATAATGTTCTAAAGTTGAGTGGCCCAAACAGTAGTTTTGCCATTATTATATTGCTAGTTGCACATATGCAAAGTTGACTACATTAACCAATTGATAATGAGAGTAGTGACCTAAGATGATGTAACGCCTACTCGGACTTACGCGTTGACTTATAATTGGGTGACTTGCAGACTAGAATATCGTGGTTATCTTTTGATCTCGCACGTGTAAATGGGTCAGATCTGATATCATGATATTCCATCTCAAAATCAATTGTTAATGAGAGGAGTTCCTATAGTATTTATATAGTTAATGTTTGACTAGTTAATTTTCGATATATGATAATTGTTAGATAAATGATCCCACATTAAAAATTGACAAACCTTGCCTATACATATAAAGATATGGGTCACTCCCTTTATTATCAATTGATTTTAAGGTACAACCTTAGATATTAAGATGATATCAAAGCAGATCCGTTACACGTGAAGGCACAACGGCACGATATTGTTCCGCACCACCTGATTAATAAGTTTATGTTGTAAGCATTGACAAAATCCGACTACATCTATAACTATATAATCTATAACTATATAATGAGGCAAGTGCAAGGACAATTTTTCCGCTCAAACATGAATATGGACAGAAAATCGGTCAAATACACCCAAATAAAAGACGTCCCTTCCAATTCCCCACTTTCATTCTCTCTCTCTCTCCCTTTTCTCTTTCTCTCTCTCTCTACAATCGCTTATCCCCAAATCTATGGCGAACTTCATCTCTCCTCATGCTACCGTTTCTCTTACTCATCTCCAACGGTCTAGCCACTAATGGCGAACTCCAACCATCACAACCTCTTTTCCTCACTGATCTCCGACATCAAATCGTACACCGGCAAAGATCATATTCTTCCTTGGCTCCGGTAAGTCCCCCAAAGCACAATCCGACTATCTACTCTATGTTCTTCCTTTCCCGAATTCACACATTTACTACGTGTATTTCCTTTCTCTGCGTCCGTTGATTTTGCAGTGGGATTCGCAAAATTACGGAGTCACTTCCTCCTCAGCTTCTCAAAGGGAAACTTCCTCGATTTTTGCAAAAATGCACCCAGACCTTCGAGAACGACCGTCGTTACTCCAATGACTTACGTTACCTTCGTGTCCGGTTGAAATTGGTGATTTACCTTTACCCACTTTTATTTTTTCTTGATGCTGTGAATGTGGGGGCCCAAATTATTTTTTTGTTTTTATTTGGATTCGCTCGAATTTGAAAACATCCGGTTTAATTTGAAAAAACGGAGTCGCCACGCCATTTTGATTTCCTCAAAACTTTGAAAAAAGGAATTAGGGTCCGGAGGTTATGTTACCCCTTGGGAAGAACGGATCGTCGTTCACCCAAGGTGCCTTGCCGAAGCAAGTCTCCCAATATCCCATTTTTCGTGCTTGCTTGCGTGCTTTCTTGTGTGCATGTGTTGAAAGAGGGAGGAGGTGTTCCAAGTTGTCTTCCGGACTTATAAACCATTTAGTTGGTTATCGCTCGAAATTCCTTAGATTTCTATGTGTTCGGGACTTTGATCCCGTCCTCATCTTGGACTTGTGATCATCACTATTTGACCTTGGGTCATGTGTGATCGAGATAGGGACACCGCTTTAGAGTCCAAGGATGAGGTCCTTTTAGAAAGGAATGACCTTTGCCTATCAATCCTACATCTTGAGACGATTCGGACTCTTTCGGGGCATTTATGCTCGTCTCAAGTGATGATCGGAGATATGTGGCTAGGGTTCATCCTTTTCTAAAGAGATTATGGCACCTTTAATGGAAGAAACGATGTAAAGATGGGATCTTTACACCGGTCCGCTCCAAAGGATGCATCAAGTACCAAAGGGGACTAGGGGAAGGGTATAAAGATTGGATCTTTATGCTCTTCCTATGCTTTTCGTGCCTTAGGAAGGTCACTAAGCAATCCTAGAAAAGAGAGATCCAACCATGAGGGACATGAAGGATGCATTCTAAACTAAAAATGACATTTTTAATGAAAAAGATGACATTTTGGGTGCAAAGGATGCTATTTGTTTGCAAAGGATACCTTTTTGATGTAAAAAAATGATTTTTTTAATGCAAAGGATGCATCTTTATGTGTAAAAATGACATTTTAAGTGCAAATGATGCAACTTTTATGCAAAGATAACATGTTTAATGCAAATGATGCAACTTTATATGAAAAGATGGCATTTTATGAGCAAAGGATGCATAAAGATATCATTTTTAAGAGCAAAAGATGCTACTTTAATGCAAAGGATGCAAAACGAGGGGAAGGGGTATGATTTACATTAGACGTGTCCATTTTATAAACCGAACCGGTCAACCGGGAGGTTGAAAACCGTCCAAAACCGGTCAACGGCGGTTAACCGAAACCGGCTAACCGTAACCGGTTATTGGCCGGTTCGGTTAAGGTTGAGATTTTTGAAAAACCGGTCAACCGCCGGTTAACCGCCGATTTTTGACTTGCTCGGCCGAGTCATATGAGTTGCTCGGCCGAGCAGAACCTTCCAGTTTGTTATTAACAAACTGAAGGTTCTGCTCGGTCGAGTCATATGAGGTGCTCGGCCGAGCATAACGCCAGAACATGTTCCAACGGCTACTTTTTCAAAAACTAGCCGTTGTTTTTAAAAACTAGCCGTTAATTTTGTTATTGGGCAGTCAAAAATTAAAAAAAAAAGTTTTTTTTGCCTAATTTACTAACTATAAATATCACCCTCCTCCTCCCATTTTATTTCCACCTTATTTCTCTCTACTCTTTCTCTTCTACTCTCAAATATTCACATATACTCTCACCCTCATCCAATTTTCAGTTAAATATTGTTCCATTTTCAGTTAGTTTTCTAACGAAATTAGTGCTTTTCTCCATTTTCATCCATTTTTAAGCTCCATTTTGTTTTCAAACTTCATTTTCTCTTATACAAATGGCTGCAAATCAAAGAAGAAGCAATTTAGGCAAGTCCGTTGTTGATTCTTCCTCCCCCAATGATGATTTTGATCATCAAAATCCAAATATTCAACAAAATGAGGAAGAAGAACAAGTTGAAATTGAAAGTGGTAATGCTAGGAGTGGTAGGGGCAGCCTGAGCTAGGCAGGAGGTGGTCGGTCAGGGTCCTCGGGGACAACGACAAGAAAGAGAGCCACAATCCGATACCTTCGCCATCCATTTCAGCAAAAGAAAAATTACTGCCGAGGATGATTATAATTTTCGAGCATGTTGCAACTATTGTAATGCGACTTACGCATGGAAAAGAGGTGGAGGGCATGGGACGCTCAACGGGCATTTGGCGGCAAAACATCCCGAGAAACTTGGCATTTCCGCTTCGCAAACTCAATTACAATTTCAACGTAGTTCGGGTTCGGGTGCACAAGGTTCGTCTTCCCCTTCTTCCGTCCTTTTTAAATTTGACAAGTGGGTTTATAGGGATGAACTAGCCAAATTTATTTGCGTTAAAGGCCTTCCTTTTAATTTTGCGGATTGTGATTTTTATGAAAATTTTGCTCGCCTTTCTTTGAACCCCGCCGCAACGAGAGTACCACGTACGAATCTCGTACGTGATATTACTAGAGTGGTTGAAAGATATAAAAAAGATTTAATTGGTGTTTTATCAAAATTAGAAAATAAAGTTTCAATTTGTGCTGATGGTTGGAGTGATCATTGGCAAATAAATACTTATTTGGGCGTAACTTGCCATTGGATAGATAATTCATGAAAAATCCAAAAAAGATTAATTGCTTACAAAGATTTTGAGCCACCGCATTCCGCGAAAAATATTTGTGCGAAATTGCTTGAGATTTTTCTTGAATATGGTATTTTAAATAAAATATTTACTATTTCATTTGACAACGCAAGTGCTAATACGGCTAGTTTGCCCGATTTAATTACCGTTTGTCAACCCTCACTTGGGGGTAAGTTTTTTCATATTAGATGTTTATGTCATATAATTAATTTATGTGTTAGAGATGGTTTAGATGCATTAGAAACTTATGTTAAGCCAATTAGACGAGCTCTTCAATTTATTTCAAAAAAAAATTCTAATACAAAAAAGTGGATAAAGTTTTTAAGAAGTAAAAGTGTGCCGGACAAATATTTTACTTACGATGTTCCAACTAGGTGGAATTCCACCTATAAAATGTTAAGCGATGGTTTTGCTTATAAAGATCTCCTAACGCAATTTTTTATGTCAGTTGGCTATCATGAACCTCTATTTACTCATCATTGGAATGCATGCATTAATTTATGTGAATTGTTAAAGATTTTTAATACCGCTACTTTGGCTTTTCGGGAGTTTATTATCCAACTTCCGTTTTGGTGCTAGATCATTGTATTGCAATTGTTACTATTTTTGACAATTTAAAAGATTGCCCTATTTTTAAACCAATGCCTTTTTAACATGAGACAAAAGTGGCTTAAATATTTTGACACTATTCCGTCTCTTTTCTTGGTTGCAAAGTTATTAGATCCCCGAGAGTTAAATTAGATGATTTAGAGTCCATTATAACTTATTATTATATGAAATTATATCCCGATGGTGACGGTATTTATGAACTTCCGTCAAATATTGTTAATGACACAAAAAATGATTTGATTAACCTTTTTAATGAGTATAATGTCTTATATGGAAACACTTCTCAAAGGCAACAACATGAAGATGATTCCTCTACTCTCCAACCAAGTTTTACTAGTGGGGATCCATATAGTTTTATTACAAATTTGTATAGTAAAAATATGGTCCTTCTCGAGGTTCATCTTCATCATCATCAAACCTTCCCGTGGAGTTAGAAACCTATTTCACTACAAACTTTGAATTAAATCAAGATCCAAATTCAAATGAATTTGATGTTTTACAATGGTGGTCAAGAAGGAAAGACATTTATCCTATACTTTCCATAGTTGCTAAAGAAGTATTAGCCTCTCCCGCTTCAACGGTGGCGGTTGAATCGGCATTTAGCGTTGGTGGAAATGTTTTGGATGAAAGACGTTCTCAACTAACAAGTGAAAACTTGGAACATCAACTTTTACTTGGCGATTGGGTTAGAGCGGAAAAAAGGCAACAAGACATGCCTTATGATGAGGATCTATTGGATCCAAGATATCAATACGATGTCGAGGACTCCACGGAAAGTAGTGATGAATGAATGATGTTTTAGATTAATTTTTATTTTAATTAGATTAGTTTAGACTTTAGATTAGATTTATTTTTAATTAATTGTAATAGTTAGGTTGAGGTAAAGGCTCCTAAATGTCCCCCCTTATTTATAAAAGGGTAAGGTTGGTTGTCTCCCTCTTTGTAATTTTATTTTAATTAATAAAATTTAAGGGTACCGTCCCTTTTTTCTTTTATATACTTGTTTCTTTTAAAAAAAGTTAAGTTTTCTTTCTTTCAAAATTCATAACTTTTTTTATAAATCATTTTTCAAAAAATGTATGTAGATAACTTAAGTTTAAAATAGTCTTATTTATCCAAAAAAAAATTGAAAAAAATTAAAAGTTAACTTTTTTCAAAAAACCGTTAACTTTCATTTCTTTAAAAATTCATAACTTTTTTTATAAACCTTTTTGTAAAAAATGTATGTAGTAAACTTAAGTTTAAAATAGTCTTATCTATCCAAAAAAATTGAAAAAAAATAAAAGTTAACTTTTTTCAAAAAACCGTTAAAAAAATTAACTGAAAAATGATATGCTCGGCCGAGCAACACCAAAGACTCGGCCGAGCAACCCTCAACCCCTAAACCCTAAAAGGGTTGCTCGGCCGAGCGACACCAAAGACTCGGCCAAGCAACCCTCAAAACCCTAAACCCTAAAAGGGTTGCTCGGTCGAGCAACAACAAGGACTCGACCGAGCATATCCAAACCGTCAAACCGGAGGTTAACCGGATAACCGTGAAAACTGTAAACCGCCTAAACCGTAACCGGTTTAGCCGGTTAGGCGGTTCGGTTCCGGTTGGTGATTTGGGGGTTGAAAACCGGCGGTTATAAACCGGCTAACCGGCGGTTGGCCCAACCGGCCACGTCTAATTTACATGCCTAAAGATATGATCTTTGATGACAATGTACCAAGTATCAAGAAAATATATAGTAATATGTAAAGCAAGGAGCAAATATGTCACATATATACAAGTATAATGCAAGATAAAGGGGGTGAGAGGTTACCAATGGTGGTGACCTCTTTCTCTTTGAAGTTTGCCTAGGGAAGGGACCAACTTTTGGAGGTTTTAAGGAGGAGGGAGGTGGTTTTTGGCACTCTCAACTCTCTGTATTTTCGTAGTGATATTTTGGCAGAGTTTCAATGCTAAAAACTGTATCTCAAAATGGGTAGAGGAGGTCTCTATTTATAGGCAGTCTGGTGATAGCCAATGAAGCCGTGTGGCTTAGAGTTCTAGCCTAATGCAGCCGTACGGCATTATCCATTATGACTCAGCACCTTTCTAGAATCATGTAAGGTGGCCTTTCTAGAATGGTTTTTTATGCCAAAGGAAAACGTGGATTTTTAATTCCAAGTAATTCCTTGACCCCTCGGAAGGTTCGGAACAGTTCCCGAATTGCTCCTGAACTTTAGGAAAGTCTGGGGAATTGCCGGGAAACTTAATCGGAAGGCATGAGCCAGATTTGGGTACTTACAGAAGCCCCTCGGCAACGTCACTTGCAGGGCGAGTGGGGTTGTCGATAGAAAAGGATCCGATCTGGCGAATGCCGAGACGAATTGGGTGACCAATGTGGTCGAGTGGCTGAACCTTTGGAAGGCTACCTACGTATCCCGAGTGGGAATCAAGCCATAATCGTAGTTCGGAATCCACTGAGGAAAGGGGGTGTCATACGTGACGAATTGGCTGAACCTAAAGTAGGCTACCTACGTATCCCGGAGGAATCAAGCCAGGCCGTAGTTCAGAATGGATCCGCTGGGAAATGGCGAAGAGAAACTGGGCTCTTGCTGGGGAAATAGAAGGGAAAGTGACCTAGGAGGTCAAGTGACTGATCCTACTGGGGATATGCTAGACGAAGGAAGTGACCAATGTGGTCGGATATCTGGACCTCTATGAGGGGCTACTTCACCACTGAGGAGTGACGAAGGAACAGGGTGACCAAAGTGGTCAGATGGCTGGACCTTTATGAAATGCTGCCTCACCACTGAGGAGCGATGAAGGAAAGGGGTGACCATTGCGGTCAGATGGCTGGACCTTTATGAAAGGCTGCCTCACCACTGAGGAGTGATGACGGAAAGGGGTGACCATTACGGTCGGATGACTGGACCTTTATGAAAGGCTGCCTCACCACTGAGGAATGATGAAGGAAAGGGGTGACCATTGCGGTCGGATGGCTGGACCTTTATGAAAGGCTACCTACGTATCCCGGAGGAATCAAGCCTTGGTCGTAGTTCAAGTCTCACTAGATAGTTAGGAACAATGTCTAGGATCCTTGAGGTTTTGACAATTAATGGAGGTTGTCACCTGATTTGACAATTAATGGAGGTTATCACCTGATTTGACAATTAATGGAGGTTGTCACCTGATTGACAATTAATGGAGGTTGTCACCTGATTTGACAATTAATGGAGGTTGTCACCTGATTGACAATTAATGGAGGTTGTCACCTGATTGACAATTAATGGAGGTTGTCACCTGATGAAACTAAAGCTTACGTCACTATCGAGGAGATAGAGGCAGCTATAGCTGGAAAACTAAAGCGTACTTCACTATCAAGGAGATAGAGGTAGCTAAAGTTTGGAGAACTTGAGCGTACTTCTCAATCTGTGATAGAGGTAGCTAAAGTTTAGAGAACTTGAGCGTACTTCTCAATCTGTGATAGAGGTAGCTAAAGTTTGGAGAACTTGAGCGTACTTCTCAATCTGTGATAGAGGTAGCTAAAGTTTGACAATTCGGAGGATGTCACCTATCTTTATTTCGTTATAACGGAAGTAACGGAGGCGTCTCGGGAGGAAAGTAAATTATTCTTGGAGATAACAGATAGGCCTGGGAAACAGCGTTACTCTAGTTAAGAAATAACGGGAGTTATATGCCTAAGTGGAAAGTCCAGGGGCATAAGATGTAATTTTTGCTCAGAGCAAAAGAGGCCGCCCGGCATGAGATGGGGGCAAAAGAGGCCGCCCGACTTCAATCCTGATTTCACCAGATTATTTAAACAGATTTTGAAAACGGGCAAAGCGCCATTGTTGTGGCTTCCGCCGAGGAGAGGAGAGAGAGTAGAGAGAAATTTCTAAATTTCTTCGATTCCCTACCTTCTATTGATCGAAATGGATCCAGAGGGTAACATTGTACCCCAAAAAGCGCGAAGAGTCTTGTCACAAGCCGCGAGAATGAGGCGGAGGGAGTTGGTTAGAACCGAGCGAAAATACGATTTCAACACGCCTCCTTCCGAATTTTATTCGGGCAAAAGGGAGCACAAGTCCATGAAACCTCAATCTATTGGGGTAAGCATTCTTGATTTGCTTGATTTCGTCAATTTTGATTGAACTTTGATTGACTTAGGGCTTGACCCGATTTTTAGGAACTTTTTGAATTTTCCTTGGATTTTTGATGATGATTTTGGAATTTTGATGATTAACCTATGAGGCTAAGGAGATAAATGAATATGCATGTGCAATTTATTTGAAAAATAATTAGAATGACCCATTTTTTTTCGAAAATAAAGTAAGAAAAATAATTGTCTAAAATGTGACGGAGTTCTTGCATGTGCTAGAACTAGGTCAATTTTTGATCATGGATGAGGAAACAGGATTTTGGACGATGAAAAGGATTCATGCATGCCATTTTTTGAAAAATTAATGCTTATGTGCAAATAATTTTGAAAATTGTGATTCTATGTTTTTGAGAGCAAAGTGCTTGACATGACGTGTTTCAAGTGGTGAAAGACACGCTTTCTAGGCAAAAGATGCTAGAAATCTTTTATGAATGTTTTTTCTTTGAAAATATGTGCACTTTTTGAATATATGCATGCTTTTAAAATGAGATGAAGAACTGACACATTTTTTTGTGCTTTCCTACAGGAGAGGAAATCGAGGGGACCTTCTGAGGTGGCGGTGAAGCTATGGGATAGGATGCCCGACTTTGAGAAGAATGGGGTGAACCCCAAGCAGCTAGTGAGGGCTACCAGCCTGGATTTGTTCGTTGAGGCTATTGGCAGAGGTATTCACATAACCTCCAAGAGCAAGGGCTTGACCCAGGCCCTTTCAGAGTTCTGGTGGGACACCACCCACAGCTTTCATCTCAACTGGGGAGAGCTTACAGTTACCCCGGCCGACTTCACTGCTATTACTGGCCTGCAGTTCACCGGGAGGCCTGTGACATGGAGGGACCATATCACGGCTGAGGAGTTCAGAGCTCTGGTTGGGTTTGACCTTAGTCCTAAGGGGCTCGGGATGGAGACTAGGAATGTGGAGGTGGCAGTCCTGAACTGCATGCAGGGATTTGCTGCCAATGAGGTGACTGCCCACCAGCTTGCGAGGGCTTTTCTGTGGTTGATGCTGTCAATCACCATCTTTGCTAATTCTGGGACTTTGGCAATGCTGTGCCTGCTGGACTCCTTGGAGGATGTGGACGAGATTGGGACGGTCTCTTGGGGCGAGGCCGGATTGGCTGAGCTTTATTTCTCTCTGGATTTGTACAGCCGAAACAAGGCTGCTTCTATGGACTGCTTCTCTTTTGCTCTTGAGGTATTCTCGCCTTCTTTCCTTTCTCTTTTCCTTTCTGTCCTTGAGACTTTTTATAAGAGAAATGACCCTTTTATGTTTTGAACATGCAGGTCTGATTTTGTGAGGTGATCGGGTTCTTTCCCTGGAACCAACAGAGTGATCCTACCATCTTCCCTGCTATGATTCGCTGGAGGGGCGAGGCTAGGGACAAGTTCACCGGGAAGACCCGGATCACCTTTGATTATAAGATGGTGAAGCCCGTCCTTAATAAGGATGGTGATGATGGGGTGGACTTTTACCCTTGGGGAAGGTACCCGGAGGTGCTGCTAGGGGATGCCGTGGAGGCGACTAGACAGAGGAGGTGGTTGACGGGCCTGACATGTGATGTCATTTATCTGGGGGACCGCTTTTCCAGGCAGCATGGCTATGTCCCTCCATTGGACGCTATCACTCCTCACGATCCTCCAGCACGGATGCTGCAGCCCAGGGACTGGTCGGCGGATGATATTGCTAGGTATCAGGCAGGCGTGGCGGCTGAGGAGTACTTTGACTTGGCTACCCCATATGCTACCTTCTTGGAGCAACAACTAAGGATGCCACAGAAGCTAGTGAAGCTGGCTATTGCCCAGGGGTAAGGGGAAGCTGAGCCTACTGATCCGCCAATGCCTCCTGCTCACCTTTCTTATGTGGTCAACGGGGTACCGAGGAGGTTTATGATACCTGTCCCCGACACGAGGGAGCCCCAGTATACTCTGCCGCCTGACAGCACCGTGAGTACACTTTTAGGGTCTTTTCCCTTTTCCGAATTTCTTTGCTTTCTGCAATTCTGAGATTTTTTCTGAGATTTTCTGAGTTTTCCTTCTCTTTTTTCTCAGGTTCTAGCTCGTACTTATGACGGCTTGGTCAAGCAGAACAGGGGCTGGAAGGATGTGTGCTGGTCCCTCGTGAAGAAGTTGGCTTGCGCTTCAAAGGCTGCAGTGAACGTGCAGGAGCCCGTGCGCAAAAGAAGGCACGTCGGGAGCACGGCATCCACCTCATCGGCTTCAGAGTATTCTTCTAGTTCCATTCCTCAGGGACAGGGACCTAACACCGGCATCCTAGAGCAGCTAGCCGAGTACGAGCATGTGAATGTCCATCTTTCTGACGTGAGTGACAGCGAGGATGTGATGAGGGACCCTAGCTTCTACGAGCTGAGTAGCGACGACGAGGAGTCGAAGGCCTAGGAAGGTCCTTAGGATCAATATAGCAGGAAGGAAACAAACAATGAACAATTTTATGCACATTTTGTTTATTTTTAGCTTTATTTGGGTGCCGATGGGGCGAAAACAATGTATTACTGTTTTATTTGCTTTTCTAATTTATGCTTTATGAATTTGCATATTACTTGAGCCTCGGGGCAGTTTTTTGCTTGGAATTGGGGCTGAAAATGAGCCAAAATGGTTTGTGATGACACATAACTGCATGGTTGGTGTTTGGGTATGTTTTTGTACAGGTTTTTGTTGGAAAAGTGGGGTGAAAACTCCCTTTGGACAGCAACTTGGGTTGCTGCAGATTTTTTTCTGCAGATGGCAAATGAGGCCGTCCGGACTAGAACCGAGGGCAAATGAAGCCGTGCGGCTAACAGTTCTGTCTGGACTTGTTTTTTTCAAAATAAAACCAAGGCTTGGCCATTTCATTTCATTTTCACTCTAGACTTGTCTCAATTGATCCCAGAGCCTATTTCTGACCAAAAGACATCAACTTTGATCACCTTGCAATGGAAAGACCCGCTAGACTGCAAAAGGGGAAAGAGACCGTTTTCTGTCCGATCTTCAATCTTGGGTGAGACATAACTTTCAATCTCACAAGGGACTGTTCGATGCTACCTTCAAAATCAATCTTTATGGCATTTGAAAGATCTCCCGCCCGATTGGGACCTTTTGAGAGCAGCAGCACAGTTTTGAGATGTCCGGAGACATGTTTACTGCTTTTCCAACAATGAGATTGTTCCAACCTATGAAGAC
Organism: Adenophora triphylla var. japonica; assembly: GCA_022495995.1. NCBI lineage: Eukaryota > Viridiplantae > Streptophyta > Magnoliopsida > Asterales > Campanulaceae > Adenophora > Adenophora triphylla. The sequence goes on along the minus strand of JAFEMH010001100.1, from coordinate 185,759 downwards.
TTCCGAGCCTTGATTGGGGGTCCAGAAATTGAGGCCATATCGATTCCTCTGATCGATGACGTGCCGGTGGCGGTAAAGTTGGCATCTTTTCTGCAAATCTCTCTGGGAGAGGCTGAGGGGAAGATGGTAGCCCCTAATAGGATTGACCTTTCAGATATCCCGAGCAGGTTTGGGTCCCCGGATACGGCTATGACCACTGTGGCTATGGATGCCTTTATCCTCTGTGTGTTCTCGTCTCTGTTCACGGTCGAGTCTGTGGGGATTTGTCATGGTGGCCTCTTGGACATGGTTAGGGATTGCAGGGCTGGGAAAGACATTGTCCCACTGGTTTTGGGTGAGACCCTTCATGGCATTGATAGGCTGGCTAGGGGAGACCATTTCATGAGGTCTGGGAGCCCGGCTGTGTTGACTTTATGGCTGCAGGAGAGGCTCGGGGCTTTGCCAGGGGCTTTGCCGACTCAGTGCCCTTGGGTGATTTCTCGGAGGGGTGCACCTAGGCAGCAGGATCAGGGTGACTGGGAGCTGATGATGGCCAGATTATCCACTTCGGATATTCACTGGTGGGTACCTCACTGGAGGTTGCAGACCCGGAGGACATTTCAGGAGTCCTATGTGGTGAGGCTTCCAGGGTTTTCTTGGTCATCCTTCTACGTACCCTGCTTGGTATCCAGGAAGTTCGGGGCCTTACAGGAGCCGTTGGGCGATTGGGAGGACATCCGTACCATGGAGGTGGTGCCTTTAGACATGAGGGCTACAGCCAGCTTCTCATTCTTTTCGAGGGCCTGGACATATACTGGTTTCCCACCCAGAGCCATTCTCAAGAGCCGAAAGAGTACCATTTTAACTACGGCTTATTTGGACTGGTATGAGAAGGAGACGGGGGTGACTCAGGTCCTCTTGGGAGAGAGACGTCAGGCTTTATTAGGAGCGGATTACGACTCGAGCAGGACTCTGAGAGAGGCTGAGGCTAAGGCGAGTCACCATAACCAATCGGGTGAATTTATCAGAGATATGGAGGCTCGATACGAGAGGCTTTCTGAAGTCGCTCCCTTGACTGAGGCTCAGAGGGAGGAAGTGCGGACTCATGCCCGTATTGAGAGAGCACTTATTGACACGGGTTTGGCGGAGGCTCCAGTGAGGATACCCGGGATTGGGATGATGGAGACTGGCATCCTGGACAAGAAGAGAAAGAATACTCGACGGGGTCGAGGTAAAGGGAAGAAGATCAAAGAAGACTCAACGAATGACGACTGATAGATCTTTTCTTAGGATTCCCTTATTGCCATTTGCAAACACAGTAGTTTATTAGGCATTTTATTGTATTTTAGATCTTTGTAGCAGGTTAGCAGAGTCAAGAGTAGACCGTGCTTGAACTCATCAAGAAGTTTTTAACTTGTATTTAACAAAGATATGATCTTAGAGATTAATCAAGACACATTTCATGGAAATTTCAGATGTCATATTGATTGCTTAGGACCCGTTTTATGGAAACTTGATTGCCCTTTATTATTATTATTATTTTATTTAGACCGAACCATATATGGCTGCCTACGTTCCCCTTTTACAAGAAAGACTAAGGGGCTCAGGTCTTCTTAGTTCATTCTGGTGAACTATCGGGATTAGGTCTTTTGGCCTCTCTTTTTTTTATTATTATTATTATTTTTTCTGTGTAGCCCTGTTTTTTGCCTAGATCGCCCTTTTTGGGTTTTTAGCCTAGCTGGGCATTACTCTTTTTGCACTAAGATTTTTTTTTTATGTGCAACCCTGTTTTTTGCCTAGACCGCCCTTTTTTGAATTTTTCAGCCTAGCTGGGTATTACTCTTTTTGCACTAAGATTTTTTTCTTTCTTCTCTTTTTTTTTGTTTTTTGTTTTATATATATTTTTTAGACATAGTACCTTCGGAGCTTATCGCCATTGACTGGGTGGACAAAGAGATTTCCATCCAGGTCTGCAAGCTTCATCGCTCCTCCCGATAGTATCTTCTGCACCACATACGGGCCGATCCAAACGGGTTCCCACTTTCCCAGGGGGTTGTCTCTGTAGGGGGTTTTACTTTCAGCACTAAGTCACCCTCTTTGATGTCCCTGGCCTTGACTTTCTTGTCGAATGCCCTGGCCATTCGCCTTTGGTAGGCTCGGATGTGCTCCATGGCTTTGAGCCTTTTTTCGTCGAGCAGGACCAATTCATCATGCCGGCTTCGTAGCCACTCTACTTCGTTGACACTGTTTTCCAGGAGGACCCTTAATGACGGGATTTCCAACTCCACTGGCAACACTGCTTCCATCCCGTAGGTTAGGGCAAAAGGGGTTTCCCCGTGGCTGTTCTAATAGACGTTCTGTAGCCCCAGAGTGCTAGGTGTAGCTTTTCAGGCTAGTCACGACCACGGGTGGCCATTTTCCGGATGATCTGCTCGAGCGTCTTATTAGCAGCTTCCACGGCTCCATTGGTCTGAGGTCTGTACGGGGATGATTTGTGGCGAGTGACTCTGAACTCTGACAGTAACCTATCACAGTCCCCTTCAAAGTGTGATCCGTTATCAGAAATGATCTCATTGGGCACCCCGTATCTGCACATTATGTTTTCTTTGACAAACTGGGCCACCTTCTTGGAAGTGAGGATCTTGTAGGACTTTGCCTCTACCCACTTTGTGAAGTAGTCGACTGCCACTAACACGAATTCGTACCCATTGCTTCCTGTCGGAGCTATCTTCCCTATCACGCCAATATCCCAAGTTGCAAACGGCCAAGGAGTCGTCATGCAGTACAGGTCATGAGGCGAAAGGTGATTGAGATTGGCAAACCGTTGGCATTTGTCGCACTGTCGGACATGTTGAACGCAGTCTGTCTCCATGGAAATCCAGTAATAACCCATCCTGAGGATTACTTGCATCAGGGCTCTAGCATTCATATGGGGACCGCAGGGACCATTGTGGATTTCGGTCATCAACTCTCTGGCCCTTTCTTGGGTGACACACAGAAGGAGCGGCCCTTGGTACCGTTTCTTATAGAGATCGTCCCCCAGAATGACATAGTGGGAAGCTAACCGTTTTAGGGCTTGCAAGCTTTTGGCTTTAACGCCTTCTTTCGGTCTACCTTCTTCATCTCTAAAGGCTGACTCTCCATCTTTGAGGAACTGGTAAATCTGATTGTACCAGGGTTCCTTGATAGGCTCGGGTCCCAGGTCTATTTCACAACAGAAAGTCGGGGCTTCTCTTCTACCCACTCTGAAGGGTTTTATGGCCTTTCCCTCGGGGATCTCTACCAGTGAGGCTAGAGTAGCTAAGGCATCTGCAAATCTGTTCTTATCCCTTGGCAGGTAATGGAAGGTCACTTCTCTGAACTGCTCAGTCAACTCCTCTATATAGGCATGATACTTTTGCAGGTTAGGATCCACAGTCTTCCATTTTTTGGAGACCTGGTTGATGATCAGGGCTGAGTCTCCATAGACCTCGAGCTCCTTGACATTCCTCTCTAAGGCAGCTTCTAAACCGGCAATGCAGGCTTCATACTCGGCGAAATTATTCGTGGCAGGGAAGTTTAACTTGATGGAAATTGGCATGTGCTCATATTTTGGGTCAACTAGTAGCACTCCTATGCCATTTCCTCTTTTGTTAGCAGCCCCGTCAAAGAAAAGCTGCCATCGGCTTTTAGGCTCGACTACAAAGATCCCTTTATCTGGGAATTGGGGTTCAGGCCCGCGGTCCTCATTACTAGGGAAGTTTGCCAGATGGTCTGACATCGCTTGACCCTTGATAGCCTTTCTCGTCACATAGTTGATGTCATACTCAGCCAAGAAGAAGGACCACTTTGCTAGACGAATCGAGAGGGAAGGCTTGTCAAAGATATACTTGATGGGGTCCATTTTTGAGACCAAATTCACAGGGTGGGCTTGTATGTAGTGCTTCAGTTTACCGACTACCCAAACCAGTCCTGCACAAGTCTTTTCACATTCTGAGTAATTGAGCTCACTCCCCTGTAGCTTCCGGCTGACAAAGTAAATGTCATTCTCTACCCGAGAGTCTTTCTTCTCCTGAGCAAGCATAGCCCCAACTATCGTATCAGTGACAGTGAGATAGAGCAGAAGAGGTTTCTGTCTATGTGGGGGGCATAGCACCGGAGGATGCACTAAATACGCCTTGATTTGGTCAAAGGCATCCTGGCATTCCTCAGTCCATTATGTGTCTACATTCTTCTTCATGAGCTTGAAGATGGGCTCGCACATAGTGGTCAACTGGTTGACAAAGCGGCTGATGTACTGCAGCTTGCCCATAAAGCTTTTGACTTCTGTCTGGGTTCGAGGTGGCCTCATGTCCATAATGGCTTTGATCTTTTGGGGGTCGAATTCAATCCCTCGCTCCGTGACCATATACCCAAGCACTTTTCCCCTTGTCACTCCGAAGGTGCATTTGGCAGGGTTTAGTCTCATGGAATGTTATCTCAGCCTCTCAAAGAACTTTCGCAGGTTAACAAAATGTTGTCCGTCCTTGCTTTTGGAGTGGATTATCATGTCGTCAATGTAGACCTCAATCTCCTTGTGGATCATGTCATGAAAAAGCGCGGTCGCTGCCCTCTAATAAGTAGCCCCGACATTCTTAAGCCAAAATGGAATTACTGTATAGTAGTATGTTCCCCACGGTGTGGTGAAGGCTGTCTTTTCTTGGTCCTCCTCGGCCATCTTGATTTGGTTGTAGCCAGCAAAGCCATCAACGAAGGATTTGACTTCGTAGTTGGCGGTGGCATCCACCAGGATGTCTATGTTTGGCAAGGGATAATCTTCCTTGGGGCTGGCTTTGTTTAGATCCCGGAAATCTACACAGCAGCGCACCTTCCCATTGGCCTTGGTTATAGTCACAATGTTGGATAACCACGTTGGATATTCAATGACTCTGATGAATCCTACCTGCAGTAGCTTCTCTATCTCTTCTTTGACCTGTAGAGACCACTCAGGTTTGATCTTCCTCAGTTTCTGCTTTACTGGCTTAGCATCTGGTGCTAGAGGGATTCTGTGCTCCACTATCGAACTGTCTAGCCCCGGCATATCCTTGTACGACCATGCAAAGACGTCCATGTATTCTACGAGCAGATTGACCAGTCTGTCCCGTTCAACCCCCTGGAAGAAATTTCCAATATGTGTCTCTTTAGGTTCCTCGACAGTACCCAAGTTAACACTTGTCAAAACCTCCTCGACAGCTTGGGCCCGGTTTTCCTCTTTGTCTGTAACCTGCTTAAAGATTTCTTGGATGTATTGTTCATTTAGTGTGTTTTCATTTTGTTCAAATGATTCATTATTAACTGTTATTAAGTTTTGAGTTAATTTATCATTTGTTAAGTTGGCAATAAGGGGATACTCAGAAAGATCTGTCATTTCATTCAAAGCAAGAGGAAAGATAACATTGGTTACATATTCATAATCCTCAGGCGTGAGGCCTTCGGATGACTCAGAGGACTGGAATTCAAAGATTCCTAACTCAACTGACTCTTGACCCTACTGACTCTGGACCCTTCACTACTTATTGACTCGAAGTGTTTGACGCGGGTTAGACTGGGGTTTACTCTTCCCTGCTTTTGCCCTGGGGAGTAGCAGTCTTGTCATCATTCTTCAGAAAGTTGGAAACTTCGAATTGATCGAAAACTTGCCGGAAATCATTGGTAGGCCGGTACCTTGGAAAGATGGTGAGGGGAGCTAAAGTAGCCTGATGTAATCTCTCAGCGAGCTCGTCTGTGACAACCGGGCTCATTGACTGGAGGGTCTGGCTCATCTTATCAATACACTGTTGATAAGTCATCTTCTCTTTACCAATCTTTGATATCACAACCTTGTCAGTGTAGCCAATAGGAGGGTTGGCCTGAATGATACTGATGAAGTCTTCTTCAGGAGAGACTTTGATCCTTCCTTGATTGGCCACATATTCTATAGGCTTTCTGTATTCTGCTTCCAAATCTGCTAGCTTTTCGTTGAACTTCACGATGGCAACGAACTCAGAACACTCTGCCTCAAGAGGGTCAACGACGACAGGAGTACCAGGCTGGACTGTGTTTTGGATGACCGGTTCCTTGGTAGGCTCCTTGGCATAACTGACGTAATAGTTAAACTTGCCTGAAGGCTCCCCTAAAGTTCCCACGCTCTTGTCCCCAGCTTCGTACCTTTCCTTTAACTTCTGTTGCATGGACTTCCTCTTCTTCTTCTTTCTCGAAGGAGTATCCTCATTAATCCGTTCTTGATACTCATCCTCCAAACAGCCATCACAATCACATACATCGTACCAGATGTGGGGTTTGGGTTGAACTGGGATGGCTCCTCCAACGAATTGGTCATTACCATTGTTGATTATCACATTGGCCATTTTGACTCTGGGAATTTGAGACTTGAGGATTTTGATGGGTTATATGAGATCTATGTGCCGACAAACTGCTGTCCCAGTGTTCTCACCCAAATTCTTTCTCACTGCGGGAAAGGAATAGGAGAGGTTTAGACTCGGGGTAGGTGTTTAGGCTGAAGGCTCAAGCAATATGCAAATTAAGAATCTTCCAGTTTACTTAAAACATTGTCTTTTATTAATTTCTATTTGGTTGGAAAAGGGGTCTGCCCCTTCTTTTCGCAACTACTCTAGATCCTGGATCAGTGGGTTCCGTCACTACGTCTATAAGCCCCTCGTATTCCACCTGTATTTCGACCTCCCAGGGTGGACAGCCCCGGGTGAGGGTCCTATAGGGCACGCGGATCCCACCGACCGAGAGATAAGAACGCTCCTAACGGGTCTAGCGGGTCATAAGAACTTTTAACGCACGAGCAATGCCGATTATAGTCAAGGCAATACCGGGAAAGTCTCGTCTTTCAGCCTTAACGGAATTTCGGCAGAGTTTCGCTTGCGCGATTGACGTTTTGACTTTTCGGCAATGTCCTAAAAGATAATAGGCATGGGTCGGGCGATAAAAGCCGGATGACACAGTGTCACATTGAACTTCGCTGCATACGCTGTGCGTGAGTCAAAGTCGAAGTCAATGCCGGGCCAAGATCTTGCCAATTTTTCCTTGTCGAAATTTCGGCAGAGCTCCGCTTGCGCGAAAGATCTTTGGATTTTTGGCACGGACTTGGTCTCGACTCTTACGCATCCCGTGTGGGTCAAGGTCAAAGTCAATATCGGAGTCAAGATTCTACCAATTTTCCTTGTCGGAATTTCGACAGAGCTCCGCTTGCGCAAAAAATCTTGACTTCCATTATGGACTAAGGTTTGACCTTTACGGGGATATGCAACTGGGCTATATGACACGTACTAGACCAAAAACCAACCAAAAGTCACGGTTTTTTGAAACGTGTGACACGGACTGTGCATTGCTCGACACTGGCTGCCATGGGGAGTTTGGGGTGATTCCGTGCGCGCCCGGGAGCATCGTAAGGCTGTACGTGACTGCAACTGAACAACCACCCCGGGTTTGAAGGACGTGCGTGCAAAGTGTACAGGATATATATAAGGTGCGCGTAGTGTGTGGTCTCCTAAAAAATGTTCCTTTTTGAGTTAAAACAGAAATTTTCAGAAATATGTTTTAAAAGGAATGATTTTTCGGGACGGGGTAAAAATGCAATAGTTAAGGCACGTAAATTTTCTGGAGCCTGGTCAGCTTTGGAACTGAATAGCCCCAAGCTGTCTAAGCTGCCAGATTAACCTCAAATTTGTCCTGGTGGAATTGCCAATGAGGCCGCCTGGCTGGAATCCGAAGCGGATTAAGCCGTACGGCTGCATTGCTCAATTTTCCAGGTTCCAATCCTTTTCAGTTTCAGGTTGCTCCCCAAACATTTTAGGCACCTTTCAGCTCCAGAAGGCTTCCTATTCAGTATATAGAGCATGCACAATTCCCAAGAACCAAGATGCAATGCAAGGTGAAGAAAGAAAAAGCAAGCACGACAAATGAAATTCGCGACGGGAGGCTAACCCGCTCAAAGGAAAAAAGCTTTCTCTTTATTATTTTTTTTTCGAAAAGAGATACCGGTACGTGGGATTGTTAGACCATTGTTTATCCCAATCCTCGGGTTAGGAAGCGATACAGGAAGGTTAATGGTTTCCACCTACATAGCGGATATCATTTTTTATTTTTAAAAATGAAAGCTTTCTCCTTTGGTAAGTCCCCAGAGGAGTCGCCAAACTGTGAATGTGGGGGCCCAAATTATTTTTTTGTTTTTATTTGGATTAACTCAAATTTGAAAACATCCGGTTTAATTTGAAAAAACGAAGTCGCCACGCCATTTTGATTTCCTCAAAACTTTGAAAAAAAGGAATTAGGGCCGGAGGTTATGTTACTCCTTGGGAAGAACGGATCGTCGTTCACCCAAGGTGCCTTGCCGAAGCAAGTCTCCCAAGATCCAATTTTTCGTGCTTGCTTGCGTGCTTTCTTGTGTGCATGTGTTGAAAGAGGGAGGGGGTGTTCCAAGTTGTCTTCCGGACGTATAAACCATTTAGTTGGTTATCGCTCGGGATTCCTTGGATTTCTATGTGTTCGGGACTTTGATCCCGTCCTCATCTTGGACTTGTGATCATCACTATTTGACCTTGGGTCATGTGTGATCGAGATAGGGACACCACTTTAGAGTCCAAGGATGAGGTCCTTTTAGAAAGGAATGACCTTTGCCTATCAATCCTACATCTTGAGACGATTCGGACTCTTTCGGGGCATTTATGCTCCTCTCAAGTGATGATCGGAGATATGTGGCTAGGGTTCATCCTTTTCTAAAGGAGATTATGGCACCTTTAATGGAAGAAACGATGTAAAGATGGGATCTTTACACCGGTCCGCTCCAAAGGATGCATCAAGTACCAAAGGGGACTAGGGAAAGGGTATAAAGATTGGATCTTTATGCTCTTCCTATGCTTTTCGTGCCTTAGGAAGGTCACTAAGCAATCCTAGGAAAGAGAGATCCAACCATGAGGGACATGAAGATGCATTCTAAACTAAAAATGACATTTTTAATGAAAAAGATGACATTTTGGGTGCAAAGGATGCTATTTGTTTGCAAAGGATGCCTTTTTGATGTAAAGAAATGATTTTTAATGCAAAGAATGCATCTTTATGTGTAAAAATGACATTTTAAGTGCAAAGGATGCAACTTTTATGCATAGATAACATGTTTAATGCAAATGATGCAACTTTATATGAAAAGATGGCATTTTATGAGCAAAGGATGCATAAAGATATCATTTTTAAGAGCAAAAGATGCTACTTTAATGCAAAGGATGCAAAAGGAGGGGAAGGGGTATGATTTACATGCCTAAAGATATGATCTTTGATGACAATGTACCAAGTATCAAGAAAATATATAGTAATATGTAAAGCAAGGAGCAAATATATCACATATATACAAGTATAATGCGAGATAAAGGGGGTGAGAGGTTACCAATGGTGGTGACCTCTTTCTCTTTGAAGTTTGCCTAGGGAAGGGACCAACTTTTGGAGGTTTTAAGAAGGAGGGAGGTGGTTTTTGGCACTCTCAACTCTCTGTATTTTTGTAGTGATATTTTGGCAGAGTTTCAATGCTAAAAACTGTATCTCAAAATGGGTAGAGGAGGTCTCTATTTATAGGCAGTCTGGTGATAGCCAATGAAGCCGTGCGGCTTAGAGTTCTAGCCTAATGCAGCCGTGCGGCATTATCCATTATGACTGAGCACCTTTCTAGAATCATGCAAGGTGGCCTTTCTAGAAGGGTTTTTTATGCCAAAGGAAAACGTGGATTTTTAATTCCAAGTAATTCCTTCACCCCTCGGAAGGTTCGGAACAATTCTCGAATTGCTCCTGAACTTTAGGAAAGTCCGGGGAATTGCCGGGAAACTTAACCGGAAGGCATGAGCCAGATTTGGGTACTTACAGACGCTAAGTTCGAAATTTGAAGTAATGGTAATGGTAACATATCGTTTCAAATTCTTATAGGTCTATAAAACACGAACAAAAAAAAAAACGAAATTTGGGCGATTTACTCAGTCTTGGGACGCTTCAACAGTTGACAAATTATTCTCCGTGATCATTCACAATGGTCTGCGAAAAGTGTAAGTATTTCGCATATACAAATTTGTATTCAGTTTGAATTAGATATCATAAGTTTTGTATTGAATTTTAAGTTCAGGGTTTATAAAATTTGTGTGATTTGAGAAACAGGCGAAAGAAATTATCAAAAGTTATAGTACCTGATAAATGGAAGGATGGAGCCAGTAACACTACTGAAGGTGGTGGCCGTAATATCAATGAGAACAAACTCCTCTCAAAGAAAAACAAGTTCTTTTTCTTTCCCTATATACTAGTGGGTAGCCCGTGCTCCGCACGGAAAATTAATTTGCTATTATCCTATATAATTAATATTATGATTAACTAATACTATTAATAATAATAATAGTTAGCATATATTAACAATTGAGTCTTTTCCACTTTCACTTTGCTCTATTAGTTATATATTTTCTTCTAAAATATAAATTCATTATTACATAAAGATTAGATGAAAGTGTATATGATTTAAGTTACTAATCATTAACTATCGTTAGTAAAATTTTTTATAAACAACGTTTTAAATATGTAAACATTTAGGTTAATTGTATTTAGTTAGTGACTCTTTAGATTAGATCTTAATATGTGTTACTTATAACTTATAATATGTCCTTATTACATATTATCTCTTTGTATAACTATAAGTTATCTACTAAAGTTATTAGTTAATTGCAAGAATATAAATAGTTGCATACGAATGAAAAGACATATGACATTGAAGCTTGAAAAATTAGATAAAACCATTCAAGTATTATGTGTCATCACCAGATTTAGTCTACTTTAATATAATATAATATAGATTTAGTTTCCACCAATAATTACTTGGTGACTTTTTATATTCCTCATCAATCATCTTTATTAATTTTTTGTAACACTTTTTACTAATACCTTTGATTATTTTCATTCATCACCAAATTTGTATTTAATTTTTATCAATTATTATTTAATAAGATTATTTGACATATTCGTTAAGTTCACCGTGATAGTTATAGTAGTAATTGTTATATTTAACTAATAATATTAGCTTATATTAAACTAAATGATAATAGTTACCCTATATAATTATTATTATGATTACCTAATACTATTAATAATAATAGTTAACATATATAGTCACTATTATAATTAGCTAATAGTAGTAATAGTAATAGATAATCTATATAGTAACTATTATAATTAACCAATAATAATAATAGTGATAATTAACCTATATAGTAATTATTATGATTAAATAATATTATTAATAGTAATGTTAACCTATATAGTAACTATTATGATTAACTAATACTATTAATATTAGTGTTAACCTATATAGTAACTATTATACTTCCTCCGTCCCTAAAAGTTTGTCCCATTTAACTTTTTAGTTGAACTTTGACCACAATTATATGACAATTTAATTATGTTCATGAAATTTTAAAAATTCCTATTGATTCACCATTAATAATATTATCAACAACAACTTTTAGAATTTCATGAACATGATTAATCTCTTATAAATTTGTGGTCAAAGTTCAACAAAAAAGTCAAATGGGACAAACTTTTAGGGATGGAGGGAGTAATTAACTAATACTATTAATAGTAATTGTTAACATATATTAACTATTATGATTAACTAATACTATTAATAATAATATTTAACATATATAATAACTATTATAGTTAATTAATACAATTAATAGTATTAGTTATCTTATATTGTAACTATTATAGTTAACTAATACTATTAATAATAATAGTTAACATATATAGTAACTATTATAGTTAACTAATACAATTAATAGTAATAGTTAACTTATATATTAACTATTATAGTTAACTAATACTATTAATAGTAATAGTTAACATATATAGTAACTATTATAGTTAACTAATACAATTAATAGTAATAGTTAACTATTATAGTTAACTAATACTATTAATAGTAATAGTTAACCTATATAATAACTATTATTATTAACTATTAGTATTAGCTAATAAGGAGAATATCAAGAGTCTTTAGATTTTGGAATGGTGATGATGTGGCTTCTCCTAAAGCAAGAGTTTGCCTAAACATGCCTACGTGGCGAATCCTTAGGTCTCCTTAAGCAATTACCTTGTTCGCTGCTTGCAGAAGAGAGAAGAGAGAAGGGAGAGAGAGGTGACGATAGCCATGGAATTATATTTTCTCTAAAAAAAGAGAGATTATGTTTCAAGAACATTCATGATACTTATCATAAATTATAAAATATGACAATGAAAGAAATTCAAAACCATCTCTCTGCAACTGAACTGGATAATCAAATGAAATAATGGATGCAATTTCACATCATTACTTAAAGATTTTACAGACATATTTTATCGAAATTCAAGATGGTATACAGACAAATATCCCCACCTCCATGATTATACACTAAAACATAAACACACAGTCCAAATCCATCACTGTAAGTACTAACTTCACATAAAAATCTATATATATATATATGTGAAGTTAGTACTTACAGTGATGGATTTGGACTGTGTGTTTATGTTTTAGTGTATAATCATGGAGGTGGGGATATTTGTCTGTATACCATCTTGAATTTCGATAAAATATGTCTGTAAAATCTTTAAGTAATGATGTGAAATTGCATCCATTATTTCATTTGATTATCCAGTTCAGTTGCAGAGAGATGGTTTTGAATTTCTTTCATTGTCATATTTTATAATTTATGATAAGTATCATGAATGTTCTTGAAACATAATCTCTCTTTTTTTAGAGAAAATATAATTCCATGGCTATCGTCACCTCTCTCTCCCTTCTCTCTTCTCTCTTCTGCAAGCAGCGAACAAGGTAATTGCTTAAATTGGGATATTTTATCAACTGGATTGTAGGCATTTATGTGGGTTTTAGATGGGAAAGACCAATTTGGGGTTTATAAAGCAATCACATGTAAATTATTTTTATCAGTTATGTAAGTGATTTTTTCTTATTCTATTTATTTAGGGCTATGCTGCAATTAGGGTTTAATTTATTTGCTAATTGGATTTGATTATGTTATTTTAGGAAAAAGCTCCATATCAAGCTAAGGCTGACAAGAGGAAGAAGGATTATGAGAAGCAAATGCAAGCATACAACAAAAAGCTAGTATTGATCATTTTTCTGTTACATAATTAGATTGGCTAATAATTCATGTTTTAATATAGATCTTTTATTAAATGCAAGGCCAGAGAGTAATGTTCTAATGTTCTTCTCATTTGATGTTGTTCTCTCTTCAACCATTCGAGCCGTATTTGTGTTTATATGTAGAATGAGGCTGATTGGGGGGGGGGGTCAGGAGGAAGATGTCTTTCCATAGCCTGAATTGTGGGTTATATTTAATCTTCTCTGCAAGAGCTTAGTATTAGTGTGCGAGGGAAATGTAGGGCTTTGTAGCTCTTACCGAAACTATTTTCTTGAACACGGTGTGTTAGTGAACTGGAAACACTTTTACATTTGAGCACAAAAAATGAAAACTGGGACTCATTCCATAAAAGCAGAAAACATTCTGTCATCATAATATGCTCTCAGTTTCTTGCTCCGAGGATGTCTGATTAGACTGCTTAGGAGAAGTAGGGAGCTCACAGAATTTTGCGTTAAATTTAATTCTCAGCACCATCTATATAATCTACGCTTATACCGGTATTTATTGTGATGTATTTAGGCTACTAATGCTTGGCTTTTTGGATTATAAATTCTCAGCCAATGGTGTGTCAGGGATGACTTTTAAGTTCTGGAAGACCTATTGCAAGGTCCTTTTAGAGGTACAGTTTGGACAAATTTACAACAATGAAATGGTCCTCATGATTCAGTAATGATATTTCCTTCTGACTTCGGACTTATGGAAGACCTATTGCCTTCTGACTATTCTTGTGTAAAACCTTTTTTCTTTACATTTAGTAGTTAACATCATATTCTCAGTTTCATCTACGTTTCTTTTTTCCCTCTTTCTAGAAGGTGGTAGAACCGTGGCATTTGGTATGGGGCTTGATAAAAGTGATGTTGGAGCTGTAAGAGGAACAATGCTCATTACTATAAAGTGATTCTTGTGCATAATTCATATCAAGTTATCAATTGCTGCTAACACTTACTCTCTGTCCCATAAAAGGAGCCGCTTTATACATGGCACATTTTATAAGAGTGTAACTTCACTTGTGTGTACTTCCACAAAATTGCACTAAAAGAAATTTCTCTTTCAGAAACGCGACTCTTTTTTTGTGTCAGACGAGTATGGTAAGTGCAACTCTTTTTTTGGGATGGAGTGGGTAGTATATCATAAATCATCTGATTAGGTACACAAACTGTATTGCCTAATATCATATGTCCCCAGAATTATGTTCACACAATGAGTTTTAACTGTATAATTATGTCTCTTTACTTTCTGAACAATATGATGTGGTGTTAAGACCAAAGGTGAAATGTTCCGTACTGACGTTTCAGGTAATTCATTACAGCTTACCAGAAAGCTTGGAAGAATATGTCCAGATTGATTTATTTTTCATTTACCTGTCATTGTATTAGATATTATTCTTAACTAAAGCAATTTTGTACTTATAGGAGATTGGGCGTGCTAGAAGGGATGGACGATTGTCTTATTGTCATCTTCTTTTTGATGATGCTACTTATTTTAAGCTTCATAGTCTTATGTACTGGTAGTTATTTTCTCCCAGCTTCTTTAGATTTCTCTTCTCTGCAAATTATATAGTAAAACTTTGCATTATTGTTTTTGTCAGCGATGGGGTAGATCAATATGCAGTAAACAGATTCCTCAAACATGTATTCAGCAATGACACAAATGCGCCTGGAAAGATCTATTCACTGGCAAAAGAATCTGTATCTCATAAATTTGACATGAAAGAAGAGGTACTTCTTAAGAACTATCACTAATAACTGCATTAGAATCAGAATGCTTCTGATGCTCACCAGTCTGCTTCATAGATGTTCTATATAAAGACAGCTCTTGGCGTCCCTTATTCTGATTCAAGTTTCTGTTCATATATCTGTGGTGATAAAAAAGAGATCTCAGCTGAAGAAAGTTACTATTTGTTGTCTAATCTTTTAACTTGCTATATGCATTCAGTGACCCCCTATTGTAATAGGGAAACACATCCAATTGCATATACAAGCTTCGGTGTGCCTTATGACCTTTAAATGACCTTCAATGTTGAAGAAGACAAATGTTCTCCATTAGATTATACTAGCTTCATCAAGTCCATTGGCTCTATACTGTGTAGTCTTGTGGCAATTTTTTTTGCTCTCTGCATAAGTCAATCTCTTAATGAATTTGGCAAAGATCCAGTAGCTATAGTTATAGCCATGGAATATTTGCCCTTCGCCTATATTATGGAATATTAATTTGCTTCAACAGTATTTTGTGACCATCCTCATTTTCCCTATAGCTTTTGCCTCTTATGAAGATAACCACTATCCCGTAGCTATAGTTATAGCCATGGAATATTTGCCCTTCACCTATATTATGGAATATTACTTTGCTTCAACAGTATTTTGTGACCATCCTCATTATGCCTATAGCTTTTGCCTCGTATGAAGATAACAACTATCATATTAAATCGTAATATCCTCTCTTTTATCTTGCTGAACTTCTATGTTGTTATGAAATATTGCAGGTGATGTTGACTATCTTAACTCGCTTGGAGTTGGGGGAAGTGTAGTACGTGCAATTACTTCCTCAAATGAATGTATATTGCACTTTAAATTTTCGTAAGGTGTGGTGACCCTGTACTGCAACTTTTTTTTTGCCTGTCTCTGCCTTATTAGTAAATGTCATGAGTAGTCATTTTGAGTGCCATTAAATCTGTGGATATAAGTTATTCTCCTTTCGTCTGAAAAAATAGTCTCATTTATCAAGTGACACAAGTTAAATATTTAAAGGAGGATGCTTTACTTCTACCTTCTTGACATTGCACTAAAATTATTGGGTGTTTTTTTATTATGAGAAATTTTTCTGGGACAACCAAAAAGGAAACGGGGCTACTTCTTGGGGACATAGGATATATTAAAGCAAGAGTATGATGGAGATTGTTTTCATGACTGCAGACTTCTGCACCACTGCTTACATCCAAGGATATTGTGGTTGTCTCATTTTTTTAATGGAAGAAATGTATGCTTTACAACATTCAAATTATATGGATTGCGGTTTCCAGGTCTGAAATGAAGCAAGGACAATATTTGTTTGATATACCCACTGTAGCAAACTGCATTGGAGTTCAATTAATGGATCTATCTAACCAGTTACAGGAGCTGAAGGTAACATTGTAAATGTAACTTGTCCTTGGGTTTTAAAGAAGTCACTTTCTTTGCATCTGGTTATCTGGGTGTAAATTGGAGTGGAAAGAGCTATATAATATCACACAAAAGTACACAGATAACATTTACTTTTCTCTCAAATATAACATTTAAAGAAGGTTGTTATATCAATCCCAAAATTGAGACGATCTAAAACATCCACTTCAGTGATCTTGTGAGTACTCCCTCTGTCCCAAACCTAGATACCCATTTTGCCATTTTGGGCATCCCAAACTAACATACCCCATTCCTAAAATGGTAAAGAATCTTTACTATTCCCTCCACTCATTCTCTTTTCTATTTTACTTTTATACTCACAACACCAATCAACTTTACTATTCCCTCCACTCATTCTCTCTCCTATTTTACTTTATACTCACAACTTTTTCTCCATTACCCACTTTCCTTAATTCCCACCCCGAACAATAAACGGGTATCTAGGTTTGGGACGAAGGGAGTATATTCTTAGACGCAAGTTATACGTAGCTATAGCATCATAACTGCCAATATCCATAAAGATGAACCACACATACTGGACTCAAGACACCAATTTATTTGCCTTTTAAAATTTTAAAGCAACTGTGTACGGACTGGAGGGACTATGCTATTTAGCCTCATCAATTTATGCTGGTTTACATGTGTTAATTGACATCTGAATTATTTCTGGCATAATCTTCTGCAAGTTTGTAGCTTGGCCATCTGAGCTGCATTATGGTTTATGTTACTCCTTCTGTCCCAAATTGAATGTCTTTTTTTGTCCCAAAATGTGACCTTTTGAATTCGTAATCATTTACTTGCTGGTGCAGTTGTGGTTGCAGGTCAAGAAAACGGACACAGAAATGGGTCTATTCCGAAAGTCCGTTTGTTTCCGCTTGAAGAGGAGTTCAAAGAAATGAGTGTATCTCAAAGAATAGCTCGCAGAGATGCCAGAAGAAAGATATATAGAGTTTAAATACCAGTGATCTTTCTCTTGAAAAGGTATGCGTGAGAGTCTACGTTTTACTTCTCTTAGATGTTCACTGTGTTTTTTTTAGTTGATTTTTTCTGCCGTAGATAGGTCCTTCTCTACATGTTGAAGTATACTGATGTCATTTCTATTAAACATTTTCTCTCGAATTTTAATTATGATGAATATTATATCCTCGATCCTTAGCCAGTCAGTTACTATTTATGACCAAAATGGTGCTATTGGTCAAGAAGAAACTTCTAACAAGGGTCTTGCCTCAAAGAAAATAAGAAAAGGTTGTTAGGTAGAAGTTTACTACAATATTTTTTTAAATATTTTGTCAATACCTTTTATATTTATTTATTTTAAATTCTATATTAACATTTATAGATATAATAACTCTTTTAATTTAGATGCTACGATTTTTCAAATTATTTTGGTCGTGCGTTTAGCGCACGGGTGTTACGCTAGTCAATATCTAATGGAGGGGAAGCAATGAATAGTTTCATAAAAACAGTGGCAGATTCCATATCAAATTCAAGGGGATGCATGATGTGGCCATAAAAAATTCAACAGAAAATACGATTTGCCTAAGGGGCAAAATGGACATAACAAATGTATGAAAAATATTCAATATTATGGGTGTGAAATGGTCATTATGGAAAACATGTCATACAGGGTCCAATGGAGCAAATGGGTTGAAATGGACTAAATGGGCTTTAGAGCTAAAAGCCTATCCGAACTCTAAGTATAAAGGGAAGCTTTTCATCTCACGAAAAAGGGGATCAGGTTCAAATTCTCTCTCTCTTCCTCCCAAAACCCTAAATTCTCTCTCTAAATTCTCTATATAAATGTTCAATGTTTATCTCCTCAAAGAATGAATTAATGATTCTCACACCGGAGGGTTTTGGGGGGAAAGACCCCCCACCCCTAATGGTGCATTGTTTTGTAGATTGCTACAAGGGAATTATATGCCATGGACAACCATGTTCTTCATCCAGCTTGGAAATCCATGGTGAGCACTATTTTTTATAGCATTAGTTTGGTTCCAATGCTGGGAACGAGAAGAAGTTTGCCACATATCCTATTCCACAGATGACAGACAACTAAAGAAAGACGAAGCAGTTTGTGTCAACTTCCATCTCAGATTTTTGGAAGGGAAAATGATAAAGCAAGAAATCACAAATCGGAAAATGAAAGGGGGAAACCGCAGAAGTGTGGGTGTTGTTGAGATCGCAAAAAATGAAATTGCCAGTTCAGTCCTTCATCTCGCCAGGAATCCAAATCGCCAAATTGAAATCGCAAATTGAAGGGAAAATGCAAAAAGTGAAATCGTAAAGAGGAAATCGCTAAAGAAGAAAATCGCCTAAGAATATTAAAGCAAAATCAATGGAGAAGAAGAGCTTACAGTGGATCTCGCCTGGAATGATGGAAGTCGTCGGTGGAGACCAAGCCGCCATCCTCAGAAGTTGGAAATGAGCAAAGTCGACTTCGCAGCCTTGAGCGAAATCGCGGGAGAAAGAGATGAAGCCGTTGAGCGAGGTCGAAGTTGAGCGAGATCGAGATCGCCAAAGGTGTAGAAAATCGTGAAATCGCCGGAAGGGAGAAGGAAATGGCACGACCGGCTGGGAATCAGAAGGAATCAACTGTCAAATGCAGGGATCTCGCCTGGAATGTCAGAAATCGCAGACTAAAATCGACCGGTTGGGGAAATCACTGGAGCATGTAAATACGGCAAGGAAGTCGCATCGACCCTAGTGAAATCTCAGAGATTTATTCGTAGATCGGAAGGAGGAAACCGCCAAAAACTGATATATCAAGAAATCGCCAAAGGGGTAGTGTGGACATTGTTGGAAGCGTGATGTCGCTGAAAAACTGGATGCCGCCAGTAAGAGAAAGATGAGGATATGAAAGAAATTGGAAATTGGAAATTGGAAATTGGAAAATGAGAAGGCTGAAAACGTTTGCAAAGACCATCAAATTTTTGTGGGGGTGGGGCCCATCTCATTTGTTTGATCTACCTAGAGAAAGGAGCTCTCCAGTTCAACTTACCAACTTACATACTCAGGTTGTCTCTTTCCACTATCTTGCAAATATAAATGCATGCTAATCATTATCAAACTGTACAAGATTGCTATTTTAATTTATAAGGGAATTATTTACTGCGACTTGCCATCTTATAACACTAATAAAAAAATTACGTGGTTACAGTTAGAATATAAGTGATTTAAAGTCCTTGAATATTCATCAATCATCTGATTAGGTACACAAACTGTATTGCCTAATATCACTTGTCCCCAGAATTAAGTTCACATAATGAGTTTTAACTTTATAAATATGTCTCTTTACTTTCTGAACAATATGATGTGGTGTTAAAACCAAAGCTGAAATGTTCCGTACTATGTTTCAGGTAATTCATTACAGCTTACCAGAAAGCTTGGAAGAATATGTCCACATTGATTTATTTTTCATTTACCTATCATTGTATTAGATATTATTCTTAGCTAAAGCAATTTTGCACTTATAGGAGATTGGGCGTGCTAGACGGGATGGACGATTGTCTTATTGTCATCTTCTTTTTGATGATGCTACTTATTTTAAGCTTCATAGTCTCATGTATAGGTAGTTATTTTCTCCCAACTTCTTTAGATTTCTCTTTTCTGCGAATTAAATAGTAAATCTTTGCATTATTGTTTTTGTCAGCGATGGGGTAGATCAATATGCAGTAAACAAATTCCTCAAACATGTATTCAGCAATGACACAAATGCGCCTGGAAAGATCTGTTCACTGGCAGAAGAATTTGTATCTCGTAAATTTGACATGAAAGAAGAGGTACTTCTCAATAACTATCACTAATAATTGCATTAGAATCAGAATGCTTCTGATGCTCACCAGTCTGCTTCATAGATATTCAATATAAAGATAGCTCTTGGCATCCCTTATTATGATTCAAGCTTCTGTTAATATATCTGTGGTGATAAAAAGGAGATTTTAGTTGAAGAAAGTAACTATTTGTTGTCTAATCTTTGAACTTGTTATATGCATTCAGTGATCCCCTTATTTTAATAGGGAAACATGTCCAATTGCATATACAAGCTTCAGTGTGCCTTATGACCTTTAAATGACCTTCATTGTTGAAGAAGACAAATGTTCTCCATTAGATTATACTAGCTTCATCAAGTCCATTGGCTCTATACTGTGTGAAATTGTCACGGCCTGAATCACAAGTGATATCCAAGGTGATAACAGCACCAACGATAGCACTTGGGATAGCACACACACACTTCAAAAATAAAAACAATTTTATAAAAGAGATTGCAGTGGAATAATAACACCAAAATTGTTTTTCTCAAGTTATATAAATAATATAACTTGAGGATGCCTCTTAGGTAAGACTTTATCACTTTATAAAAAGAATTACACAAAGCCGAAATTTGTCCCCTAAGACTAATACATGGTAAGCTCTATGGAACAAGAGATAAAGAACGGAATCCAATCCTATCCTACACACAACTTGATACCAAGGTAATCAAGTGCGTAATTACAAGGGAGGATGGATAAAAAGAACCACAAAGAACTCTATCTATAAATGCTTTGAAGGTGTGAAGTGTGTAATTGTCATATCTTCAAATGAATCCTTCCAACTTCCAAGCATATTTATAGTCTTCAATTACTTGAAGGCTACTCAAATAATCAGCCTTGGGGCTGTCTTGGACGTTGAGGGAGAGTGGAGAAGTGGTTGGTGTGTTCCTCAATTCAAGCATCCACCTTCCTCAATTATAGCAACCGTGTGCTTGTTATCCAAGTCCCTGCATCAACGCCTTTTACTCCCAATCTTTCTTCATGTTGTACACTCTTTGAATCAACAACAACTCCTTTGGATAAGTCTTCTCACATTTTTAATGTTGTTGACACAAAGTAGCTCTTGGAACGGTTTATGCATAAAATGTTATTTATGCATAAATCTTTCTTATTCAAATTCCTCCGTGTTTCTAGCTCATTCTCCAACCATATTGCAACCTGAAATATGGACATAAACCATATACAATACATATTATATTAGCACATTAGTACATAAATTAATAAATGTGAAATGTACAACTATATAAATTCCAGCACAGGAAATCATCTGAGATATCATCTGGAATCTGGAAAATCATTCAGGATATATCACCTGCGTTTTACACTAACAATATCCCCCTTAGTTGGATATTTCTACCTAATGTGATGCTTACCTGCAATATGTCAGTCCAGAAACATAGAATAGAGTATAGAAACAAAGTATAACTTCTCCACGACAATTAACTCCCCCTTAATCAAGGAGCCAATCTAAACAATGATTTATCAAAAGAAACTAATTTATTTCAAACTTAAAAAGTTTTCGAAATAAACTAAGTTAAACTAAAAAACCGTAAACCATTGTACCAAAATATCATTCAAGCAAAAACCACCTAACATATTAATGTTTAAAAAACAAACCATCTAAAGTGTTTTTGCAACCAACATAAACAAAATAAAAAGTAAATTGTTTAGAGAACCACATCACCAAATAAAAGTAATTGTTTAGAATGCCAAATCAAATCCACCATCACAGTAGTGGCAACATCAACCTTCAGGTTCAACAACCTTCAGGTATTCAGTTTTCTTCTTCTTCTTCTTCTTCCTCCTGATCTCCATCCCTATCACCTCCACCATCACTTGGGCCAGAACTGGTGATAGTACCTGCAGTAGCACCAACTCCAGAAGTTGTAGCAACAGTACATCCTCCCCCTGTTTGGGAAGAAATATCATCAATAAATTTATCAGTTACCTGCTTAAGCTTGACCCACCCATCAACTAGATCTCCAATTACACTTGATTGCTTGTGCAAGAAATCCAGCACTGTAGTCTTTGGGATTGATGCAAAAGTGTTGCCCAGAAGATTGATCATATTAGACAGAATACTTGTAGCATCAGTTCCTGCAAAAGTATTAGGGACAACACCTGGGGAAGCACTTTGGATATCACGTGAGATAGTACCAGGAAGAACAGAAGCTGAACCAACAATCTCATCAGATTTTTCCATAGAAGGTCTTTTGTATACCTGTTACCTTTTTTCAGTTGAGGATCAATGGTATAATACTCAGGTTCAGAAGTGAAAGAATCAGAGGCTTCAATAGGCAAGGATTGAAAGATTAAAAATTTTAAGATCAAAGAAGGATAGGGGAAAAAGTAATGTTCATTTCTTTCTTTCTACCCCACGAAGCTAAGTGTTTGAACGCTAATCTTTCAAAGTTAATTCTATGATTTTTACCAAATCTGTACAAAACATTAGCATGCTCCAAGGTAACAATAGGTTCATTTGTAGTAGGGAGCCAATTAAAAATGCAAAGTTTAAGAAGAACAGAGTACAGAGTGGTAAGCCTAGAAGCATGAAGCTTTTCCTTTAAAGGCCAGGACTGGATTTTGTTGTGGGTGAGGACCTTAACCATTTCATCCCGATTAACCCTAATTCTCTCATCATCTATAGCTACCTCTATCTCCTCGATAGAGACGTAAGATTTAGTTTTCCCATCTTTAGCTACCTCTATCTCCTCGATAGCGACGTAAGCTTTAGTTTTCCCAACTTTAGCTACCTCTATCTCCTCGATAGCGACGTAAGCTTTAGTTTTTCCAACTTTAGCTACCTCTATCTCCTCGATAGCGACGTAAGCTTTAGTTTCTTAAGGTGAAAACCTCCATTAATTGTCAAATCAAATAAGGTGACAACCTCTATTCATTGTCAAATCAAGTAAGGTGACAACCTCCATTAATTGTCAAATCAAATAAGGTCACTCCTCCATTAATTGTCAAAATTCCAAGGATCCTAGACCTGTTCCTAACTATCTAGTGAGTCTTGAACTACGACCATGACTTGATTCATCCAGGTTATGTAGGTAGCCTTTCATAAAGGTCCAGCCATCCTACCGCAGTGGTCATCCTTTTCATCCATTACTCCTCAGTGGTGTATGAATCTTTCATAAAGGTCCAGCCATCCGACCGCAGTGGTCATCATTTTCATTCTTCACTCCTCAGTGGTGAGGTAGCCTTTCATAAAGGTCCAGCTATCTGACCACATTGGTCACTCCCTTCATTTGGTATATCTCTAGTAGGATCAACCATTTGACCTCCTAGGTCACTTTCTTTCCATCCTCATAGCAAGGGACCAGTTTCTCTTTGCCATTCCCCGGTGGATTCCGAACTACAATCATGGCTTGATTCCTCCGGGATACGTAGGTAGCCTAATTTAGGTTCAGCCAATTTGTCACATATGACACCCTTTCCCCAGTGGATTCAGAACTACGATCATGACTTGATTCCTCCGGGATACGTAGGTAGCCTACTTTAGGTTAAGCCAATTCGTCACATATGACACCCTTTCCCCAATAGATTCCGAACTACGATCATGGCTTGATTCCTCTAGGATATGTTTGTAGCCTTCCCAAAGGTTCAGCCACTCGACCTCCTTGGTCACCCAATCCGTCTCGGCAGTTCGCCAGATTGGATTCTTTTTATCGATAACCCCACTTGACCTTCAAGTTCCATTGCCGAGGGGCTTCTGTAAGTACCCAAATCTGGCTCAATGTCTTCTGGTTAAGTTTCCCGGCAATTCTCCGAACTTTTCTAAAGTTCAGGGGCAATTCTGGAACTTTTCCAAAATGCCCAAGGGGGAAGGACCTGCTAGGAATTAAAATTCCAAGCAGTCCCTCGCTTGAATGAAGCTTCCAGTTGCCACCTTGCATGAATCTAGAAGCAGGCTGAGTCATCGATGGATAACGCCGGACGGCTTCTTTTGCCAAAGGTTAATGCCGCACGGCTTCATTAGGAAGTACAAATCAGCCTATAAATAGAGGCCTCCTCTACCCATTTTAACAAGGACTTTTAGGCATTGTTACTCTGCCAAAATTACTCCACGAAATTACAGAAACCGAAACTCCCCAAAAATCACCTCCCTTCTCCATAAAATCCATCCAAAACTCTTCCTACATTAGGAAAACCCCCAAAGGAGATAGAGAAAACCACCATTGGTAATTTCTCCTTCCTTTCCTCTTAAAATACTCTTTTTACCTTATTATATTCATTACTTGTCATCTATATTGCTCTTACTTGCCATTAATATTGATATATTGCCATAAAGTTGCCACCTTTATCATGTAGACATCATTTCCCCCTATTTCCCATAAACAAATGATTCATGGGGAATCCCTTCCCAAGGATGAACAAGGGTCCACACGTGGCTTGTTCTAGGGAGAATTCATCACATGATGATGTGAAATAGTCCCATTTTAATACATAAAAATGATATCTTTACTTTTATATTGTCTTCCCCTTCCCTTGACCTTGCTTCCAAGGATTGTCCACCTCATAAGGTTCTTAAAGGACATAGAAAATCCTCAAAGGTCTTCCCTTTACATTCATGACTTTAGCTTTCATAACGTTCATTACGTTTATTTCATAAAAATGCAATCTTTACTTTCCAAAGTCATCCCCCATGTCCCTTTTGGTTGGATCACTCTCCGAGGATTGTCTAGTGACCTTTTTAAGGCATGAAAGACATAGGATGAGTATAATGATCCAATCTTTATACCCCTCCCCCTAGTCCCTTTGGTACTTGAAGCATCCCGTGGTGTGGATCGGTGTAAAGACATCATCTTTACATCGTTTCCACCACTAAAATGCCATAGTCGAAGTCCTTTTAGAAGCGGATGAATCTTAGCCCTTACATCTCCGATTATCACTTGAGACGAGCATAAATGTCCCTACGAAGCTCAATCGTCTCAAGATGTAGGATTGATGGGCAAAGACTTTTCCTTTCTAAATAGTCTCATTCTTGGACTATAAAAAGGTGTCCCTCTCTCTTTCGATCACATATGGCCAAGTCCCGAAGAACATTGGTTTAAGATATACCAAGGCTTTTACGCCTACTATGGTTGATTATTCCAACGGGAGGGTAAAAAGGTCACTTAATGATGATCACAAGTCCAAGATGAGCACGGGATAAAAATCCCGAATACATAAAATCCAAGTAATCCCGAGCGATAACCTTCTCACATGGTTTATACGTCCGGCAGATAACTTGGCACATTCCCTCCTTTTTTCAAATCACATCTCACACACGAACACACAAAACAAGCACAAACTTCTTGTCTAGGAAGACTTGCTTTCGCAAGGCTCCTTGGGTGAGCGCGATCCGTTCTTCCCAAGGAGTAACTTAACCTCCGGACCCTTATCCTTTTTTTTAAAAGTTTTGAGGAAATCAAAATGGTGTGGCGACTCCGTTTTTCAATAAAACGGTGTCTTCAAACTGAGGTGAAACGGTGACCCTATAAGAAACGGTTCGATCTGTGATGGGCCCACATTCACAGCCTCCCTCCATGACAGACCTCTAACCGACGCCAATCCCAACCCTTCTGTAAGTACCCAAATCTGGCTCATGCCTTCCGGTTAAGTTTCCCGGCAATTCCCCGGACTTTCCTAAAGTTCAGGAGCAATTCGGGAACTGTTCCGAACCTTTCCAGGGGTGAAGGGACTGCTTGGAATTAAAAAAGCACGTTTTCCTTAATATGAAAACCCTTCTAGAATGCCACCTTGCATGATTCTAGAAAGATGCTGAGTCACAAGGGATAATGCCGCACGGCTGCATTAGGAGAGAACTCCTAGCCGCACGGCTTCATTAGTTCTATCCAGACTGCCTATAAATAGAGGCCTCCTCTACCCATTTTGATATAACAATTTTCAGCATCAAAACTCTCCTAAAATATCCCTACGAAAATCAGGAAGCTGAGAGTGCCAAGAAGCCACCTCCCTCCTCCTTGAAGCCTCCAAAAGTTGGTCCTTCCACTAGGCAAACTCCAAAGAAAAAGAGGTCACCACCATTGGTAACCTCTCACCCCCTTATCTTGCATTATACTTGTTAGATGTGATTCTTGCTCCTTACATTTACATATTGCTATATATATTGCTTGGTATTTGATATATTGTTGCTAAAGATCATATCTTTGAACATATAGATCATATCCCCTTCCCCTTAGCATCCTTTGCATTAACGTAAGCATCTTTTGCTCATAAAAATGAAGTCTTTGCATTAAAGGTGCATCCTTTGCACCTAAAAATATCTTTTTTCACATAAAAATGATATCTTTATGCATCCTTTGCACTTAAAAATGCTTTCTTTACATTAAAATTGCATCCTTTGCACCCAAAACCCATTTTCATGCATAAAGATGCATCCTTTGCATCAAAAAATCATTCCTTTACATAAAAATTGCATCCTTTGCACATGAAATGCTATTTTTTCCACATAAAAATGCATCCTTTGCATTAAAAACCATTTCTTTGCATAAAAATGCATCCTTTGCATTAAAAATCCTTTCTTTGCATAAAAAGCATCCTTTGCAAACAAATAGCATCCTTTGCACTCAAAATGTCATCTTTTCATTAAAAATGTCATTTTTATCCTAAAACATGCATTTCTATAGTCCCCATTGGTATCCTTTGGAACGAACCGGTGTAAAGATCCCATCTTTACATCGTTTCTTCCATTAAAGGTGCCACAATCTCTTTAGAAAGGGATAAACCTTGAACCCTATATCTCTGATTATCACTTGAGACGAACATGATAGCACCTATATAAGCTCAATCGTCTCAAGGTGTAGGATTGATGGGCTAAGGTCACTCCTTTCTAAAGAACCCCATTTTGGACTATAAAAGAGAGTCTTTCTCTCGATCACGCAAGATCCAAGGTCAAAAAGCGATGATCACAAGTCCAAGATAAGGACGGGATCAAAATCCCGAACACATAAAAATCCAAGGAATCCCGAGCGATAACCAACTAAATGGTTTATACGCCCGGAAGACAACTTGGGATACCCCCCCTCTTTTCAACACACGCACACAAGCAAGCACAAAAAATGGAATCTTGGGAGACTTGCTACGGAAAGGCACCTTGGGTGAACGACGATCCGTTCTTCCCAAGGGGTAACTTAACCTCCGAACCCTAAATCCTTTTTTTCAAAGTTTTGAGGAAATCAAAATGGCGTGGCGACTCCGTTTTTCAAATTAAACCGGATGTTTTCAAACTCAAGTGAATCCAAAACTAAAACAAAAAATAATAATTTGGGCACACATTCACAGTTTGGCGACTCCGCTGGGGACTATCCCAAAGGAGAAAAGCTTTTATTTTTAAAATAACGATACCCGGTATATCGGTGGAAACCACCAACCTTCCTGTATCGCTTCCTAACTCGGGGCTTGGGATAAAAGGTGGTCTAACAATCCCACGTACCGGTATCTCTTTTTTTCGAAAAAAATGAAAAAGAAAGCTTTTTTCCTTTGAGCGGGTTAGACTCCCGTCACGGATTCCAATTATCGTGCTTGTTTTTTGTTTCCTTGCATTGCATTGCATATTGCATCTTGGGAATTGTGCATACTCTGAACAGGAAGCCTGCTGAAGCTGAAAAGGTGCCCTAAAATGTTCGGGGAGCAACCTGAAATTGCAAAGGAGTGGAACCTGGAAAATTGATCCATGCAGCCGTACGGCTTAATCCTCCCTGGATTCTGACCGGGCGGCCTCATTGGCAATTCCACCAGGACAAATTGAGGTTAATCTGGCAGTCTTGGCAGCTTGGGGCTATTCAGTTCCAAGACTGACCGGGGCTCCCAGAAAATTTACGTGCCTTAACTGTTGCATTTTTCCCCCATCCCGAAAAATCATTCCTTTTAAAACACATTTTTGAAAATTTCTATTTTAACTCAAAAAGGAACATTTTTTAGGAGACCGCACACTACGCGCACCTTATATATCCTGTGCACTTTGCACGCACGTCCCTTTAAACCCGGGGTGGTTGTTCAGTTGCAGTCACGGACAGCCTTACGATGCTCCCGGGCGCGCACGGAATCACCCCAAACTCCCCATGGCAGCCAGTGTCGACCAATGCACAGTTCGTGTCACACGTTTCAAAAAAACGTGACTTTTGTTGGTTTTTGATCTAGTCCGTGTCATACAGCCCAATTGCATATCCCTGTAAAGGTCAAACCTTAGTCCATAACGGAAGTCAAGGTCCTTCGCGCAAGCGGAACTCTGCCAAAAATTCCGACAAGGAAAAATTGGCAAAGATCTTGACTCCGGCATTGACTTTGACCTTGACCCGCACGGAATGCATAAGAGTCGAGACCGAGTCCTTGCCAAAAATCCAAAGATCTTTCACTCAAGCGAAGCTCTGCCAAAATTCCGACAAGGAAAAAATTGGCAAGATCTTGACCCGGCATTGACTTCGATTTTGACTCACGCACTGCGTACGCAACGAAGTTCAATGTGACACTGTGTCATCCGGATTTTGCCGCCTGAACCATGCCTATTATCTTCTCGGACATTACCGAAAAAGTCAAAACATCATTCGCGCAAGCGAAATTCTGCCAAAATTCCGTTAAGGCTGAAAGACGAGACTTTCCCGGTATTGCCTTGACTATAATTCGCATCGCTCGTGCGTTAAAAGTTCCTATGACCCGCTAGACCCGTTAGGAGCGTTCTTCTCTCTCGGTCGGTGGGATCTGCGTGCCCTATAGGACCCTCGCCCGGGGCTGTCCACCCTGGGAGGTCGAAATACAGGTGGAATACGAGGGGCTTATAGACGTAGTGACGGAACCCACTGATCCAGGATCTAGAGTAGTTGCGAAAAAGAAGGGCAGAACCCCTTTTCCAACCAAATAGAAATTAATAAAAGACACTGTTTTAAGTAAACTGGAAGATTCTTAATCTGCATATTGCTTGAGCCTTCAGCCTAAACACCTACCCCGAGTCTAAAACCTCTCCTATCCTTTTCCCGCAGCGAGAAAGAAGTGGGTGAGAACACCGGTACAGCAGTTTGTCGGCACAGAGATCTCAAATAACCCGTCAAAATCTTCAAGTCTCAGCTCTCCAGTGTCAAAATGGCCAACGTGGTAATCAACAATGGTAATGACCAAGTAGTCGGAGAGGCCATCCCAGTTCAACCCAGGCCCCACATCTGGTATGATGTGTGTGATTGTGAGGATTGTCTGGAGTATGAGTATCAAGAATGGATTAATGAAGATGCTCCTTCAAGAAAGAAGAAGAAGAGGAAGTCCATGCAACAGAAATTAAAAGAAAGGTACGAAGCCGGGGACAAGAGCGTGGGAACTTTAGGGGAGCCTTCGGGCAAGTTTGACTACTACGTCAGTTATGCCAAAGAGCCTACCAAGGAACCCGTCATTCAAAACGCAGTCCAGCCTGATACCCCTGTGATCAGTGACCCTCTTGAAGCAGAAAGTTCTGAATTTGTTGCCATCGTGAGGTTAAATGAGAAGCTAGCAGATTTAGAAGCGGAATACAGAAAGCCCATAGAATACGTGGCCAATCAAGGAAGAATCAAAGTCTCTCCTGAAGAAGACTTCATCAACATTATCCAGGCCAACCCTCCCATTGGCTATACTGACAAGGTCGTGGTATCAAAGATCAGTAAAGAGAAAATGACTTATCGCCAGCAGTATTGATAAGATGAGCCGACTCTCCAGTCAATGAGCCCGATTGTCTGCACACTTGCCGAGGAGTTGCATCATGCTTCCCTAGCTCCTCCTCACAATCTTTCCAAGGTACCGGCCTACCAATGATTTCCGGCAAGTTTTCGATCACTTGAAGCTTCCAACTTTCTCGAAGAATGCCGACAAGATCGCTACTCCCTGTGGCAAAAGCAGAAAGAGTAAACCCTACCCAACCCGCGTCAAACACTTCGAGTCAATAAGTAGTGTAGGGTCCAGAGTCGCAGGGTCAAGAGTCGCTGAGTCAGAATCTTTGAATTCCAGCCTCCTCCGAGTCATCCAAAGGCCTCACGCCTGAGGATTATGAATATGTAACCAATGTCATCTTTCCTCTTGCTTTGAATGAAATGACAGATCTTTCTGAGTATCCTCTTATTGCCAACTTAACAAATGATAAATTAACTCAAAACTTAACAACAGTTAATAATGAATCATTTGAACAAGATGCAAACACACTAAATGAACAATACATTAAAGAAATCTTTAAGCAAAGTTACGTAAAAAAGAGGAAAACCGGGCCCAAGCCGCGAGGAGGTTTTGACAAGTGTTAACTTGGGTACTGTCGAGGAACCTAAAGAGACACAGATTGGAAGCTTCTTCCAGGGGGTTGAACGAGACAGACTGGTTAATCTACTCAGAGAATACATGGACGTGTTTGCATGGTCATACAGGGATATGCCGGGGCTAGACAGTTCGATAGTAGAGCACAGAATCCCTCTAGCACCAGATGCTAAGCCAGTAAAACAGAAATTGAGAAAGATCAAGCCAGAATGGTCTCTACAGGTCAAAGAAGAGATTGAGAAGCTACTGCGGGTAGGATTCATCAGAGTCATCGAATACCCGACATGGTTGTCCAACATTGTGACCGTAACCAAGGCCAATGGGAAGGTGCCCTGCTGTGTAGATTTCCGAGATCTGAACAAGGCCAGCCCCAAAGATGATTATCCCTTACCAAACATAGACATCCTGGTGGACTCCACTGCCAACTATGAAGTCAAATCCTTCGTTGATGGCTTTGCAGGCTACAACCAGATCAAGATGGCCGAGGAAGACCAAGAAAAGACAGCCTTCACCACACCATGGGGAACTTACTGCTATACAGTGATGCCATTTGGGCTCAAGAATGCCGGGGCTACTTATCAAAGGGCAGCAACCGCTTTTTCACTACATGATCCACAAGGAGATTGAGGTCTACGTCGACGACATGATAATACACTCCAAAGGCGAGGATGGACATCACTTTGTTGACCTACAAAAGTTCTTCGAGAGGCTGAGACAACATTCCATGAGACTAAACCCTGCCAAATGCACCTTCGGAGTGACAAGGGGAAAAGTGCTCGGGTATATGGTCACGGAGCGAGGTATCGAAGTCGACCCCCGAAAGATCAAAGCCATTATGGACATGAGGCCACCTCGAACCCAGACAAAAGTCAAAAGCTTTATGGGCAAGCTGCAGTATATCAGCCGCTTCGTCAACCAGTTGACCACTATGTGCGAGCCCATCTTCAAGCTCATGAAGAAGAATGTAGACACAGAATGGACCGAAGAATGCCAGGATGCCTTTGAACAGATCAAGGCGTACTTAGTACATCCTCCGGTGTTATGCCCCCCACATAGACAGAAACCTCTTCTGCTCTATCTCACTGTCACTGATACGGCAGTTGGGGCTATGCTTGCTCAAGAAAAGAAAGACTCTCGGGTAGAGAATGCCATTTACTTTGTCAGCCGGAAGCTACAAGGAAGTGAGCTCAATTACTCAGCATGCGAAAAGACTTGTGCAGGACTTGTCTGGGTAGTCGGTAAGCTGAAACACTACATGCAAGCCCACCCTGTCAATTTGGTCTCGAAAATGGACCCCATCAAGTACATCTTTGATAAACCTTCCCTCTCGATGCGTCTGGCGAAGTGGTCCTTCTTCTTAGCAGAGTACGACATCAACTATGTGACCAGAAAGGCCATCAAGGGTCAAGCATTGTCAGACCATCTGGCAAATTTCCCCAGTAATGAGGACCGCGGGCCTGAATCCCAATTCCCAGATGAAGGGATCTTTGTAGTCGAGCCTGAAAGCCGATGGCAGCTTTTCTTTGACGGGGCTGCTAACAAGAGAGGAAATGGCGTAGGGATGCTACTAGTCGACCCGAAAGATGATCACACGCCAATTGCCATCAAGTTGAACTTCCCTGCCACGAACAATGTCGCCGAGTATGAAGCCTGCATTGCTGGTTTAGAGGCTACTTTAGAAAGAAATGTCAAGGAGCTTGAAGTTTATGGAGACTCAGCCCTGATCATCAACCAGGTCTCTAACAAATGGAAGACTGTGGACCCTAATCTTCAGCGGTATCATGCCTATATGGAGGAGTTGACTGAGCAGTTCAGAGAAGTGACTTTCCACTACCTGCCAAGGGAAAAGAACAGATTCGCAGATGCCTTAGCTACTTTAGCCTCACTGGTAGAGATCCTCGAGGGAAAAGCCATAAAACCCATCAGAGTGGGTAGAAGAGAAGCCCCGGCTTTCTGTTGTGAAATAGAACTGGGACCTGATCCTATCAAGGAATCGTGGTACAATCAAATTTACCAGCTCCTCAAAGATGGAGAGTCAGCTTTCAGAGACGAAGAAGGTAGACCAAAAGAAGGTGTCAAAGACAACAGCTTGCAAGCCCTGAAAAGGTTGGCCTCCCATTATGTCATTTTAGGAGGTGACCTGTACAAGAAGAGGTACCAAGGACCACTCCTCCTGTGTGTCACTCAAGAAAGGGCCAGAGAGTTGATGACCGAAGTCCACAATGGTCCCTGTTGAAATTACCCGATCTTTTTCGCGCGCGGGGCGCGGAAAAGGCGGTTGTCTTTCGCGGGGGGTTGGTGTCTGAGACCTCGCTTCACGGGAAGGAGCAGAATGAGGAGTCGCCATGCGGTTTTTGTATTTTGAGCCCAAACGTTGAGAAATGGCTATTTG
This sequence comes from Adenophora triphylla var. japonica, assembly GCA_022495995.1. Lineage (NCBI taxonomy): Eukaryota > Viridiplantae > Streptophyta > Magnoliopsida > Asterales > Campanulaceae > Adenophora > Adenophora triphylla. Next base: position 152,953 of record JAFEMH010001100.1, on the reverse strand, counting down.
TGAAAAGGTGTCGTTTTTATTGGTAGCAAAAACTTAGGAAAAGGCTTTTGAAAAAGGGGATCATTTTTATTGGCAGCAAAAACGAGTAAAAAGCTTTTTAGTACCAGAGATTGTTAGGTTCGGAGGTCAGGTTACGTTTCGGGTAGAGTATTACGAGATCGCCCGAAACGCCTCGCATGACGAGTCTTTCTACCTTTCTCGAAATCGTGTGTGTGTGTGTGTGTGTTTTGAAATGGGGGCTTGAATGACAAGCTTAATCTTGGTTTGAATGACAAACGTTGATTAGGTGACTTTTGAAAAGACGAGCGTTTGAATGACAAACGTCGGTTTTGAGTTTGAAATGAGCGTTTGCGTGGCAAACGTCGACTTTGAGTTTGAAATGAGCGTTTGCGTGGCAAACGTCGATTTTGAGCCATACGAGTCATTGCTAACGATTTTTACGGTAAAAAGCGTATTAAATGATTTTAAGTATCAAATGGCGGCTTTGACTTTGAGTTTGAAGATGAACATTCGGAGGCCGAACGTCACTTCGCGCGTTTTGAAAAAGAGGCATTACATTGTTAACGATTGTTAACGATTTTGAACCGGGCATTACATTGTTAACAATTTTTACGGGAAAAATGCCTATTAAATGATATGCGATCAACGAATCGGGTTGCGAATCGGACTTTTGAAAAGTAAATACTATCACAATCCAAACGGATCGGACTTGTAAATGACAGTATTTAAAGCGGTGTCAACGGAATCAAACGATCCGGATTCGTAAATGACGATCAACGAGGCCAAACGGCTCGGAATTGTAAATGACGATCAACGAGGCCAAACGGCTCGGAATTGTAAATGACGATCAACGAGGCCAAACGGCTCGGAATTGTAAATGACATGAAAGTAAACGGAACGGGGTCGGAACGCCGTTTTAACCCGTGATTACTTCTCTTACGGAAAGAGAAGAGGATCGAGGGGCTAAAACGTATCGGACCCCGTTAGACGGAGGCGTCTACATTTTGATAATGACGTTCGAAACAGTTATAGCGACTGGCGCGTAAACCGAGACGGAACGGAAGATTCAGAGAGAGGGAGTTATACCTATGGCTAGGGTCGACTCCTTTGGCTCGGGAGGTGTGTACGGGACACGAAAAGTGATTCGAAAGGTTGTTTCGAAGTTGTAGGGTGCGTATTTGATCGAAATACGAAGGTTTCACGCGAATCGAGACAAAACGGGAGCTCGGGAGGGGTGAAAACCAGTTTGGACCGTGGGGTATGTGATTTTTTGGTGTGAAAAAATCCTCTCTTGCCTTTGACAGCAACTTCTATTTATAGGGTGAAAATTGCAGTAGGAGTCCGGCCGGACTTGGACTGAATTTCAGGGGTTTTGGGAATTTTGGAAATCTGGGACTTGCCGGGCAATTTCGTGAAAAGTGCACGGTGAGTCCCACGGACTTGGCTTGCAAACCAGGGGCATTTTGGTCTTTTCCTTCTGAAATTGATTGAAGGGTGACTAGAGGGAGGTGGCATGGCTGCCACGTGCCCTCTGAGTCACCAGCTGAGGTGGGATTTTGTCCCTCGGTCCCGGTTTTGTCCGTTTTTTAAAATAATCCGGGGAAATGTCCGAAACGCCCCCGGAAAGTGCCGGAAAATGCATTTTTCAGGGAAAGCCATACTTTTACGTGAGATGCCACGTGCTAAGTACGGTTCGACGTCGGGATGCACGGGGCAGTCCCGGGACGTCTCGTTGGCACATCAACGGGGAGTTTAACGAGTTCCGGTTAACCTGGAGCGGGCCAGTTAACGGATTTCGGTTAACTTTCTGACGGATTTGGACGATCCGGATTTGGGTACTTACACCTGTGGTCCTCATATGAATGCTAGAGCCCTGATTCAAGTGATCCTCAAAATGGGTTACTACTGGATTTCCATGGAGACAGACTGTGTCCAGCATGTCCGAGCGTGCGACAAATGCCAGCGGTTTGCCAACCTCAACCTTCTCCCACCTCATGACCTGTACTGCATGACGACTCCTTGGCCGTTCGCAACTTGGGGTATTGACGTGATAGGAAAGATAGCCCCGGCAGGAAGCAATGGGCATGAATTCGTGTTAGTAGCAGTCGACTACTTCACTAAGTGGGTAGAGGCCAAGTCCTACAAGGTCCTTACTTCCAAAAAAGTGGCCCAATTCATCAAGGAAAACATAATGTGTAGATATGGGGTGCCCAATGAGATCATTTCTGATAACGGGTCGCACTTTGAAGGAGACTGCGATAGGTTACTGTCAGAATTCAGAATCACTCGCCACAAGTCATCCCCATACAGACCTCAGACTAACGGAGCCGTGGAAGGTGCTAATAAGACGCTCGAACGGATCATCCGGAAAATGGCCACCCGTGGTTGTGATTGGCCTGAGAAGTTGCACCTAGCACTCTGGGGCTACCGAACATCTGCCAGAACAGCTCCAGGAGAAACCCCTTTCGCCCTAACCTACGGGATGGAAGCAGTGTTACCAGTAGAGTTGGAAATCCCGTCACTAAGGTTCCTCCTGGAAAACAGTGTCAACGAAGTAGAGTGGCTACGCAGCCGACATGATGAATTGGCTCTGCTCGATGAAAGAAGGCTAAAAGCCATGGAGCACACCCGAGCCTACCAGAGGCGAATGGCCAGAGAATTTGACAAGAAAGTCAAGGCCAGGGATATCAAGGAGGGTGACTTAGTGTTGAAAGTGAAGCCCCCTACCAGAGACAACCCCCTGGGAAAGTGGGAACCCGTTTGGATTGGCCCGTATTGTAAGTACCCAAATCTGGCTCATGCCTTCCGGTTAATTTTCCCGACAATTTCGGTAAGTTTTCCGGTAATTCCCCAGACCTTCCCAGCGTTCCGAAAACATTCCGGAACTGTTTTTTATTAAATAAGGGCTGAAGAGGATCCTTCCTAATTAAGAAACACGTTTTTCTTAATTAGGAAGGAGGGTTCTAGAATTTGCCACCTTGCATGGTTCTAGAATGCTGAGTCATTCAGGATAAGCCCGCACGGCTGCATTAGCTCGCTGCTCCTGGCCGCACGGCTTCATTCACCTTATCCAGATTACCTATAAATAGAGGCCTCCTCTACCCATTTCAACACACACAATAGAGGCATAAAATACACAATACACTTATAAACACTCCCAAGACGTGAAGAATATTGGTGCAAGCTCAAGAAGGTGAAGAAGGAAGGCCAAGAAGCTACCTCCCTCCTCCTTGAAGACCCAAGACCAACCTCTCCTCCTAGCTCCGTTCGAAGAAGCAAAGGAAGCAATTGGTAACCTCGCACGCCCTAACCTTGCTTTTAATTGATATACTTGCTCATTGCATTCATATATCTTGCTTGGGACTTGGCATTTATTCATAAAGATCACATCTTTATCACCCCTTTCCCTTTTACATGCATTAAGACCTCATTTGTCATAAAAATGTAGTCTTTTTCATAAAGGTGCATCCTTTGCACCTAAAACCCCCATTTTCAAATAAAAATGTCATTTTTATGCATCATTTGCACATAAAAATCCAATCTTTTCAATAAAAATGCATCCTTTGCATTCAAAAACCTTTTCCAATGCATCATTTGCATAAAAATCCTATCTTTACGCATCACTTGCATAAAGATCATTTCTTTCAATCAAAAAGCATCATTTGCTAAAACCAAAAATGTCATCTTTTCATTAAAGAGTCATTTTTCATCATGCATTTCCCTTTCCCCAACCTTGGAACGGACCGGTGTAAAAGATCCTATCTTTACATCGTTCCTTCCATTAAAGTTTCACGATTTCTTTGGAAAGGGATAACCTTGAACCCTATATCTCCGATTATCGCTTAAGAAAGAGTATGAAGCCTCTATACGAGCTTGACCGTCTTAAAGCGTAGGATTGATGGGCTAAGGACCCTCCTTTTCTAAAGAACCTCATCTTTGACCAAAAGAGAGTCATTCTCTCGATCACGCAAGTCCCGAGGGTCCCGAGGTTAAAATGCGATGATCACAAGTCATAAGATGAGGACGGGATCATAATCCCAAATACATAAAATTCCAAGGAATCCCGAGCGACAACCAACAAATGGTTTGTACGTCCGGAAGACAACTTGGGACATTCCCCCCCCCCTTTTTTCTCAAACACATGCACACAAGAAAGCACGCAAGCAAGCACGATTACTGAAATCTTGGGAGACTTGCTCCGGCAAGGCACTTTGGGTGAACGCCAAACGTTCTTCCCAAGGGGTAACTTAACCTCCGAACCCAAGTAAAAACCTTTTTTTCAAAGTTTTGAGGTAATCAAAATGGCGTGGCGACTCCGTTTTTCAAATAACTCGGATGTCTTCAAACTCGCGTGAATCCACAAAATTTGGGCACACATTCACAGTTTGGCGACTTCTGGGAAATCCCAAAGGAGAAAAGCTTCATTTTCAAAACAAAAATCGATACTCGGTATATAGGTGGAAACCACTTACCCTTCCTGTACACTCCCTGATGTGGGAGTTGGGATAACCGGTTGTTTAACAATCCCATGTACCAGTATCCCTTTTCGAAAAAATTTTTTTTTTTTTGAAAAATAAAGAAAGCTTTTCCCTTTGAGCGGGTTAGACTCCCGTCGTCGATTTCATTAATCGTGCTTGCTTCCTTTACCTTGCATTGCATCATTTGCATCTTGGATTTCGTGCATACTTTGAGCATAAAAAATCGCAAAGGAGTGGAACCTGGAAAATTGATCCATGCAGTCGTACGGCTAATCCTCATAGGATTCTGACCATACGACCTCAGTGGCAATTCCACCAGGAAAAATCAGGGTTAATCTGGCAAGTCCTAGCAGTTTGGGGCTACTCAGCTCCACGACTGACTGGGGCTTCCCAGAAAATTTACGTGTTGCATTCTCCCCCGTCCCGAAAATCATTCCTTTAAAACACATTTATGAAAATTTCTGTTTTAACTCAAAAAGGAACAATTTTAGGAGACCGCACACTACGCGCACCTGATATATCCTGTACACTTTGCACGCACGTCCTTAAACACGGGTGGTTCCAGCAGTCACGGACAGCCTTACGATGCTCCCGGGCGCGCACGGAATCATTCCAACCTCCCCATGGCAGACAGTGTCGACCAATGCACAGTCCGTGTCACACGTTTCAAAAATCCGTGACTTTTGGTTGGTTTTTGGTCTATTCCGTGTCATATAGCCCAGTTGCATACCCACGTAAAGGTCAAGCCTTAGCTCATAATCGGAAGCCAAGATTTTCGCTCAAGCGAAATTCCCGCCGAAATTCCGACAAGGAAAAATCGGTGGGATCTTGACTCCGGCATTGACTATTGACCTTGACCCGCACGGAATGCGTAAGAGTCAAGACCGAGTCTTTGCCAAAAATCAAAAGATCTTTCGCTCAAGCGAAGCTCTGCCAAAATTCCGACAAGGAAAAATTGGCAAGATCTTGACCGGCATTGACTTCGATTCCGACCCACGCACCGTGTATGCAACGAAGTTCAATGTGACACCGTGTCATCCGGCTTTACCGCCCGACCCATGCCTATTATTCTCTCGGACATTACCGAAAGTCGAAACCGTCATTCGCTCAAGCGAAACTCGCTAAAGATCCGTCAAGGCAGAGACGAGACTTTCCCGGTATTGCCTTGACTATAATCCGCATCGCTCGTGCGTTGAAAGGTCCTATGACCCGCTAGACCCAATAGGAGCGTTCTTTACTCTCGGTCGGTGGGATCCGCGTGCCCTATAGGACCCTCGCCCGGGCCGTCCACCCCGGGAGGTCGAAATATGGTGGAATACGAGGGGCTTATAGACGTAGTGACGGAACCCACCGATCCAGGATCTAGAGTAGTTGTGAAAAAGAAGGGCGTAACCCCTTTTCCAACCAAATAGATATTAATAAAAAACACTGATTTAAGTAAACTTGAAGATTCTAATTTGCATATTACCTGAGCCTTCAGCCTAACCACCTACCCCGAGTCTAAACCTTTCCTATCCCTTTCCCGCAGCCAGAGAGAAGTGGGTGAGAACACCGGGTCAAGAACTTGTTAGTGCGTAATCCTCGACAGTTCGCTGTAATCCTCGCTTTGTCGCCTTTTCGGTGTCAAAATGGCCAACATGGTAATCCACAACAGTAATGACCAAGCAGCTTGAGGGGCTATCCCAGTTCAACCCAAGCCTCACATCCGGTATGATGTATGTGATTGTGAAGACCGCTAGAGTATGAGTATCAAGAATGGATCAATGAGGACGCTCCTTCAAGGAAGAAGAAGAAGAGAAAGTCCACACAGCAGAAGCTTAAGGCAAGATACGAAGCTGGGGAAAAGAGCGTAGGAACTTTGGGAGAGCCTTCGGGCAAGTTCGACTACTATGTCAGTTATGCCAAGGAACCTGTCAAGGAACCCGTCACCCCAAGCACGCTCCGGCTGATATCCCTATGATCGGTGACCCTCTTGAAGTAGAAAATTCTGAGTTTGTTGCCATTGTAAGATTCAACAAAAAGCTAGCGAGATCTAGAAGACGAATACGTAAAGCCTATAGAGTATTTGGCCAATCAGGGAAGGATCAAAGTCTCTCCCGAAGAAGACTTTATCAGCATCATTCAAGCCAACCCTCCTATTGGCTATACTGACAAGGTGGTGGTATCAAAGATTGGCAAGGAAAAGATGACCTATCAGCAGTGCGTCGACAAAATGAGCCAGACACTTCAGTCAATGAGTCCATTCGCTACGGACGAGCTCGCCGAGAGATTGCATCAAGCTACTCTAGCTCCCCTCACCATCTTTCCACGGTACCGGCCTGTCAATGATTTCTGGCAAGTTTTTGATCAGTTTGAAGTCTCTAACTTTCTGAAGAGCGCTGACAAGACTACTACTCCCCAGGGCAACAGCAGGAAGGAGTGAGATCCCGGTCCAACCCTTGTCAAACACCCTCGAGTCAACAAGTAGTGTAGGGTCCAGAGTCAGTAGGGTCCAGAGTTAGTCCAGTCAGGAATCTTTGAATTCCAGTCCTCTGAGTCATCCGAAGGCCTCACGCCTGAGGATTATCAATATGTAATCGATGTCATCTTTCCCTTTGCTTTGAATGAAATGATAGATCTTTCTTATTATCCCCTTATTGCCAACTTAACAAATGATAAATTAACTCAAAATTTAACAACAGTTAATAATGAATCATTTGAACAAGATGCAAACACACTAAATGAACAATACATTAAAGAAATCTTTAAGCGAGTTACGTAAAAGAGGAAAACCGGGCCCAAGCCGCCGAGGAGATTTTTGACAAGTGTGAACTTGGGTACCGTCGAGGAACCTAAAGAGACACAGATCGGAAACTTCTTCCGTGGGGTTGAACGGGACATTGGTTGATCCGCTCGTAGAATACACGGACGTCTTTGCGTGGTCGTACAAGGATATGCCGGGGCTAGACAGTTCAATAGTGGAGCACGTAATCCCTCTAGCACCGGATGCTAAGCCGCAAAGGTAAATTGAGGAAAATCAAGCCGAGTGGTCTCTACAGGTCAAGGAAGAAATTGAGAAGCTAATGCGGGTAGGGTTCATCGTAGTCATTGAATACCCGACATGGTTGTCCAACATCGTGACCGTAACCAAGGCCAATGGGAAGGTGCTGCCGTGTGGATTTCCGAGATCCGAACAAGGCCAGCCCCAAAGACGACTACCCTCTCGCCAAACATAGACATCCCGGTGGACTCCACCGCCAACTACGAAGTCAAATCCTTCGTTGATGGTTTTGTGCTACAACCAGATCAAGATGGCCGAGGAAGACCAAGAAAAGACGGCCTTCACCACACCATGGGAACCCATCTATACAAGAATGCCATTCGGGCTCAAGAATGCGGGGCTACTTACCAAAGGGCAGCGACCGCGCTTTTTCATGACATGATCCACAAGGAGATTGAGGTCTACGTAGATGATATGATAATCCACTCCAAAGGAAAGGGTGGGCAGCACTTTGTTGACCTACGAAAATTCTTTGAGAGGCTGAGACAACATTCCATGAGACTAAACCCTGCTAAATGCACCTTCGGAGTGACAAGGGGAAAAGTGCTTGGGTATATGGTCACGGAGCGAGGTATCGAAGTCGACCCCCGAAAGATCAAAGCCATTATGGACATGAGGCCACCTCAAACCCAGACATAAGTCAAGAGCTTTATGGGTAAACCGCAAAGACATCACCCGTTTCGTCAACCTGGGCTTGACCACTATGTGCGAGCCCATATTCAAGCTTATGAAGAAGAATGTAGACACAGAGTGGACCGAGGAATGCCAGGATGCCTTTGACCAGATCAAGGCATACTTAGTACATCCTCCAGTACTATGCCCCCCACATAGACAGAAACCTCTTCTGCTCTATCTTACTGTCACTGATACGGCAGTTGAGGCTATGCTTGCTCAGGAGAAAAAGGACTCTCGGGTAGAGAATGCCATTTACTTTGTCAGCCGAAAACTGCAGGGAAGTGAGCTCAATTACCCCGCATGTGAAAAGACTTGTGCAGGGCTGGTCTGGGTAGTCGGCAAGTTGAAGCATTATATGCAAGCCCACCCTGTGAATTTGGTCTCGAAAATGGACCCCATCAAGTATATCTTCGATAAGCCTTCTCTCTCGATGCGTCTAGCAAAGTGGTCCTTCTTAGCAGAGTACGACATCAGCTACGTGACCAGAAAGGCCATCAAGGGTCAAGCATTGTCAGACCACCTGGCAAACTTCCCCAGTAATGAGGACCGCGGGCCTGAACCCCAATTCCCAGATGAAGGGATCTTCGCAGTCGAGCCTGAAAACCGATGACAGCTTTTCTTTGATGGAGCTGCTAACAAAAGAGGAAATGGCGTAGGGATGCTACTGGTCGATCCGAAAGATGAGCATACACCCATAGCCCTCAAGCTGAACTTCCCTGCCACGAACAATGTCGCCGAGTACGAAGCTTGCATCGCTGGTTTGGAGGCTGCCCTAGAAAGGAATGTCAAGGAGCTCGAAGTTTATGGAGACTCAGCCCTGATCATCAACCAGGTCTCCAACAAATGGAAGACTGTGGACCCTAATCTTCAACGGTATCATGCCCATATGGAGGAGTTGACTGGACAGTTCAGAGAAGTGACTTTCCACTACTTGCCAAGGGAAAAGAACAGATTCCCAGACGCCCTTGCTACCTTAGCCTCACTGGTAGAGATTCCCGAGGGAAGAGCTATAAAACCCTTCAGAGTGGGTAGAAGAGAGGCCCCAGCTTTCTGTTGTGAAGTAGACCTGGGACCCAAGCCTATCAAGGAACCGTGGTACAATCAAATTTACCAGTTCCTCAAAGATGGAGAGTCGGCTTTCAAAGATGAAGAAGGTAGACCAAAAGAAGGTGTCAAAGCCAAGAGCTTGCAAGCCCTGAAAAGGTTAGCCTCCCATTATGTCATTCTAGGAGGCAACTTGTACAAGAAGCGGTATTAAGGACCACTCCTCTTGTGCGTCACTCAAGAAAGGGCCAAAGAGTTGATGACTGAAGTTCACAATGGTCCCTGTGGTCCTCATATGAATGCTAGAGCCCTGATGCAAGTGATCCTCAGAATGGGTTACTACTGGATCTCCATGGAGACAGACTGCGTCCAGCACGTCCGAACCTGCGACAAGTGCCAGCGGTTTGCCAACCTCAACCATCTCCCACCTCATGACCTGTACTGCATGACGACTCCTTGGCCGTTTGCAACTTGGGGCATTGACGTGATAGGGAAAATAGCCCCGACAGGAAGCAATGGGCACGAGTTCGTGTTGGTAGCCATCGACTACTTCACCAAGTGGGTAGAGGCCAAGTCCTACAAGGTCCTCACTTCCAGAAAAGTGGCCCAGTTCATCAAAGAAAACATAATGTGCAGATATGGGGTGCCCAACGAGATCATTTCTGATAATGGGTCACACTTTGAAGGAGACTGCGATAGACCGCCTGTCGAATTCGTAGTTACTCGCCACAAGTCGTCCCCGCATGGACTCACCAATGGAGCTGTGGAAGCCGCTAATACGACACTCGAGCGAATCATCCGGAAGATGGCCACCCGTGGTCGTGATTGGCCCGAAAAGCCGCACCTAGCACTGCGGGGCTACGTAACGTCTGTCGAACACCACAGGAGAAACTCCTTTGCCCTAACTTACGGGATGGAAGCAGTGTTAGCAGTGGAGTTGGAAATCCCGTCATTAAGGGTCCTCCCGGAAAACAGTGTCAACGAAGTAGAATGGCTACGGCCGGCATGATGAATTGGCCTTGCTCGATGAGAGAAGGCTCAAAGCCATGGAGCACACCCGAGCCTACCAGAGGCGAATGGCCGAGCGTTTGATAAGAAAGTCAAAGCCGAAATATCAAAGAGGGTGACTTAGTGCCGAAAGTAAAGCCCCCTACTGCAGACAACCCCTGGGAAAATGGGAACCCGTTTGGATCGGCCCCATGTAGTGCGTAAGATACCGTCAGAGGAGCAATGAAGCTTGCAGACTTGGACGGCAATCCCTTTGTCCACCCAAATAACGGTGATAAACTCCGAAGATACTATGTCTAATAATAAAAAAAGCAAAGAAAAAAAAAAGAAATATAGTGCAAAAAGAGTAATACCCAGCTAGGCTGAAAACCCCAAAAAGGGCGGTCTAGGCAAAAAACAGGGTTGCACGAAAAAAAAATAATAATAAAAAATATATAAAAAGAAAAAAAAATCTTAGTGCAAAAAAGAGTAATACCCAGCTAGGCTGAAAAACCCCAAAAAGGGCGGTCTAGGCAAAAAACAGGGTTGCACAGAAAAAAAAAAGAGACTTAGTTTTGTTAGTTCACCAGAATGAACTACGAAGACCTGAGCCCCTTAGCCTTTCTTGTAAAAGGGGAACGTAGGCAGCCATATATGGTTCGGTCTAAACAATAAAAAAGGGCAATAAAGCTTCCATAAAGTGCGTCCTTAGCAATAAATAAAAGGGTATTTCAGTTTTCATAAAACGGGTCCCAAGTAATAAGACATTTGAATTTCCATGAAACATGTCTTGATTAATTTCTAAAATAATATTTCTTGTTCATTACAAGTCAAAAATTTCTTGATGAGTTCAAGCACGGTCTACCTCTTGACTCGCTAACTTTGCTAAAAAGATCTAAAATACAATAAAATGCCTAAATAAACTAATGTGTTTGCAAATGGCAATAAGAGGGTCTTGAGAAAAGACTTGTCGGTCGTCATTCGGCGAGTCTTCTTCGGTCTTCTTCCCTTTTCCTCGGCCTCGTCGAGTCTTCTTCCTTTTCTTCTCAATAATGTCGGTATCCCTCATCCCGACCTGCGGTATCCTCACTGGAGCCTCTACCAACCCCGTGTCAATAAGCGCTCTCTCTATACGAGCACGAGTCCGTATCTCCTCCCTGCGAGACTCGGTCAAATGAGCAACCTCGGACAACCTCTTGTACCGAGAGCCTCCATGTCACGATCAAGTCACACGATTGGTTATGGCAACTCGCCTTAGCCTCGGTCTCCCTCGAGTCCTACTCGAGTCGTGGTCGGCCCAATAAAACTCGGCGTCTATCCTCCAAGATAACTGAGTCGCTCCCATCTCCCTCTCGTACCGGTCAAGTAGACAGTGGTCAAGATCGTGCTCTTCTGCTCCTAAAGATAGCCCTGGGTGGGAAAGCGGTGTATGTCCAAGCCCTCGAGAAAAAAGTGAAAGGCCCATTTGGTGGGTCCCTCATGTCTAGAGACATCACCTCCATGGTCCGGATGTCCTCCCGAGTCACTCAAAGGCTCCTGTAAAGCCCCAAAGCTGCTGGATACCAAGCGGGGTATGTAGAAGGATGACCGGCGAGAATCACGGAACCCTCACGGCATAAGACTCTGAAATATCCTCCACAGTCCGCAACCTCCAAAGGTGTGGTATCCACCAACGGATGTCCGAAGTGGATAGCCTAGCCATCATCGGCTCCCGGCTACCACTGGTCCTGTTGCCTAGGTGCACCTCTCGAGAAATCACCCAAGGGCACCGAGTCGGCAAAGCCCCGGGCAAAGCCCCGAGCCTCTCCTGCGGCCACAAAGTCAACACGGCCGGACTCCGGACCTCATGAAATGGTCTCCCGAGCCATCTGTCGATCCCATGCAAAGTCTCCCCCAAAACCGGTGGGACGATATCCTTCCCAGCCACAGTCTCGACCATGTCCAGGAGACCACCGTGACAAATCCCCACGGACTCGGCGGTAAACAGAACGAAAAGACGCAAAGGATAAATGCGTCCATAGCCACCATGGTAGCGGCCATAGGCGGAGATCCAAACCTGCCGGGATCTCGGAAAGGTCAATCTGTCCGAGGCTACCATCATCTCCTCGGCCTCTCCCGGAGGAATCTGCGAAAAGATGCAAGCTTTACCGCCACCGGCACGTCTCCGATCGGCGGAATAGATATAGCCTCGGTCTCGGGACCCCAATCAAGGCTCACGAAGTCTTCGTGCGTTGGGACGATTTCGTTGTAAGAAAAGCGATAAACATGTCTCCGGACGTCCCGAACTTTCTTTGCGGCTCTCAGCGAGTCCCAATCGGGCGGGAGATCCCTCAAATGCCATAAAGACTTGATCTTGAAGGAAGAATCAAGCGGCCCCTTGTGATTTTGGAAGTTATGTCTCGCCCAAGATTGAAGACCGGACGAGAAAATGGTCTCTCTTCCCCCTTTGTAGTCTAACGGGCCTCTCCATCGCAAAAGTGATCAAAGGTGGTGTCTTTAGGTCCAAAATATGCCACAGGAAGCAGTTGAAACAAGTTTGGGTTGAAAATAAAATGAAATGGCCAAGCTTTGGTTTTATTCAAAAATGACCGGTCCAGGACAGAGCGTGAGCCGCACGGCCTCTTTTGCCCTCAAGGCCATGCCGCACGGCTTCATTTGCACGATGTAAATTGCAAATCTGCGGCAACCAAAGTTGCTGCCCAAGGAAGTTTTCACCCCACTTTCTCAACCAAAACCTGTACAAAAACATGTCCGAAGCCACCCAAGCGGTTTTATATCATTATATATTATTTTGGCCCGAGTTTCAGCCCCAATTCCAAGCAAAAAAGTTGCCCCGAGGCTCGGATAATATGCAAATTGAAAAAGCATAAATTAGAAAAGTAAATAAAGCGTAAATACAATGTCTTCGCCCACCGGCGTCAAAATAAAGCAAAAATAAACAAGTTGTGCATAAAAGTGTTCATTGTTTGTTTTGTTCCAAATCTACTCTAGAGACCCCTAGGCCTCGGATTCTTCTTCTTCCTCATCCTTTGCTCGGCTCATAGACGCTAGGCTCTCTCATCACGTCCTCCTGGTCGCTCGCATCGGAAAGAGGGATGTTGTCGTGCTCGTACTCCGCCAGTTGCTCCAAGATATCAGCATTAGGACCTCGCCCACGAGGCTGGCCTTTGGATGAGTACTCCAAAGCCGAGGAAGAGGATCTGCGCCCCGACATGCCTCCTTTTGCGCACGAGGCTCCTGCACGCTTGTTGACGCTTTAGTAGCGCGGGCCGGTTTCTTGACCAAGGATCGGCACACGTCTTTCCGGCCCTGTTGCACGACCAACTTTGTCATAGGTGCGAGTGGAACTGAGAAAAGAAGAGAAAATCTCGGAAAAATCTCGGAGAAATTGCAAAAAACGAGAAAATGCGAAAGCTAAAAGGGAATAAGACCCTAAGAGTATACTCACGGTGCTATCGGGTGGCGGGGTATCTTGGGGCTCCCTCGTGTCGAGGACAGGAATCCTCATCCTCCTCGGTACTCCGGTGTACGACGTATGAGAGGTGTGCGGGAGGGATAGGCGGGTCGATAGGCTCATCCTCCCCATATCCACGAGTGACCGCCGGCTTCGTCGGCACGTGGCGTCCTCGGGCGCTGCTCCACAAACACGGCGTAGGGGTACCCATGTCAAAATACTCCTCCGCGGCTATACCTCCACGGTACCTCTCAATCTCATCCGCTTTGCCCGGTCCACAGGCTGCGGCATCCGTCTTTGGAGGATCGTGTGGAGTAATGGCGTCGAGTGGAGGGACATGACCATCTTGCCTCGAGAAACGGTCCCCCGGATATATGATGTCGCAAGTCGGCCCGGTGAGCCACCTCCTCTCGCCTTGTCACCTCAATAGCATCTCCCGGCCAAAATCTCAGGATACTGCCCCGGGGGTAGAAGTCCACTCCATCCGGTCCATCCTTGTTGAGCACGGGCTTCACCATCTTGTAGTCGAAAGTGATCCGGGTCTTCCCAGTGAACCTATCCCTCACATCTCCCCTCCAGCGAACCATCGCGGGGAAAATGGTGATATCACTCTGTGGTTCCAAGGAAAGAACCCGATCACCTCGCAAAACCAGGCTGCATGTTCAAAAACATCAAAAAGGTCATTTTCTCATAAGAAGTCTCAAGACGAGAAGAGAAAAGAGAAGAGAAAGAGAGGCTACCTCAAGGGCAAATGAGAAGCGAGTCCATAGAAGCGGCTTTGTTTATTTGTACATGTCCGAGAGAAGTATAACTCGGCCAATCCGGCCTCTCCCCAAGAGACCGTCCCTATCCCATCCACATCAACCAAAGAGTCAAGGAGGCAAGTCATGGCTAGCGTCCCGAGAATTAGCAAAGATAGTGGCGACGGCATCAACCACACGAAAGCTCTAACCGGTGGTGGGCGATCACGTCACTACCGGCAAAGTCCCGCATGCGGTTACGGTGCCACCTCGACATTCCTCGTCTCCATACCCAATCCCTTGGGAATCGGCTCAAATCCAACCAAAGCTCGGAACTCCTCGGGCTGTAATGTGGTCTCTCCAAGTCACGGGCCTCCCGGTGAGCTGCGAGCCGATGTCATTGTAAAATCGGCGGGAGTCACGGTAAGCTCTCCCCGGCTCGAGGTGGAAACTATGAGTAGAGTCCCACCAAAACTCGAAAGAGCACGAACCAGGCCCTTGCTCTTTGAGGTGATGTGAATCCCCGTGCCGATGGCCTCCACAAACGCGTCCGGACCGGTAGCCCTCACCAACTCTTTAGGGTTCACCCCATTCTTCTCAAAATCCGGCATCCTACGCCAAAGATTCACTTTGCTATCTCGGATGGTCCCTAGACTTGTTCTCCTGTAGACAAGCACATCAAAAAGAAGTGTCGATCCTTCATCTCATTTCAAAAGCATGCATATAGTCACAAAAGTGCACATATTTTTTCAAAAGAAAAGCATTCATACAAGTCTTTTTAGCATCTTTTGCATCAAAAACGTGACTTTCATCATTTGAAACACGTCATTTTAAGCACGTTGCTTTCCTAAGGCACAAAATCATAATTTTCACAATTCTTTGCACATAAGCATTATTTTTCAAATAAAATGGCATGCATGAATCATTTTCATCTTCCAAAATCATGTTTTCTCATAGAAAATCAGAATTTTGACCTAGTTCTAGCACAAGGCAAGAACTCCGTCTCATATTTAGACAATTCTCATTCTTACTTCATTTGCGAGAAAAAAGTGAGTCATTCTCATAATTTTCATCAAATAAATTGCACATGCATATTCTTAGCCTCATAGGTTGTTCATGCATCTCAAAATCATTCAAAAATCCTAAGAAAATCCTAGAAAATTCCTAAGTTCGGGTTAAGCCCTAAATTATTCAAAAAATCAAGCAAAATCATCGGATTTGAGCCAAATAAGAACGCTTACCCCAACCGATCGCGGGTTCGTCGATTTGTGCTCCCTCCTTCCCGGATAGAGCTCCGATGGAGGCGTGAGAAAGTCATACCTCCTATCCGTCCGGACAAGCTCCTTCCTCTTCCTTTGAGCGGCCGCGGAGACATTCCTCCTTGCTTGTCTTGGTGCCGGATCCATCTCAAATCAAGGGAAGCAAGGGAATTCAAAGAATTTCGAAATTCTTTCTTCTCTCCTCTCTCTCTCTCTCGGCTGAATGGGCGGCAACAATGCCCAATAGCCCGTTCAAATCTGTTTTAAATAATCTGTAAAAATCAGGTTTCCAGCCGTACGGCTTCTTTTTCCTTCCTCTCATGCCGGGCGGCCTCTTTCGCTACGAGCAAAAATTACGATTTTGCCCTTGGACTTTCCACTTGGGCCTCCAATCCTCGTTATCCTCTAGCTGAGATAACACCCTCTTCAGAAGATATCCCTTATCTCCTAAGCAATCAAGCGCTATTCCCGGTCACCTCAGTTAATTTCGTTATAACGGGATAACGTTATGTGACAACCTCCGGAATTGTCGAGTTCTTCTTAACTTAAGCTACCTCTGTCATGAATCGTGACGTATGCTTAAGTCATTCAAACTTTGGCAACCCATATCTCGATTCGAAAGAGATTGAGACGTATGCTCAAGTCATTGGCAACCCATATCTACGATTCGAAAGAGATTGAGACGTATGCTTAAATCATTCTAGCTTTGGCAACCCATATCTACGATTCGAAAGAGATTGAGACATATGCTCAAGTTTTCAAACTTTAGCAACCCATATCTACGATTCGAAAGAGATTGAGACGTATGCTCAAGTTCACCAAACTCTAGCTACCTCTATCCACTCGATAGTGACGTAAGCTCTAGTTTCAATTAGGTGACATCCTCCGGTAATTGTCAATCGGGTGACATCCTCCGGTAATTGTCAATCGGGTGACGGCCTCCATTAATTGTCAAAATCTCAAGAATCCTAGACATCGTTCCTAACTATCTAGTGATGCTTGAACTACGATCAAGGCTTGATTCCTCCGGGATACGTAGGTAGCCTTTTATAAAAGGTCCAGCCATCCGACCACCTCGGTCACCACTGTTCCTTCGTCGCTCCTCGGTGAAGAAGTAATCCCTCATAGAGACCACCTTGGTCACTTCTAGCATATCCCCGGTAGGATCAATTGCTTGACCTCCTAGGTCATTTTCTATTTTCCGACAAGAGACCGGTTTTCTCTTCTCCCTTCCTCGGCGGATCTTATTCCGAACTACGGCTGGCTTGATTCCTCAGGGATACGTAGGTAGCCTTCCAAAAGGTTCGGCCGCTCGACCGTCTCGGTCATCTAATCCGTCTCGGCATTCGCCGAGATCGGATCCTTTTCTATCGACAACCCCACTTGCCTTGCAAGTGACGTTGCCGAGGGGCTTACTGTAAGTACCCAAATCGGCTCATGCCTTAGGTTAATTTTCCCGACAATTTCGATAAGTTTTCCGGTAATTCCCCGAGACCTTCCCGGCGTTCGGAAACATTCCGGAGCTGTTTTTTATTAAATAAGGGCTGAAGAGGATCCTTCCTAATTAAGAAACACGTTTTCTTAATTAGGAAGGAGGGTTCTAGAATTTGCCACCTTGCATGGTTCTAGAATCTTTGAGTCATTCGGGATAAGCCCGCACGGTGCATTAGCTTCATTGCTCCTGGCCGCACGGCTTCATTCACCTTATCCAGATTACCTATAAATAGAGGCCTCCTCTACCTATTTCAACACACACAATAGAGGCACAAAATACACAATACACTTATAAACACTCCCAAGACGTGAAGAATATTGGTGCAAGCTCAAGAAGGTGAAGAAGGAAGGCCAAGAAGCTACCTCCCTCCTCCTTGAAGACCCAAGACCAACCTCTCCTCCTAGCTCCGTTCGAAGAAGCAAAGGAAGCAATTGGTAACCTCGCACGCCCTAACCTTGCTTTTAATTGATATACTTGCTCATTGCATTCATATATCTTGCTTGGGACTTGGCATTTATTCATAAAGATCACATCTTTATCACCCCCTTTCCCTTTTGCATGCATTAAGACCTCATTTGTCATAAAAATGTAGTCTTTTTCATAAAAGGTGCATCCTTTGCACCTAAAACCCCCATTTTCAAATAAAAATGTCATTTTTATGCATCATTTGCACATAAAAATCCAATCTTTTCAATAAAAATGCATCCTTTGCATTCAAAAACCTTTTCCAATGCATCATTTGCATAAAAATCCTATCTTTACGCATCACTTGCATAAAGATCATTTCTTTCAATCAAAAAGCATCATTTGCTAAAACCAAAAATGTCATCTTTTTCATTAAAGAGTCATTTTTCATCATGCATTTCCCCTTTCCCCCAACCTTGGAACGGACCGGTGTAAAAGATCCTATCTTTACATCGTTCCTTCCATTAAAGGTTCACGATTTCTTTGGAAAGGGATAACCTTGAACCCTATATCTCCGATTATCGCTTAAGAAAGAGTATGAAGCCTCTATACGAGCTCGACCGTCTTAAAGCGTAGGATTGATGGGCTAAGGACCCTCCTTTTCTAAAGAACCTCATCTTTGACCAAAAGAGAGTCATTCTCTCGATCACGCAAGTCCCGAGGGTCCCGAGGTTAAAATGCGATGATCACAAGTCATAAGATGAGGACGGGATCATAATCCCAAATACATAAAATTCCAAGGAATCCCGAGCGACAACCAACAAATGGTTTGTACGTCCGGAAGACAACTTGGGACATTCCCCCCTTTTTCTCAAACACATGCACACAAGAAAGCACGCAAGCAAGCACGATTACTGAAATCTTGGGAGACTTGCTCCGGCAAGGCACTTTGGGTGAACGCTAAACGTTCTTCCCAAGGGGTAACTTAACCTCCGAACCCAAGTAAAAACCTTTTTTTCAAAGTTTTGAGGTAATCAAAATGGCGTGGCGACTCCGTTTTTCAAATAACTCGGATGTCTTCAAACTCGCGTGAATCCACAAAATTTGGGCACACATTCACACGTATGTGGTACAGAAGATACTATCGGGAGGAGCCATGAAGCTTGCAGACCTGGACGGCAATCCCTTTGTCCACCCAGTCAACGGCGATAAGCTCCGAAGATACTATGTCTAAAAAAAAGAGAAAAAAAATAATAAAAAAAATAAAAAAAGAAGAAAAAAGCTTAGTGCAAAAAGAGTAATACCCAGCTAGGCTTAAAAACCCAAAAAAGGGCGATCTAGGCAAAAAACAGGGTTGCATATATAAAAAAAAAAAAAAAAATCTTAGTGCAAAAGAGTAATGCCCGGCTAAAAGGGCCGAAAAACCCAAAAAGGGTCGGTCCTAGGCAAAAACGAGTACACGAGAAAAAATAAAAAAAAAAAGAAAAGAAAAAGGCCAAAAGACCTAATCCTGATAGTTCACCAGAATAAACTACGAAGACCTGAGCCCCTTAGTCTTTCTTGTAAAAGGGGAATGTAGGCAGCCATTTATGGTTCGGTCTAAACAATAAAAAAAGGGGGCGATCAAGTTTCCATGAAATGCGTCCTAAACAATAAATAATAAAGGGCATTCAAGTTTTCATAAAACGGGTCCTAATCAATAAGACATCTGAAATTTCCATGAAATTGTGTCTTGATTAATTTCTAAGATAATATCTCTTGTTCATTACAAGTTAAAAACTTCTTGATGAGTTCAAGCACGGTCTACTCTTGACTCTGCTAACTTGCTACAAAGATCTAAAATACAATAAAATGCCTAATAAACTACTGTGTTTGCAAAATGGCAATAAGGGAATCCTAAGAAAAGATCTATCAGTTTTCATTCACTGAGTCTTCTTTGGTCTTCTTCCCTTTACCTCGACCTCGTCGAGTGTTCTTTCTTTTCTTCTCTATGATGTCGGTCTCCCTCATCCCGACCTCCGGTATCCTCACTGGAGCCTCCATCAAACCTGTGTCAATAAGTGCCCTTTCAATACGGGCACGAGTCCGCACTTCCTCCCTCTGAGCCTCAGTCAAGGGAGCGACTTCAGAAAGCCTCTTATATCGAGCCTCCATATCCCTGATAAGGTCACCCGACTGGTTATGGCGACTCGCCTTAGCTTCAGTCTCCCTCAAAGTCCTACTCGAGTTGCAGTCAGCCCCCAATAAAGCCTAACGCCTCTCTCCCAATATGACCTGAGTCGCTCCCATCTCCCTCTCATACCAGTCCAAGTATGCCGTGGTCAAGATGGTACTCTTCCTGCTCCTGAAGATAGCCCTGGGTGGGAAAACGGTATATGTCCAAGCCCTCGAGAAGAATGAGAAACTGGCTGGATCCCTCATGTCCAAAGGCACCACCTCCATGGTACGGATGTCCTCCCAATCGCCCAACGGCTCCTGTAAGGCCCCGAACTGCCTGGATACCAAGTCGGGCATGTAGAAGGATGACCAACAAAACCCTGGAACCCTCACCACATAGGACTCCTGAAATGTCCTCCTGGTCTGCAACCTCCAGTAAGGTACCCACCAGCGAATATCCGAAGTGGATAACCTAGCCATCATCAGCTCCCAGTCACCCTGGTCCTGCTGCCTAGGCAAACCCCTCCGAGAAATCACCCAAGGGCACTGAGTCGGCAAAGCCCCTGGCAAAGCCCCGAGCCTCTCCTGCAGCCATAAAGTCAACACGGCCGGACTCCCAGACGTCATGAAACGGTCTCCCCTAGCCATCCTGTCAATGCCATGCAGGGTCTCACCCAAAACCAATGGGACAATGTCTTTCCCAGCCCTACAATCCCTAACCATGTCCAAGAGACCACCACGACAGATCCCCACGGACTCAGCAGTGAACAGAGACGAGAATATGCAGAGGATAAAGGCATCCATAGCCACCGTGGTCGTAGCCATATCCGGAGACCCAAACCTGCCCGGGATATCAGAAAGGTCAATCCTGTCTGGAGCTATCATCATCCCCTCAGCCTCTCCCAGAGATATCTGCAGAAAAGATGCAAGCTTTGCCGCCACCGGCACGCCTTCGGTCAGAGGAATCGATATAGCCTCAATTTCTGGACCCCCAATCAAGGATCGGAAGTCTTCATAGGTTGGGACAATCTCATTGTAAGAAAAGTAGTAAACGTGTCTACGGACGTCCCAAAACCTTGCTGCTGCTCTCAAAAGGTCCCAATCGGGCGGGAGATCCTTCAAATGCCATAAAGATTTGATCTTGAAGGTAGTATCAAACAGCCCCTTGTGAGATTGAAAGTTATATCTCACCCAAGATTGAAGATCGGACAGAAAACGGTCTCTTTTCCCCTTTTGCAATCTGACGGGTTTCTCCATTGCGAGATGATCAAAGTTGAGGTCTTTAGGTCAAAAATGTGCTATGGGAACAGTTGGGACAAGTCTAGAGTGAAAATGAAATGAAATGGCCAAGCCTTGATTTTATTCTGAAAAAGACCAGTCCAGACAGAACTGTAAGCCGCACGGCCTTATTTGCTCCCAAGACCAAACCGCACGGCTTCATTTGCCTGATGTGGAAAACAATCTGCAGCAACCAAAGTTGCTGCCCAAGAGGAGTTCTCACCCCACTTTCTCAATTAAACCTGTCCCAAAACATGTCCAAAGGCCATTCAAGCAGTTATGTGCCATCACAAATCATTTTGGCCCCGTTTCAGCCTCAATTCCAAGCAAAAAAGCAGCCCCGAGGCTCAAGTAATATGCAAATTCATAAAGCATAAATTAGAAAAGTAAATAAAACATTAATACATTGTTTTCGCCCCATCGGCGCCCAAATAAAGCAAAAAAAATAGACAAATTGTGCATAAAACTGTTCATTGTTTGTTTTCTTCCTCCTCCACTCTTCATTTCTAGGACCCTCCGAGGTCTACCCTTCATTCCTAGGACCCTCCGAAGTCCACCCTTCATTTCTAGGACCCTCCGAGGTCCACCATTCATTTCTAGGACCCTCCGAGGTCCACCCTTCATTTCTAGGACCCTCCGCGGTCCATATCATCAATCTTGGACCCTCCAAGGTTCACTCTTCATTTTCTTGGACCATTTAGGTCTACCTTTCAAACTAGGACCCTCTAAGGTCCCCTCTTTGCCTTTTGGACAAGTCGCGGTCACATCCCTCATCTCTTGGACCCTTCAAGGTCCACATCCCTACTACGGACCGCCCTAGGTCCAGTCTCTCTATCTTGGACCGTTTAAGGTCCCCTCTTCATCTCTTCGTGGTCCTCTTCCTCTACTATGGACCCCTAAGTCCACTCTCTCAATATTAGATCGTTCAGGGTTCACCCCTCTTCTCTTGGACCCTCTGAGGTCCATTTCCTCCACCCTAGGGCCATTCAAGGTCCGCTCTCAAGTATTAGATCACCCGTGATCTATTCCTCTTCTCTTGAACCCTCTGAGGTCCACTTCCTCTACTTTGGACCATTCAAGGTCCACTCCTCAATTTAGGACCCTTCGAGGTCCACTCTCTCTATCTAGGACCATTAAAGGTCCACCCTTCCACTTGGGACCCTCCGTGGTCCACCTCTCATCTCTCGGACCATCCATGGTCCACTCCTCTACCTTAGACCATCCATGGTCTATATCCTACACTTAAGACCACCTGTCATCCCTCGGACCACTCTTGGTCCATTCTAAGACCCTTCGAGGTCCACTCTTCATCCCTCTGACCATCCATGACCACCCGTGGTCTACATCCTTCAAGTTAGGACCCTTCAAAGCTCTACCTTTTATCTCTTGAACCATCCACAGTCTGCTCCCCTAGTCTTAAAACCCTCCATAGTTTAGATCCTTTATCTCTAGCACCCTACAGCCAAAAACCCACCTAGATCAAACCTCTCTCGACTCATCTAGATCAATTCACCATCTAGGGCCTATCTAAGCCAACTTACCAATCAAGGCCAATTCTCATCCAAGTCCAATTAACTCGTCTAGATCACCCTCACTTATATTTGACCAAGGATCGAGTCATCTTCCTCTTCCTTTTTCACCAAACGGACTCTTTTACATTCATCCTCTCTCTTTCTCTAAACTTAACCCTGGTTGTATCATCAATCGGGGCCCCCTCGAACTACGGTGACCTGAGACTCGTACCTTAAATGGTAAGGGTTACGTAGGCAACTTCAGCCCGGTCAAACTCTCAAATTGTGGAGATCAACTATTTTCGCAAAGATGCCTTAAGATTAATTATGAGTCTAATTCAACTCATTGGTTTGACTCTGCCATATGTTCTTACAGAATTCTACATCATGTCTATGGAGAAAAGCATTGAAGCCCTTAAGAAGTCTCGGACATGAAGTTGGGAGTGATCAACCTCCTCAAAGACATGCATGAAATTGAGCGGCGCCATTTGTCTTACATTCACGAGTACTTGAGAAGAGCTCTTCCTCCTGTTCAGTTCCAGAGTCCCTACCATCCACATACTTGTGGTCCCACTTATGGTTCTACACATCAAAATTTCTCATTCAGGATGCCTGCTGTGGCTACCAACCAACGAAGGGCACCAATACCCGAGTCACCTCCAAGTTCAATCCAAGAGAAGAAGATCAACAAGGAGCATTTTGATGGCTTAGAAATGCCTGTGGGTGAGTTCTTCGAAGTTTTGGTGGGAAAGAGTTTGATCAAGCCGCTCGAGAATTACAAGCCTGTTAACAAGAGAGCTAACCTGGATACATCCAAGTTTTGCAGATACCACAAGTACGTTGGGCATACCACTGACAACTGTCAGGAACTGAAACGCTTGATCCAAGGATTGATCGACCAAGGAAAAATCCAGGGCCTCATTGATGAAGAAACCCTCGTCCTTTGAAGGAAGATTTAGATTCATTCAGTCTTGTAGGTTCTAGTGTGTCTTTCTTGGAGTGAACAACTCATTGTCCCTTCCTCATATACACCATCCCTATGCACCCTTCTCTCATATACTCTCTCCATACTCCACCATATACTTTTCGTATACTATCTCCAGACCCTCTCCTTGTACATGCCCTCTATGCTCTCTCAAGCATACTCTCCCCCACTAGACCTCCTTTCCATATGGTCAAGACAAGCACAAAGACCGTTGTTGCTCATATAAAGAAAATGCAAGGGGTTGTTCTTATCCTTCACAAGGGCTACATGAATGTCAAACTTGGGGCTCACCAACCCCCCAATCTCGCGTCTCCTCTGTTTTTCCATTTGATCGATAAGCTTTCGTTGAATATGCTCACATATCTTTCTCATGGTCCGAATATATTTTGCCTTACTTAATAAGTCGGTTAAATGAGTTTGCATTGAGAATGCTATCCAGTAGCGATTGAAGCTTAAACCTCTCACCATAGGTAGCCATAACCTTATCCTCACTAAATAATACCCTTTCATTTCAAGATCGACAAGTTTTGAAACCCTAAGGAAGAAGCCCATACTAGGGGCTCCCCTGACTCATAAAGGAAGTAACCACCTCCAAGCCCAAGAGGAAGAAGGTAAACGCATCCTAAGGTAAACGCATCCTAAGGCATACGCTAGGGGCTATCACAAGCAAACAAATCCGAAAGGCTTTTCTCGAAAAAAGGGTGTCAAAAAAAAAAAAAAAAAAAACCCTCCATCACTCCGAAGTGAACCTCCCATCTCGAAGGTTGTAAAAATGAGACGTCGAGTGAAGGTCTTATCGTGATCAAGTTACCTGCTGAAATCACAACAAACTCACGAGAAGAAGCAACAAAGATTCCCTCTTGGACAAATCCCGTAAACCAATTCCAAGTCCATCCTCTCACTTTTAGAGGATTCCATCACCACCCTTGACCTTGTCAAAATCAAAGTTAACCTCACTCTTAGAGGTTCTGAGGAATCGACAACAAGAAAATCCCTTCACCTTAGAGATCCCAAACACATCCCTCAAACCAACCTCTCAGCAAAAGGCCCAGCCGACCTCTCACTTTAAGAGGTCATATTAAGCGTCACCCAACGATCGATCGCAACCCAAAGCCAAGCTATAACCGCTACCGGATGGCATTCTCATTTAAAAGAAATGCATATTCAAATTTTTGAGTCACTTGTTATCCTACGTGAGCATATTACATACTCTCTCCAAGTTTGGGAACTCGTCCTATTCTTGAAATTCGTTCATTCGACTCCTCAAAATACTGTCTGCAAAAGTCTCACTGGGGCTTCGCATCCGTGCCTCTCAGCGGCACTCCGATAAAAGCAAGGAGACGCACGCCAGGGACTACCCCCCTCGGCTTGCGAGAACAAAGGAACAACGAATCTTAACTTGAAAGACAGAAAAATAGAAGGGGCTATAATCAGTGTCAAATCCCAATTTTTCTTCCACTCTAGTCTTTTTTCTTCCACTCCAGTCTTTTTTCTATTTTTCAGTCTTTCCCGTAAAGAAGATCAATGCAGTGGCAGCCTGCACGAAAATTATCACAACGGAACACCCTACTCCTTCTAAAGTCAAGCTCGATTTCACCATCAATCAATTTTCTCTCTCCTATTCCAGCTTCAAATCAAAGCAGTCATTATTTGTTTACTTATATAATTAGAATTTGATAAACCAATCAGTGAGGTCCATTCTCAAGCAATCAAAATATAATTATGAATAAAACAATTCTTCAAATGTCTCGACAAGTCTTCTTTTTCTACATCATAGGAAAATAGAGCCAAACACTGTCTTTCTATCTGCAGGGGCTTCCATACACTTTTCCACACCTTGTGATGCTTATACTCTCCCAAAAGAGTCAAACCCAAAAGCGAGAGTGTCATACACGAATTCGGGATCCATTCCCACCTTCGAAAAATGTGCCCCTGCACATATACATTTCTGAGTCTTGTCCAGCGACTGATTGACTGTTGTTCGAAATGATAGGTCACCTCCGTGGCCACAAGAATCTCTGTCTGCAATAGGGATACATTGAATCTCTCCAAGTTGGGGCTTTTGTTATGCTGTTCGCTTGGCATCATCGACTGGGGCTTCGCCATAGTCACCTCATCAAACATTGAGGCTCCCCTCAACGGAAACGGGTCGACTATGTGGTTCTTCAGAAAAGGCCAGGGGCCCTAACAAGAATCGGGGCTCCAACAAAGTCATATCTAACAAGAAGGGCATCCCTTGTCACCAAGATCAGCATGTGGCAAACTCTTTGAGTTAGTTGAAAACATAATTAATCATAAGGCCTCCTTATCAAATTAACATACTTTCAAAATGCCATCCTCTTCGGCACCTTGTTTACAAAGTCACTCTTTGGTCTCCACAAATTTTCAAACTCTTTAAGTTTATCAAAAAACGTATCTCTATGACTCTCAAGATGACTCGGTCCTACCCCTTATCTCTGGACATCAAACTTATCCAACCCCATCTTCTATCTTAGACACCTACTCAGCCTCGCCTTGCTTAAACCATAACCTTTCTGCTCAAATTGCCTTGTTTAGACTTACCACAAATGTAAACACTAGCCTCAAGCCTAGGTGACAAGTACCTCTCTAAACCCTAGCCTCAAGCCTAGGTGATAAATACCTCTCTAAATCCTAGCCTCAAGCCTAGGTGACAAATACCTCTCAAAACCCTAGCTTCGAGCCTAGGAGACAAAACTCCTCTCTAAGCCCTAGAAATAATCCGAATCTTTTTAATCTCTTGTGTTAGGGAAGACGTACTTATCCCAATCACTTGGTTCTTCGGCTCGGGAAGCCATAATAATCCAATCAATTCGCCAACCATCAACAAACAGTAGCCTAAGTCCCTTGGCAGCTACAGTTTTCCCGCATCATCAAGTATCCTAAGTCCCTTGGCAGCTACAGTTTTCCCGCATCACCAAGTAGCTTAAGTCCTCTGGCAGCTACCAGTCTCCATCAGTAATGGCCTAAGTCCTTCCGGCAGCCACAATCATTGTAGCCTAAGTCCTCTGGCAGCTACCAGTCTTCATCAGTAATGGCCTAAGTCCTTCCGGCAGCCACGATCATTGTAGCCTAAGTCCTCACGACGGCTACCGGTCTCCATCGGTAATGGCCTAAGTCCTGTGGCGGCCACAATCATTGTAGCCTAAGTCCTGCAGCGGCTACCGGTCTTAATCGGTAATGGCCTAAGTCCTTTCGGCGGCCTACGATCATTGTAGCCTAAGTCCTGCGGCATTACCGGTCTTCGTCGGTAATGGCCTAAGTCCTTGGCGGCCACGATCATTGTAGCCTAAGTCCTCTGGCAGCTACCAGTCTCCATCAATAGTGGCCTAAGTCCTTCCGGCAGCCACAATCATTGTAGCCTAAGTCCTGCGCGGCTACCGGTCTCCATCAGTAATGGCCTAAGTCCTTCCGGCAGCCACGATCATTGTAGCCTAAGTCCTCTGGCAGCTACCAGTCCCCATCATTAGTGGCCTAAATCCCTCCGGCAGCCACAATCATTGTAGCCTAAGACCCTCCGGCAGCTGCAGGTAAGCGCAACAATGAAAGCATATCTTAGTCATTTACTTTTCTAAGAACCATTAGCAATTTCTAGGGTGACTTCCTTATACGTCAATTTATAGGGTGACTTCCTTATACGTCAATTTCTAGGGTGACTGCCTTATACGTCAATTTATATGGTGACTTCCTTATACGTCAATTTCTAGGGTGACTTCCTTATACGTCAATTTCTAGGGTGACTGCCTTATACGTCAATTTCTAGGGTGACTGCCTTATACATCAATTTCTAGGGTGATTGCCTTATACGTCAATTTCTAGGGTGACTTCCTTATACGTCAAACCCGAGGGTGACTTCCTTAAATACATCAATTCTCGGGTGATTCCCACACAATCACATCTTTGGTTTAAGACACCACACGTCCTCCATTCTTGGGTACTAAACGCCCACTTTTCCGAACTACGATTTGGCTTGATTCCTCTTGGGATACGTAGGTAGCCCGATAAGGGTTTAGCCGCTCGACCTACCTGGTCACCTTTCATTTGCAACTCAGCTCGAGTTTAATCATCACATCCACAAGCTCATCGTTCCCCCTCCTGAAATCCCTTTTTTCAGGACGAATCCTATTTTTATCGTCGACCCCACTTGTCTTACAAGAAGCGTCACCGAGGGGCTACTGTTAGTACCCGGTCCTAAAAAAAGTATTTTAAATATTTTGGACTGGTTTGGTTAGGGTTTACGAAGCCCAAATTAATCTTTTAACTTTTTTATTTCTCGCGCCGTCAGCAGCTAGCG
The DNA here is from genome assembly GCA_022495995.1 of Adenophora triphylla var. japonica. Lineage (NCBI taxonomy): Eukaryota > Viridiplantae > Streptophyta > Magnoliopsida > Asterales > Campanulaceae > Adenophora > Adenophora triphylla. The sequence goes on along the minus strand of JAFEMH010001100.1, from coordinate 125,133 downwards.
TGGAAAGTACGCCTGGAAAAAGGACCGATCGACCCTTCTTAGAAAGGTTCGATCGACCCTTCCTTATAGGTTCGATCGACCCTTATTGATAAGTGTCGATCGACCCTTTGTCTCAGTCTGGCCCATTTCCCGAACACTATAAATACGTGCACTCGTCTCACCTTTTGAACACACATATTTTCCACGGGGAAGTCAAGACTAAACTTGAATTTCCTTTCCACACATCTCCCAATATCGTTCCGAATCTTACTAGATTCGACCCCAAAGCCTTGCCACAATTGGTAAGTCTTTTATTCCGTTCTTTATTATTATTATTGCTTCGCTAGATAATTTATTTGCATGCCTAATATGTTCTAATTATGCCTATATGCTAGATTTAGGACTATTTCAATATATTTAAGTATGCATAGCCGATGATGATCTAAGGTTTCACCCAAGAAACCCGATGGATCTAGGAACTACTTCTTTCCTTCCTCCTTAGTAATAGTCCTCCCATGATTAAGAATTCCCCAAGGATGAACGTTGATTAGTGCACCTTCTGAGGGCCTAAATCAAAGGTTCTAGGGTGTGATCATCAATTAATTCTTTCTCTCCCCTCCTCCTTATGCATGATCCCGCTTCTTCTATCTATTCCTGCAAACACCGCACACAACCAACACCCCACATGCTAGAAAGACCGATCCGTCAGGCAATAGGAGTGATAACGTTTCTTCTTCTGTTGTAACTTGACCCCCGAACCCAATCACATGTTTAGCCTTTTTTCAATGCTTTGGGCAATATCAAAGCGGCGTGGCGACTCTCATAAAATTAAACTAATATTTTTAATATGGTTTAAAGCGAGTGTCACTTAATGAATATCCCATTTCGGTCCGACTTTCCATAATTATATGATTATTTATGTGAAACCTCCGAATGCGCGTTGCATCGGGACGGGGTATTCACAAGCACTTGCACGGCCGTGTAGATTATAAGATGCGGCCGTGCAAAAGTCTCTGTTGCCAAAGAATTATTCCAAGACCGATTGCACGACCGTGTAGATTTTCAACATGCGACCGTGCAAAACTCTCTGTCCTCGAAGAAATTACTCCAAAGCCGCTTGCACGGCCGTGCAAATTTCAACACACGGCCGTGCAGTTACTGTTGCAGTGAAAATGCACCTTTTCAATTGAAGGCTTTTTGAATAGATCCGACCCCTAGCCTAAATGCCTGTATAAGAAGCCATTGTAATCAGTTTAGAATATCATAAAATACCTAGAAATCATAGTGAAATACTCTAGCAATATATTTATACATAATTCTTCAAGATTTATCAATTGTTCTTAAATTTTTTTGTACATCTTTAAAGATTGAGCGTGCAATACAATATTGAAGGTTTTATTTCCAGCCTTTGTTTCTTACAATTGCAAGCATAAGTTTCTCTACTCCTATCTTTATTTCTAGGTTATTTCATCTTTTCTTCATGCTTACATCAATCATGGCTAGTGAGTAATCCTCCATTTTTTTGGGTTGGAAAATCATCAATTGTGTGTTCATCTTTATAGTTCATGCTTCTCTTCTTCTTCTCCATTTCAAATCAATTCTTTTCTTTTTTTTCTTAACGCTTACGGTAGGGAGACGTCATTATTTGCATGATTTTAGTTAATCGAGAGAAGGACTTAGCGGTGAATCTCGATTAATGGAACCATATGAATTGAACTGGGTTTCATTAATCACGAGAGTAGTTTAATGGCCTAGGGATGATCCTTTAGTGGAAAATACGTGGATATTAACATGAACTATAATGGATTTTGACTAATGTATGGAACCCTCGAGAGATAGGCCATGTTAGTCTTAAAATATGTGCTAGGCCTTGATCATGAGTAGTTAGCACAACTTAGCGTATCATCCTTGATTTATAACATGAATAATATATAAAAGCATGATTTATTTGATGATTGCATATTGTTTGAATACCAATCCCGAGAATATCTTCATCTTACAGAGTTTAAACCAAAGTTAGAGTAATTTACATATTCTAGATATTCGACAATAAATCTCCCCCCAATCTTATTTTATTTACTTAATTTATATAAAAACAAGTATCACACATATTAACGTTGTCCTCGTGGGATTCGACCTGCATTTGCCTAATTTGTACTACATTCACACCGTACACTTGCGGTATTAAAACAAGTCGCTCGTTCAGGCTTGACAATCCCATGTTGAATGGTCGGACTAGAGGGAGGGGGGCACCCCTTTGTTTATGAATGTGCAATCATGATTAATTTAGTGCATGTTGGACCAATAATAACTCAAATTAATTTCGGTCATACTTTTAAAAAGTTGAGATGATATAGTTTGTGGTCAATCATATGTATCAGCGTTGCAACGACTCAACCACGGTGGTTCCAGATCCAAAACATATAAAACCTATAAATGACTTTTAAATAAATGTGCAAATTGCAGTTTAGGGCCTAAACTCGAGGGTGGGGTCTTTTATACGGGGCTTCACTATATTTTTTTTGCCACATTATGCCGCAATGTGTGATTTTTTTCGCTAGTTAATGGCTTTTGACGAAATTAGTTAAAAAAAAGTTGATTAAGTCTCATGTGTCATGCACGTGATCGACGAATTGGAAGAATTTAAAATTGACTTCGCGTTTTAAGGGGTTTAATGAAAATTCCAAATAAAGGGGTATAAAATTAAATTTATTTTAAACATTAAATAATCAAATTTTAAAACAAAATAAAGTAATTATCATCTAAATTTAAAATAAAAAATAACAAGTCAATAATCAAAATATTTTTATGATTCACAACTTTATAAATTTATAAATTCATAATTTCATAGTATTATAATTTTTAATATACTATCCACATAATGAATAAAAATCATTAAAATATAAAAGTGTGGAAATGAGGGGAGGGTGAAGTAAATATAATTATCATTCTCCTTCTAATAAAGATTCAAATCCTACCCCCCATTTTGTATATTAAACCCATCTCACTCACTCATGTCTCCAGCTTCACCGTCCATGGTGGTGGCACTGCCTACCTCCATCCCTTCCCCTCTTCAACCTCACTCTCGTCCCCTTTCCCTACTATTCCATTCATTTTTGCGCCCTCCGTCCCAAATCTATAGCCGCCAATCAAATTCGCTACCCTTTTAGGTGCATTTTAATGTGATAAAATTGCATTAGGGGCGTTTTGGTAAATTCCCGGACTATTTCGAGACTTCCGAAAATATCTCATAAGTTTCTTGCGAACTTTTCGGTACTTTGCTTATGCTAAAGGACCTACAAGGAATAAAACAGTTTTGGACCTTTTGGGTATTAACCTGGAATATTCCAGAACCAGGTTTTGGCGCCAGAAACGGTTAGTGACATGTTGTGTCACGCGACAACTCGAGCCATGAAAATTGGACATAGGAGGTCGTGCGACATAATTGGCCTCTGATCTGCAGCTATAGATAGAGCCCTGCACCTCTCATTTCAGGATCCTTTTTCCATTCCCTAAAGTCACTCTGCCAAATTCACGCCAGAAGCTAGTCTCTCTCCTCCTTCCACACAAAACACTAACCAATTCCCTCAATTCAATCCCTATCTCTCATCCAATTCATCTTCCCTCACATCAATCCAATACCCCCACACATACCAATTGAAGACTACAGTTCCTCCTCAGATCTGAGATCCAAATCTCCTTCCAGCAGCTGATTTGAAGGCTTCTACACCTAACTTGGTGTGGAGGTTGAGGACTATAAGGGTAACGAATTCCCCTCCTCCATCTCTCATATTTGTTCATTTGCTCCTTGCAATTCACTTCAATCTCTGTTCATCCACTTGGTAATTGAGCTCCATCTGCTTCAATTATCAGGTGGCAATCGCCATCTCTTTGTTTAATCTGCTGTGCTTTGCTTAATTGTTGTTCATGATGTGATTTGATCCATATTTGTTGTTTGTTCATCAAGGGAGTGTGGATCTCCCATATCCACACCCCCTTGGTCGAATAGTTATAGATTCATTATTTCTCGAGTTAATTTGTTGTTCCAACTTGATCTGATTTGGTTTCTGTTGAATCTGTTTCTCAATTGTAAAGTCTCTGCAGAAGGTCACGTCATGTCACGCGACACAATTGATCTCATCAATCCTGTGTAGTGCGACATAACTAGGCACTCTGCAGAAACTATCATTTCCATTGTAATTCGTATGTCTAGTCTACTTGTCACTCAAGATAGAGTGTGGATCTTCAATATCCACATTCACTTGAAGTGATTGTGTAGATCTCTGTCAATTTTGTGCTTAATGTTGTAAGGCTTCTGCATATGATAGCTAGTGTCACGCGACACAATCTGCAAAGCCGATCCTGTGTCACGCGACACTCTTTGTCATTCTGCAGAAGTCACTTTCCAATTGTAATATGTTCTCCTCCTTGTAATATGGGATGTGGCCTCCCATGATCAATGGCTCACAAGTTGTAATGTTCCCCTTTGAGCAATAAAACAAAGCACTTTCATGCATTTTATGCATATCTTGTCACACACATTTCGCACACACTCTTGAATGTTTTGAATGTTGAACATAGAAAGACTCGTCTACGGACGAGGCGTGTTGGGTGAACTCTCGGTTCTTCCCAACACGTAATCTGACCCCCGAACCCAAAATTCTCTTTTCAAAGGTTTTCAATGTTTCCTTTAAAACGGCGTGGCGACTTCTAAAATTTTATTTTTTCGGCGAGCGTTCATTCACGCACCTTCCTCCCATATGCCCCACCGCCGCCTTCTTGACACCGTCCACCGGTCCTCCGTCATCACCGCCATCCCCCACCCCTCCCAACCTGGGCTTCTCCCTCGTCTTTCTCTCTCTCTCTCTTTCACAGTCTCTTCTCTCTTCTCTCTAAGATCCGGATTTCGGCTTAAATTATTGATTAATTTAGTTTCAATATCTGGTTTGCAATTTTTCATTTTGGTTCCATTTATTGATTATGGTGGTTTGTTGGTAGTTGTTGGTGAGATGATGGCATATTGGAGTTTTTCTTTTGATTGGGTTGTTGTTCAAATTGGTGGTGGCGATTTCGTTGGTGAATGGTGGTTTTGTCTATGGTGTTGGCGGATGATAGTGGGTGATGGTGAGTTGATGGCAGATTGGGGAAGGGGGTGAGGGGAGAGAAGGAAGAGGCTGGTGGAGGTGGGGTGGGTGTTGGTGGTTGTTATAGTGGTGGAGGTTGGAATGGGGGTGGCCGCGGATTTGGAAGATGAAGAGAGGGGAATGTGGGGTTGAGTGAATTTGACATAAACATGAATGTGTGATGGATTTTTTTGTTTGATAATTTTATTTATTTATTTATACTATCTAATTTTATGATTTTTTATTCATTATGTGGATGTATAATACTATAAAATTATGAATTTATAAAATTATAAAATTATAAAAATATTTTGATTATTGACTTTGTATTTTTTCTTTTGATTTTAGATTACTTTATTTTATTTTAAAATTTAATTATTTAATGTTTAAAAATAAATTTAATTTTATCCTTTATTTGGGATTTTCTTTAAACCCCCTTAAAACACGAAGTCAATTTCAAATTGATACAATTCGTCGATCACGTGCATATCGCGTGGTAATTAACTGACTTTTTTAATGAATTTCGTCAAAAAGTCATTAATTGACGAAAAATTCACACATTGGGCTTTGATGTGAAAAAAAAAATAGTGAGATCACGCATAAAATATCCCCTCGAGTTTAGCCCTTAAACTGCAATTTGTCCTAAATAAATTTGACAATAATTACTTTTCTTACTATTTTTGAAGTTGTGAAGACTATGTGGAAACATGAGAGTGGACCAAATGAAAACTAAAAAAAAAGGAAACATCTTTTTCAAAAGGCCGAAGGAACGAATTATTTAAAGTTCAAGGACCGCCACTAAAAATCCACGTGTTGAATGACTAGACCCACGCACCCACCGCCTGCCGGCGACAACCCAACAACCCGCCACTACAAATGACCTTTTCTTTCCCACCGTATCGCCAAATTCGTGCCTCCCTATTATTCAACCATCCAAAAAAATTTCAAAACCCTCATTTCTCGCCCCCAATTCCGTTTCCGAATCCCTCTCTCCAACCGTTCCCGGCTGGAATTTCCCTATTCGCCGGTCAATCTCACCTACGCCATAGCTGATCAAATTTGAATTGATTTTTAAGGGGGAAATTTAGGGTTCAAGAGGTATGAGCTTTCAAGATCTAGAGGCTGGACGTCCTAGACGTGGTGGGTATGCCAATGGAAGACAACAAGACCCTACTCAATCGATTGCTTCTGGAATCTTCCAGATCAACACTGCCGTCTCTACTTTTCAACGCCTTGTTAATACCCTTGGTACCCCTAAAGACACCCCCGAGCTTCGTGATAAACTGTTAGTTCTTTATCCTCCCTCACCTCTCTCTCTTTTTTATTTGTTTGTTTGATTTTCAGTTGTGCCTGAATTATGCTGAATTTTGATTGTGGCGTGTTTGGGTTGTTGTATAACTAGTACTCTCTAGTCCTTGCCAATGGCACGATGGCAGTATGAACGGTGACGGTATGAAATTGATCGATAAACAGACGTACTTTGTGATTGAGAGATTGGAGAGAAGTTGACTGCTTTTACACTGTTTTACCTTCTCAACAATTACTAACCTCTCCTTCAACCCAAGGAGCCCGTGCTATTAAGCTATTAAAGTTGTTGGTGCCATCGATGCCTGCAAGAAACCAATGAAAATCATTAATTTAATTTGCTTTTAATTTTAGCTATTTACAATGACAATTTTTACTGTAAATACCCCAAAGATAAGTTCCTCAACTTTATGACTCTCCCAGTTGCATTCACTTTCCTCTTCTACTCCTGGTACACTATAATTCCAACACTCACCAGTCCCCCGATTTTTTGCGGCAATCTCATGTGCCCAACTTGCTAATAAAATCAGTGTAAGTCACACCGACTCCCCCGAAACTAACCTTCGTTGCTATGCTCTCTCTCATTCTCTTTCCACCTATTATTTCTAGTTCAAAAATCTTAAAATAGAAAGGGCAAAAAAAGGAGCAAAATTTATAAAAAACAAAAATTTTATAAAAAATTCAAGCATCATTAAATAATCCCTGCCGTTTTTTTCACATCTATTGGCACCTTCCTTTCCTTCCCTCCATATATGTATTACACAGTATTTTTTCCTCATATTATAAAATGCTTGACCAAAATACTAAAACCATGAATCAGATAAATTATTTTCAAGTTTGGGACATAAAAGCGTATCCACTTAAAAGGAAATACTAAAGAAATAAATGTAGTGGGTAAGGCGGTGGAGATACAAATAAAAGAGAGAAGTTCTTTCACTTGATCATGTTGCAAGCTCTCTCGGCTTTTGGAGTTTTTCTTAAGTTGAGTTCTATTTTTTAAGCTATTCTTAAATCCCAAAAGTCTATTGCAGAATTTATCAAGAAAGCAAACTATCATACTCATTTCGACCCAAAATAATTGAATATTTTGAAATAAATTGAAAAGAAATCATTCAGGGACATTTTTTTTGATATTGAGAAAGACAAAATGAACATTTATTTTGGGGCGGGGGAAGTAACTTTCTTGATTCAACAGTGAATTTCAATTTTGAAGCTATTCCTAAATCCCAAAAGTTTGATGCAATTTTTTTTTTTAAAGAAAACAAAGTATCACACTCCTTCTGTCCCAAAATAAGTGACCAATTTGAATTAAATAGAAAAGAGACCATTTGAGGGATAAAGTTTTTGGTTATTGATATAGAAAAAAATGAACATTTATTTTGGGACAGATGGAGTAACTATCGTGATTAAATAGTTGAGTTCTATTTTGAAGTTTTTCCTAAATCAATGTAATTGGTTTGTGTACGAAGTTATGGTATAAAAAATGACCTTGGGAACACTTATAATGTGTAAAGTAAATGAATCATTCAAGCAGTAGGAAGAAAAAACATAACGGAAAGCAAAATTGAGATCATAAAACTAATCAAACATCAGAAAGAAACCAGAGCATGGCCTTGAATATTCAAAAGATCATACTACCTCCATCCTAAATAAATGTACAAAAAAATTGATAAAATTAATCAAACATCAGAAAGAATCCATAGTATGGCCTTGAATATCCAAAGATCATACTACTGCCGTCCTAAATATATGTCCGAAAAATTGAAATTCGCTCTTTATTTTTTTGACATTAAATTTGGGACGGAGAGACCAACTTTTTACCAAAATTTTTACCCCCAAGCAGATACAGGAAATCCAGTCCCACATTAGTTAACCCCTCACAGATATCCTAAAGTATGTATTACATAGACCGCTCTCTCTGCATGCTTGAAGGAGTCTTTACTCGACAAAGAAACTTGCAGACTCTGTGAATTGGACTAAACGTTGTTGTTGTTGCTGCTAAGGATATAATCACTTCGTCTCAAAATCAATGTCCAAATTGATTATTGTTCAAAATCATAAAATGAACATTCATTTTGAAACAGAGATAGTAATGCATACTAAACAACCAAGGTGGAAGTGGAACTATGAATCTAAATCCTATACTTACCTAGCATTTAATCAAAGTCAGCATTCTCTAAAATTATATGTAAACCACAACATAATTGTACTAACAGTAGCATATTACTCCTCAAATTCGTTTGCCTTAAACAGGGAATTAAGTTAATGAGACCAAAATCAGTGATTAAATAATAAAAAAATCTTTCACATCCATCTCGGGCTAATTTCAGTTCCCATCCAACAAATTCCCAACAGAGGTGGTATAAAAGTTGTGTTAAATGCTCAAATTTTCATAAACCTCAACCTATACATGTAAACAAAAGCATATAAATCCAGCATTTGCATAAAATTTACAAATCTCAAACTGAATGTAGAACCCAGCTTTTAACCAACAAAATCTCCCAATTTACAATTCTAAATTCTAAATTCACACACATATACAGAGATACACAAATACAAACATATGTTAATTAATATAAATAATGTACCTTGTTGCAACTATCTCCAAGCAGATTAGACCAAGAGTGAGGGCGGAGCCCGGCGAATTTTCAAACAACTTGAGCGTCTATCTCCTCCACCACCGCCCCACATCCCCTGTGCCACACCACATAACCAAATCTATCAAACCCAGAAATCATAAACAATCAACTTATCTCGTAGAACCAACTATTTCAAACCCATAAGGAAATACCCAAATTAAAAACTTGGGTTTCCTAGAAACAATTTTGTTAATAAATGGTCGTCGGTGGAATCAGTTGCCTGGGAGGAGAGGGGGCCAGAATGGTGAATGGCTAGAGAGGAAGTGTGCTAAACCCTGGAATTGGATGTGGGGAGGAAGAAAAGAAACCGCATGTAACGATTTGTTTTCTTCACGCCGAGAGGCCCGAACTGTTTTATTAGAATTTAGAAACCAACAATGAAGGAGCGTTGGATCAGACCATAACAATTAATCCCAGCCGTTAAATAAAAATAATTAATTTAATATTTATTTTTAGACAGTTTCCGACCTTTGGATTGAATTAATCTTGGCCGCTCTTTATCCAAAGTCAATAGGCGGTTACGAACCGAGCATTATTGTATATATAGATATGCGTTTTAAGGAATGAATTGAATTGTCTAATTTAACAAATTTGAGTTGGTAAATAATTGCTTGTTGGTTATTTGAGTGAAGGATTACACCGAATTAAATTTGTATTTCGTGTATACAACTTGTTTTGGGAGCTTACGAGCTCTTCTCTAGTTATAACGGAGGAGTTAGATTGGTAACCGGACCGTCTTGGCAAGAACTTTATATTGGATGGAAATAGGCTGAAATTTGCCGGTAACCGAATGCACTTGGTTGATTTTATCATTGCTTGGGAGCAGAAATGAGTTTATGGTTTAGCTTAAAGTAGGAGCCTTGCAAGCCTCATGGCAATCAGCTCTCTGCTCGGGTTTGTGTTAAACTGGCATATACTGAAAAAGTTGACTGCCAAATCATGTGGAGAAGATAAGTGACTATGAAGTGTGAAAGGACAAATACGAAAGCTTGAACAACTAGAAAAGAATGAGTAGTTGACCTTTTTGTCATTCAGCTGAAATCCGACCCGCTTGAAATTAGACTTATGGTCAACTTGATTACACTTTGACCAATCAGCTCTCTGCTCGGGTTTGTGTTAAACTTCTCAATATTTTGATTTTAATGTAAGCCTCTATGCCAACTTACAATAACACGTGTTACTGCTAGCCCTTCTGGAAACAATGTAGGGCATACATGTTGCTCGTTACCTGAGTTGGGTTTCAAAAAAGTAAAGTGGGCATATGCAACTTGTTTTGATTGTCATATCAAGGGGTGATTCAGAGACGAAAAGTAGGTGTTTTTCTAAAACATTTATAAGGTTTTTTTCATTGCCTTCTTTTGTGTATTGTATCAGCGCAGGCAAAATTCAGTTATTTGATTGTTATTCATTTTATAATAATGTTTTGCAGCTAGTTATCATGAGCTCTAATGAAGAATGAATGTCATGAAAGATGATAGTTGGATAGTTAGATTTTGAAATTAGTATGGCTGTAATTAGATTTTTGTATATCCTTCTACTTTCCGTATTGTCTCTTTTACCTGACAATTTGTAACGAAATGTTGTATAATAAAATTGAGTTGTCTGTACTGCCAGCCACAAGACGAGATTACACATTGGGCAGTTGGTTAAGGACACTTCAGATAAGCTTAAGCAAGCTAGTATTACAGATCATCGGGCTCAAGTCAGTGTAAGTCGCCCTTTTCTGGTCATCATTTATATAAGCTTTAACGCCTCCCTCTAGTCGGTCTTACTAGGCTTCTTTGGCATACTCATTTTTTATATGTCATATGCTGGAGATTATTTGAACCTAGTGAAGCCATTTTGAAGCTGCTAAATGGTTTGTCTGCTGAACAGTTAAGTTGAGGTGGTTAAGTGGAAACTAATGTGGTTAATTTTTTATTCTGTTGCTTTCACCTTTTAAGCTTAGACCCTGCACTTTTGCATTGTTAAAATTTTATTCTTTAGTATGAGGAGTAGTTAAGCATTTTCTTATCTTCCATTAGAGACCCTATTCTTGCTCCTGACCCAACTTTTGATTGTTCATATTATTTCTTACAAATTTGGGAGTTCCGGAGGCATGCTACATAACCCATCCACTCCATTCCTCTGCTCCATTTCTTTTTCCCTTTAGTTTTTGATGATGATTTGAATGCTTCCTCTTATGCACAGGCTAGCAAGAAAATTACAGATGCTAAACTTGCAAAAGATTTTGAAGCGGTTCTGAAGGAGTTTCAGAAGGCTCAGCGTCTATCAGCTGAGAGGGAGACTGCCTATACACCTTTTGTTCCCCAAGCTGTTCTTCCTTCCAGGTATTCATTTGCTTATACATAATTAATGCACATTTAAGCTATTAAGGAGTTTCTTTCCATGTGAGGGTGAAAAGTTCTTATTAGATTAAGTGATGGTGAGAAACCTGGCAACTTGGCTTCAAAGTTATGTGCAACTAGAGTTTTCAATGACCCAAGATCTTATTAAAATGTAGTAAATGGCATAAAAGTTTTCATTGGGGAAACTGGTTTATCCCAGGTTTTTATTTTTGTCGTTGTTGATATGACTACTACTATCGATACTAGTTTTTCTTTACTACTACTACTTTGTTATTGTTTGTATATCATATCACTTCTCTATTATTATAAAAAAAGAATGTGACATTAGAATAGAGAAGAATGTGTACAGTATATGGAGGATGAGATTGCAGCTAAAGTTCTAAAGGAAACAGCCACAAGATTAGGATGAACAGCATCCAGTTCCATCAAATTCGTAATAGAGTTGACACGAAACGCACAATACCTTGGCTAGAAAAGGTCCTAGAAGGACAACACTCAACCAAAGCAAGGTCTAAGGAAACTTTTTCTGTTCAAAATTCTATCATTGTTACCGCTCTTAAGCGAGATACACCTATGGCCTATGTGCCAAAGGCCTCCATCCTAGTAGCTTCTGTTCATAACCTCTCCCCAAAACCACCCGATTCTGAAGTAGCCTTTCTATGGAGTATGGAACTGCTAAGGTTCAGTGAGAATGGAGAGGTGGTTATCCCATGAAACCAGGCAGGGTTAGGGATGGTAACGCGTCGGGTTTTACACTTACCGAACCCGTCCCACACATTTCTTTCATTAATCCGCCCCGCCCCACCCCGCAACCAGGCAACCCCGGCTCCGCTCCGCCCCGCCTCTCCCTTGAAATTTTTGTGAAAACCCGGAGAAATTTTGAGTTCCCAAATTTTTGAAAGATGGACTATTTATAGATTCAAGCCAGCATCAATAATATTGTGAGGAGAAGCAAAATAAAATCAAAACTGAAGGAGCTCTAGTGCTGTACTTGTTATACATGCTTGAACTGCCATTGATTATGCTGGAGAGAGAAATTCTAGGGAAGAAGAGGAATTGGGGGAGAAGACAAAGAGTGGAGAGAAGAAACTTTGCCGCATATAAATTTCAGATCTGTCAAATTATGGGATGAGATTAGAGTAGGGATTGAAGAGAGGCAGGATAGGGGCTGAAAGAAAGAAGGTGGTGTTTCAAGGTGGTCGTGAATCACAACCATAGCCGGAGGGGTAGTGAGTGGCGAGAGAAAGAGAAGTGAGATGCAAAGGCATGAAACTGAAAAGAGAGGAAAATGGGATAGAAAACCATACTTTAGGCTTATTATATAGTTAGGTGTGTTTTTGTAAATAAAAAGACAATCAGGGGTACAAACTTAGTAACAGTAACGTGGAGTATACTTTTACGATTTTAAAAACTCCTGGGGGCAGTGCAGGTCGGGTTGGGCCACAAGCAGAAACACACAAAGCCGAACCCGCTCAGGTTTTACAAAATGCTTACGAAACCCACATTTCTCGAAACGGACCAGTCCCGGGTTCGGATCGGGTCCGAATAGATTGCCATCCCTAGGCAGGGTTACATTTTATAGGAGGAAAATGTGAGATTTAGATTCACTACCCTGCATGCTTATGTATACACTTATGAACTTAAGGCTTTATAAGGCCTTCGATGTGGCTACACAGCTGTTAGTATTTAGCTCCCCTTGAGCCAACTCCTGATAAAGTTCCTAGTTTTAGAAGGAAGCTTTCCAAATGAATTTATCGAATTTGTATCGAGAGGGAATGTTCAACTATCTGAGCAAACTACTTCTCTCTCTGTAGCTCTTTTCGTTTCCTCTCAACTGAACTTTACCTTGATGGTATTGTAGAACTTTATTGATTCTAACTATTATGTGTTCAAAATATCCCGTTAAGATGCACACCTTTTACTATCTTGATTACTTGATGCTATAGCCTGTCATGTACTTGTTTGGATCATTTACTTGCCAACAATAATCGTCGTTCTTCTATATTTTGAACAGCTATACGGCCAGTGAAATCGATGTAAGCTCTGATAGAAGTCCTGAACAACGTGCTCTTCTTGTGGAATCTAGAAGGTGACCTACTTCTCTCCTCTGCATAAATCAGGAATAAATTCATGGGGTTATGTCGGTATTTGGCTAGATTAACCCATTCCATTATGTTCTCTTTTTATCAGCTTTTGACATATCTCTTGAATCTTCACCCCTTGTCATAAACCATAACTGGGATTTCGGGCTCCCTTACTCTTAAAATAGCTGTTTGCTGATATTCACTTCTCTTCCTTTGTATCTTAGAGCACAACACAATCACAGGCTGCAGATGCAACCTTGATAGAGAATACATTTGTATTCACTAACATACGAGGAAATTGCAAGTGTGTTCAATGCAACGTGATAAGAAAAACTAGTTAGCAACTAGAAGTCCACAATATCTTCTGATGCTTTAATAAAAGGAAAAAAACTGAAGAAGCACTGGTTCTTTTACGAGCCTTTAGCTTCTTACTTTGCATGCTCAATTTTCCAAACATGGACAGCCAAAATCTAATAACAGTTGAGGAGTGGGTTTGAGGACCTGAAACCCGGCATTGGGAAGCCATCTCCTCTCTTTAGGGTTTGAATAGATACTTCACACTATTTCACTTCCTTTCGGGCTATGTGCCTGTATTTATTTTAGTGTAGTGTTTATATTTATTCTTTTAGATAAGAAAAAACTTAAAGAAAATGAATATTAATCCGATTACAAGAAGATAATGGATGAGAAATTTGTAAAGTAAGAACAAAGTAAAATGAGCAAGCTAAATATGTAGATACATGAATTAGTAAAGCAATGCCTGCCAGTCTTTCTGAATAACCGAATGAGAATCTGCACAAAGGGCAACACTCAAAGATAAGCCAATTGAACCACCTTATCTCATTAGAGAGAACTTGCGAAATTTTGACTCTTAAGTCCGTGCTTTCCTATCCCTCCAAACTCCAAATGCACCACAAAATTCCAACATGGCATCACGTTTTTATCTCCCCTTTCCCCAAACCTCTAAACTTCAGCCACGGGGTGGGTAGAAGCAGGGGCACATGTTTTAAGAACAATGCACCTTCCAAGGACGATTCACACATCACACACCCATCTGGAGAAATCTTCCTTTAAGGTCTGGCTGTATATCATTCGTATCAAGTATGGTAAGAGGTATTGACCCAGTAAAAATCTATGTATTATTGAAATACATTTTACCTCTACTAATAAGCCCTTGATTTGTTATATCATCCCATCAGATGTTGAGCTTTACCTTTGCAGGGGCAAGAGAGTAGCCTTTTGTGATCGACATGTGCTTTACATACTCCCTTCACTCCATAATAAATATCACATTTTCTGTTTTAGTCCGTCTCAAAATAAATGTCACATTTCTTAATGAGGAAACAATCTTAGTGTAATTTTACTATGGTACAAACAATATATAATCAAGTAAAGCACACTCCTTAAAAACAGCTTGTCAAATCAAATGCGACATTTATTTTGGGAAAGATGGAGTATTTCATAATTTTCATTAAAGTTAGTAGTGCAAATTGCATTATACTTCGTAGTAGGATGGGATTTGACTAATGGCTTTCAGCCTGTAACTCTATTAGGGGCCCTATAATTCCTGTAGTGGTGAAATTCCAATGGCAGGATATTGCTTTAGGCATCTATAGATTGATAAGTTCTGTATTTTGCAAAAACATTATTTATCGCCAATACCAATTTATCTGTATTACAGACAGGAGGTTTTGCTGTTGGACAATGAGATTGCCTTCAACGAGGCTATTATTGAAGAAAGAGAACAGGGTATACAAGACATCCAACAACAAATTGGTGAGGTCAATGAAATTTTCAAAGATCTTGCTGTTTTGGTCCATGAGCAAGGTGCTATGATTGGTAAGTAATTCCTTTTTTAAGAGGCACCTCCTATCTTTTGTATTTGTATGTTCCTGCTGCTCAATGTGTAACAAAATTGTTTTCAGATGATATTGGCTCCAATATAGACAACTCCCATGCTGCTACAGCTCAGGCGAAATCCCAACTTGTCAAAGCATCAAAGACCCAAAGAGCAAACTCATCTCTGGTAAAGTTTGAATTTTGAGTTTTTGTTTGTTAGAAAGGTCTAAAGTTCCCATCAACATCAAGATTTTCTTCAGTACTTGAAAAAAACTTCAAAAAAGTAACCCAGCGGTTATCTCCTGCCGCCATTATTTGTGGGTATGGTCTTGTATTCTAAATTGACAACATAAACTTATATTGTGCCATCGTGGTTACCCTGTTGACCTATTGGTTGCTGGTGGTTCCACATTATAACGGGTTAGTCCCATCCCATTTCCTAACTCGGGTTTTTTGCCTGGTTTGGACCATGATCTCTCTCTCTCCCTCTCTCTTAGTTTGTGACATTTACTTACTACGCTGTCGAGCTGTAGAAATTCAAACGATCTAGTCAGTTTGAACTCAGTCACGTACTACTCACTCTGTCCCATAAAGATGTTCCATTTGCCCTATTTGTTTGTCCCAAAAAGATAGTCCCATTTCCTAAATTGGGTTAAAATTATTGAACTTTAAAAGTTGCAAACCAAGGAAGAAGAGGGAGAAAGGAGAGGATGGGAGTCAACCAAGGAAGAAGAGGGAGTAATGGAGTAAAAATTAAACATCATTAAGGTTAATGGTGGAGATGAAAATAGGTTGTTTAAATGTTTAAATAGTCAAATGGAACATCATTTTGGGACGGAGGGCGTCTTACATTTGGTCTTTGTAGAGGGAATACTTCACCTAATCAAAACTTAATATTTCCGATATAATAAACCATTCATCGTGTGCCTGTTGTATTGTCTAACGTCTATACTTCTCTGCAGACTTGCTTACTTTTGGTGATATTTGGAATCGTACTCCTCATCGTGATCATAGTTCTGGCAGCCTAAGGAGGAAAGTTCTTGCCATCTTCTTCATGTAGAGAAATCAAGATTTACTTTGGGATTGAAAGTTCTCGATTAACAATTTCTCTGGTTTATCTTACTCCCCCCGTCCCAATATGAATGTCTTAAAAAATTGAAATCAAGAACAAATTTGAATTTTTTTCCCGACATTTTGGGACAGAGGGAGTAGTTGGTATGAGGTTTGGTGGTGCATTGACGACCTTCTGCATCCAAGTTATAAATGGTGTGGTGAAGAACATCAAGTCTGCAACTTATATGTTGATTTCTACTGACAAGAAAAATGTACCTTTTCCTTTCCTGTAAATTAGTGTTCCTCTTTTATCTATTCTTTAAAGTATGTGGGCTTGCTTTGGTTCGGTTTGCCTTTTACGATGTTATATAGTATTTTTATTCTTATAAAGAATTATCTTATTTCTTTCTCTGCAGACTTGGTTGCATTTTGCTTTGGATGAGTCATCTAAACCAAAGCAAAATTATGTTTAGAATTCTTTTGTGATTATTTTTTAATAACCATTCATTAAACTTTTTGATAGGCCAAAATACGTCAACTCCTCAAATATATACCAAATCTCACTTTGTACTCTCATGTGAAATTTGTCCCACTCTAATACCACTCAATGTTAAAATTATCTCATTTTGCCCCCTAAATTCTAATGGGCATTAAAAATATAACGAAATTGGTAATGTTCATGTAACATGATGGATATTTATGTCTTTTAACTCCGAAACTTAGGGAGTGTCATTCAGCCATTAAAATTTCTCAAATCTTCACCACCATTTCATCACCAGAACCACCGCCTTAACCTACCATAAACAAAATCAAACATTAATTTTAGGCTCCGTTTGTTTCGCGTGAAACGACTTTCGTAAAATGATTTTCCGTAAAATGTTTTCCAAAAAAATGAAAATATTTTTCGGAAAATGCCATAAACATGTTTTCGACTGTTTGGTAAGGAAAATGTTTTCCCAAAAAATATTTTTATGAAAATATTTTTCAATAAAAACACAATTTGCGATAAGTTGAAATAGATAGGGGTGGGGTTGGGTGATGGAGGTGGGGTGGTAGGGTAGGGTCGTGGGAGAAATGTAAAGGGTAAAATGATGGTAGGGTAGGATGGTGATAGGGTAGGGTGTGAGGGTGGGGTAGGTGTGGGATAGGGTGGGTAGCCAAGAGTGTGGGAGTGGGGTTGGGTGGGGGAGTTGTTAAAAAATAAATTAATTTAATTATGAATAAAAAAAAGTTTGATCGTGGGAGGGGGGTTGGTGGTTGGGGGGGGGGGAGGTGGGTGGGTGGGGTGGTGGGGGTGGGTTGTTAAAAATTAATTTTAATATGAATAAAAAAAATGCTTGAGAGAGGGAGAGTTGTTAAAATATAATTTTAAAATAAATAAAAAAAATATTTTTAACCTTAAGGTGATGGTGGGAATGAGGAGTTGTTAAAAATAAATTTAAAATGATTATTTTTTTTCTACCCGAGGGTGGTGGTGGTGAGGGAGGGGGGGGGGAGAATTGTAAAAAATAACGTGGGATGCATGTAAAGTTAGGTGTGTTTGTTAGGGTGTTATCATTTTACGAAAAATGTTTTATTTAAAAAAAATTCGTAAGTCATTTTATTTAAAAAAGTGAAAAAAATATTTTTTAAAAAATATTTTCTCCATTTTCTAAAAAATATTTTCTCTAATTTTCAATTTTCGATGCTTACCAAATATCGAAAAGTTCTCAAACAAACTGATCCTTAGTATTAAATAGAATTAATTAGTGTTTTTCAAACACATATTTCATTCTTTAGGCAACCGAGAAATGGGAGTTTTGGTCCAAAGGCAAAAACTATTGAAAAGATGGCACAATACACTACTGTCCAAAATAATCTTATAGCATAATTTTGGGTCCACTTCAATCGAGAGAAATCTAAATCTTATACTCCCTTCGTTTTAAAATATTTGTTCTATTTGACTTTTTTTATTAAATTTTGATCATAAATTTATGAGAGATTAATTATGTTCATAAAATTCTAAAAATTATTATTGATAATATTATTAATGGTGAATCAATAGGAATTTTTAGAATTTCATGAACATAATTAAATTGTCATATATTTGTGGTTAAAATTCAACAAAAATATCAAATGGGACAAACATTTTGAGACGAAGTGAGTATGTACTCTCTTCCCTCCGTCTCAATAAAACTTTACCAATTACTCAAAAAGCATCCCGTTAAAAGCTTCATCTTTCTTTTTTTATCAAAGAATATTTACTATTCAACCCACTTATTCTCTCTCCTATACTATTACACTTACAACATCATTCAAATTTACTATTTTTCTCAACTCATTCTCTCTCCTATTTTACTATTACACTCACAACATTTTTGAAACCCTTAATTTGCATGCCGAAAAAAAATGGTGAAGCAATTACCGAAACGGAGGGAGTATAAATTTCCAAATGATCAAATTATATACTCCTCCGTCCCAAACAATTGATACTTAAATTTGATGATAGCAAAGTAAGAAATTGATGTAGGAATAGAAAGGAATCTTAAATTCTCTGCTATTTCAAAATTAAATAGGAGAGAGAATTTTTTTTCAAACAACATCATGTTCTACTATAAATTTAAATTAGGAGAGAGAATGAGTTTAAATTTTGATTTAGTTTCCTTTTTCTTTCTTACATCACTTTTCCTTAATAGTTGTGCCCTTTTTTTTGGTCTCAAATGAAGTGGGACGGAGGGAGTATATTCCTTCCGTCCTACCTCAATTGACACTTACTCCCTCCGTCCCACAAAATATTACCCCTTTACTGTTGAGAACGGAAAATAAGGAATAATGTTATTAAAGTAGGTATTGTGAGTGGGAGGAGAGAGAATGAGTGAAGAAAATAGTAATTTAAAAAGTGTTGTGAGTATGACAAGTGTGTCCCATGAATTAAATTAAGAAGTATTAAAAAATTTACTTTTCAGGAAAGTGTGACTTTAAAGTGAGACGTCCAAAATAGTAAAATGGATAATGTTTTATGGGACGGAGGGAGTATTTCCTTTTTCGTCAATCCAGCTTAATTAATTGACTTCCTTTTTCGTCCGTCCCACCTTAATTGACACGTCCATCTTAATTAACTTTCTTTTTCGTCCCTCCCACCTTAATTTAATTGACACAGTCTAAAATGACAATTTTTTATTATTTTATATTTATCCTACCTCATCCATTTAATCCCTAATGAACATAATTAAACTACCTCTAATCTTAATTGGGCCATTAGTAAAAACCAGTGTTTCAGTGTTCTAAAAAGTGGTCTAGGCGGCCGCTAGATGCTGGGCGATGGCCGGGCGCAGCAATTTACGTCAAGCGGGGAGATTAGGCGCTGGACAGGCTGGGCGGAGCTAGGCGGGTTGGGCGGACTAGGCGGCTTTGGGCATTTAAGCTGAAGAAGAAGGAGCTATTAAAAATTGTAATTTTCGCAATTTTCAACTCCCATGAATTCTGAAAAAAAAATAGCAATATAATTTTGACGTCACTTACTAACCCATTAGCTAACTCGTCGTCGATACACAGGGCAAAAGCAAAAGGCTTTGAGTTGATGCTATCTCTGTATGTAAGAGATGAACTTACATAACAATGATTTCACTCGTCCATGGCTCAGATCTTTTGCCCAAGCCTTAAAATCTGGCCACAAATCGAAAATAGCAATTTTCGGTTTGGGGTGAATGTTAAGGGCAACAATCACACGGAATTGGTGGGCTAGCGGTGGGTTGGGGTGAAGAAGGAAGAAGATATGGCGGATAGAGAGAGTAAGAGAAGCTGCTTGTTGATGAGTGAGGATAGAGAGAGAAGGAGCAGTTGTTGACTTCTTGTTGAGTGAGGATAGAGAGAGAAGGAGGGAATGGAGGGTTAGGGTTAAATGGCAATTTGGCTGGGCTAACCAAAGATGAGTGTAATTTACAGGCTTTGCTATTTTACAACTAAAGGGTGGATGGGCTTGGGTCTAGATTTTGTCCAATTTAAATGTTAGGATTGCAAAAATTGGATTAGATGTTTTATTTTGTATAAAAAATATTATTTATTTGTATATTTATTTTTGATAAATAATAAAAATAAGTGGCACTATTTTTTGATATATATATAAATTTATGAAATATATTTAAAATTTATCTAATTTTTCGGTCCCGCCTAGGCCTCACTTAGGCCCCTAGGCGCTAGACCCGACTCTGTCGCCTAGCATCCGCCTAGCGCTTTTTAGAACCTTGGTAAAAGCCCCATTTACCCAAGCCCCTCCTACCCCCATCCATTCGTTTATCATTTCTGTTCTTCACATTCGTCTTCAAACCCTAGCCCCTCCTTCCCCGCCGTCTTGCAACCATCGATTTCAATCGATCCGCCATTTTTGAAGAAGACAAACCTATATTCCATGGCTTCGTTGCCCGTAGATGATACGGTGGCGGCGTTTCCTTCTCTTCTTGTTGCCGAATCTGAATATCCATGCCTGATTCGCCGGATTTCGAGTTCTTTTGTCGATTCCTCGATCCTATTATGGAATGGTCGTTCCCGATACGCCGTCCTCTTACAATGACCACTCCAGTTCAGATCCACTGTATTTTGACACCGAAGTTCCTGAGACACAAATGAGTGATTCTGACGAATCGTTTAGGGCTGAATTGGAGGCTCAATATGCTTTGACGACTTCAATAGAGGTGAAGCCTAAGTCCATTGAATTGGCTGCTGAGGAATACCTTTCTTCCCTAAGAATGATAGCTTGTTTCTTACCAAAATGGATTGGTAAGGACGCCATTGACAGTTCATTGTATCCGACCGACTAAAGTTAAATAGTACTCTGCTTCCTCTGCGTATCAGGTCATATCTTTACTTTTTAATTTTTTTCGTGCATTTATGTGATTAAGAGTACAAAATTTATTTGGAAATCTATTGTTGGGAGTGAAATGATGATTTGTTTGTTACCATTTGGGTTTGGAGTCATAAAATGTCTTGTTATCTTGTGACTTGGTTAAAAGGCTCAGTATTTGGTTTATCATGTGCACTATGATGATTTTGCTGGTTTTATGATGCTTTGTTGCCATTATTTGGAGTCTATGATGAAGTTGATGAGACTAAAATAAAATTGTTACTTAAAAATTGAATAAGAACAGATGTTGCCTTGTGGGAATACATTATGCTAATTTTGTTGCCATTATTTGGAGTCTATGATGAATTTGATGAGACTAAAAGTACATCTGTTACTTAAAATTGAATAAGAACAGATGTTACCTTGTGGGAATACATTATGCTGATTTTGTTTCCATTCTTGCCATTATGGGGGTGTCTATGATGGAATTTGTGATTACTTGATGCTTTGTTGCCATTATGGGTGGTGGTGTCTAAGATGGAATTTGTGATTACTTGTTGATGGTGAGATGGAATAAATGTCATTTGAACTATAAAAACTTGCACATCTATTACAAAAAGGCACAATTTTGACTACAACCAAAAGGCCACAATTTTTACTACATCAAGGCTACATTTAAATATTTATATTTTAGATGATAATAATAAACTTTCTTAAGCAATATTATAGTTTTTATGCAATAAATACTCCCTTCGTACGGATCGAAGCTTCACAATTTATGCAAATGGGTCTCCCATTATATTATAAGTTTTACCTTACCTAAAATGGTAAGAATTGTGGGCCCAACTTGTCAACCTCACTCACTTTTTCTTTCACATACTTACATTCACTTTCTCCACTCACACCCCATTTCCTACTCATCCGTTTTCTTAATTTTTGTGTCACAAAAATGGTGAATCTTCGGTCGGACGTGTTAAGCCTAAACCTAACAGATTATTTTAATATTGCAAATGCACGGTTTGTATGTAGTATAGAAATGGCAAATATGGGTCGATCCCACAAAAACAATGTTTATAATGAACTAATAGTTGCTTTTAATTAATAATTATGAATAAAAAATGGGAGGGGGGGGGAGAGAAGAAATTTGTTTTGTTTATGAATATTTAGAAAAAGTGCATATTACTATAACTTAGATTGAATTCTATATGATTAACGTATTTTCGGGATTGAGACTCAAATAATCATGCATTCATCAAACTATCATGCTTTTATAAAAATGATCGAGTCATAATCAAGGATGATACGCTAAGTTGTGCTAACTTCTCACGATCAAGGTATAACACACGTAATTTAAAACTAACACGACCTTTCTCTAGATGGTTTCGTACATTAGTCAAAACTTATTAAGTTTATATTAAATCTACATATTTTTCACTAAATGATCATCCCTATTCAATTAATCTAATCTCGTGATTAATAGTGCCTAGTTTAATTCATATGGTTTCGTCAATCAAGATTCATGGCTAATTACTTCTCTTAATTAAATAGGATTCATACAAATATAAACGTCTTCATATTTGTAGGTGTTTTAATAATGATATGAAAAAAATTGATTAAAAGACGTGAAGAGTAAGAGAAGCATGATTTAATAAAATGAACACATGAAGTCGAGTTTCCAACCCAAAGAAATTGGAGATTACTCACTAACCATGATGAATATCATAACAATTAAAGATGAATAAGACATAAATAAGGAGGAAGGGAAATAGATACTTACTTAGAAAACAATGGCTAGAAATAAACCTCCAAAAATTTTATTTATTTAATCTCCAAAATAGTGCTTAAGAACACTCAATAGATCTTAAAAATTTCAAAATAATGATGTTTATGGATTGCTAATTGTATTCGAGTATGTGAAATTGTCAATGGCTTCACTGGAAAGAGATGTTACCGTAGATCTTACCCAACACCTTGGATAACACACTGACGGACAGCACACACACACCAAATAAAAGAGTTTGTAAAAACTTTGTGCAGCGGAAATAAATAACACAAGATATAATTTTCTCAAGTTATATAAATATATAACTTGAGTGTCCCTAGATGGCGAAGACTTTATAAATAATATAGAAAAATTACAAAGCCAAAAGTTCCCTATTGCTAATACAATGATGATGCTCTATGGAACTAAATGAGACAAAGCACGAATCCTATCCTTAGCCAACACTCTCTTAAACACTCAGTGTTTAAGCTAGAATCACAAGGGAGGAAGGATTATGCGAACCAAAGAACTTTGTCTCTCTTGTGCTAAAGGTGTGTGTGTTTCGTATTTGGCATACCTTCAAATGAATCACACCTAGCCTATTTATAGCCTTCAATTGCCTTGGAGGCTACTCCAAAATAACAGCCTTGGACCTTCAGATCGTGTGAGAGGAGTGGAGAATAATTCTTGGCTTGATTCCTCTTCATGCGTTAACTTCCCTTAAATGTAGCAACCGAATTCGTGAAGCCCAAGTCCTTGCTTCATCACCTTGTACTCTCTTGCTTTCTTTGTATTGTACACTTCAAATAATCAGCAACAACTCTAAGACTTGGTCTTCCCATGTTTTTCTTCTTTATCAACAAATATGGACCAAGCAAAAGTTACTCGTAAATCTCCCATTTACGTGTAACTCCTTCACCAACTTCTTCCTTGTTTCAAGCAATTAATCCAACCATATATTAACCTGAAATATAGACCAACAAACACATATATCTTGCAAATAATATTAGACATTAGGATATAAATTAATATGGAAAGAATTATTAAATTACAAATCATTTCAGTTCGGGTAACACCCAACTGCCAGTGATAGCACCTGTGATAACACCCACAGTCTGTACTAATAATCTCCCCCATAATTTATAATTTCTTTCCAAACTCTAAAGTGCTGATCCCTGCAAGAAAATGTTAGCCATAACAGAGCAACTTCATAGTTATCAACTCCCCCATAATCAAGGAATTAACAACCACAATGATTTATCACAAAAATACTAGTTATCGAAACATATTTTCCAAAATAAGTTTTTCAACTAACTAGCAACCTAAAGTACCAAAGATAAACCAAAGTTACTAAGCTACTTCAAGTTCAAACAACCCTAAAAGTTTAATAACCAAAAGCAAATAAAACAAACCACCAAAGTATTTAAAACATGTTCCGAATAAAAACATAAAAGTAAATTGTTTTTCAACCACCAAAAAAATACCATAACCATGAGAGTGGCAACATCAATCTTCAGGCGATGTATTGTACTCACTCTTCTTGCTCATCATCAGCTTCTTCTTCCTCCTGTTCATCCCCTTCTTCATCTCCAACATCTGTGGCAGCACCTTTAGTAACATCTGCAGCAGCACCACTGGCATCTCCACCACCACCACCACTTGGACCAGCTCCATCAGCACTATTATCTCCCCTAGTTTGGGAAGAAACCTGCCGGATAAACTCATCAGTAATTTCCTTGAGCTTAGCCCATCCTTGCACAATCTCGGCAATGGTAGTAGTTTGTTTGTGGAGAAACGCCAAAACTGTGGTCTTTGGTATTGTTGGTGAAGCATTCCCCAACAAGTTGTACACATTAGCAAGAACATGAGCTGCATCTGTACCTGAAAAACTTGGAGATTTTGGAGTAACATTCGGGGTAACAGTATGAGTAACACCCTTAGCAGAAACTGCTTCACTTGATCCAAATTCATTTATCTTTGACCAAGGAAGATCACCAGTGTACCTTACACTCTTAATGTTCTTCTTAGTCAGCTGAGTATCTATAGCATAGAGATCAAGACCTTGGGTGTACACATCCGACTCCTCAATGGGTATTTTCTGAGCTTTCAAGACTTGGAATATCAAGGAAGGGTATGGAAACATTGAAATATCCTTTCTTTTACCCCATGAAGCCAAGTGCCTAAAAATTACTCTACCCAAATTCACCCTTTGATTTTTCCCCAACTTATACAATATGTCGGCTTGTTGCAAAGTCACATATTGTTCATTGGTTGTAGGAACCCAATTAAAAATACAAAGCTTGTGAAGCACGGCAAAGAGTGAAGTGAGACGGGAAGCAAGAAAATGAACTTTGGTTTTGGGATTCGGATTCTGTGGCCATTCATGCACGACATCATGAGAGATAAACCTAGCAATTTCATCCTTATGAACAATAGGACCATCATCATCCATATTTGGGATTCCCAAAGTTTTGTTGATCAAAGAGGGTGTAATAGAAAAAATTTTGTTCCTTAAAAACACCTTTCCAAATTGATCGAACTTCTCATTATCTAGGTTGGCATGAAGGTTGGTATAGAAAATTTTTGACCATAGCTTCAACAAATTTTGAAGGGTGCAAGTTAGCTTTCAAAAACTTTCTATCCTCCAAGAACTGAAATACACCATGCTTTTTGAAATCAACCTCGTCAATGTGCTTTTCTTTGAGAATTTTCGTGTCACTATGTTTCAACCAAAACTTCATATTTTCATTTCGATAAAATTCCAATGAAAAGTAAGGTTTTGGAAAAGCAACATTCACATCTTCAAACTCTTTCTCAAGAAAATCAGTGGACTCAGAATAGGCAAACTCACTGATAGAAGACTTTGAAGCTTTAGAAACAGAGGATGTTACCTTGGGTGTTGCAGCTTTCTGGGTAACATCTTTGACAGCAGCCCACTTGCTTTTGCCTTTAATGTTTCTTTTCACAACTTCATACAAGAGCTCTTCTTCCTCAATCTCCCAATCTTCAAATGTCTCAACAGAATGGCTCTTTTCAGCATCAGCATGGAAGTCTTCATCCGAAACATGTGCCGAGGAGAGACCAAGAGAGGATTCTTCAGAAACTTCAATAGGATCGGAGGATGTGTTGGATTTAGAAGTACCTCTGTTCCTCATTGCAGCGAGCCTACTTGAGCTCCTCTTTTTGACGGGTTGTGCCGAGGTTTTGTGAGCAATGGCCTTTCTTTTTAGTTTTTTGGTTGACGGAACGGGTGGAAGAGGTGGTAAGGTCACAATGGGCAAGGGTTGCGCCATTGTTGTCACCAAAGAAGGATCATCAACCGACATTGTCATTGCCGGAGACACATTGAGTGGGGTGGTCGAAGTGTCCATTAGACTTGGACCACTTGAGCCAATACCCAGAGAGACCTCCAAAGGGGCAGATTGTTTCTTGGTAGGGGTTGCCATGGTTAGGATTTAGGAAGGGTTTGGAATTTTGGAAGGTTGTTGATTTTGGAAGATTTGAGAGAGAGATTGACGGTGACGAAGGAGGGGGTATTTACCGTGTAGAGAGAGAGAGAGAGGGGATTAGGGCGGTTAGAGAGAGAGGAGAAAAAATAGGAAACAAATTAGGAATTTAAATTGACAAGACTTATCCTTCTACCTCTAATTATCTCCTATTTATTATCCACTAAAATATTTACTTTAAATATTTACCTAACCTCCCTAATTTCTAGCCACACAAAAAATAACTACATTATTTACTCCCCCTATTTTCTAGGCCACAAAGAATAAATCAACTACAAAACTCCTCACAAAAATAAAAACATCCGGCCATTATTTTGAAAAAATAATTTTTTTTTATTTTTATTTTTTGAATTTTTAATTTTCAGATTTTTTAATTTTTTTTTTAAATATATAAAACGAAAATAAAAAATAAACATACCAAATGTACTAAGTCCATATAGTTTTTGAAAATCAAATCCCTAAATTTTAGGACTTAATTATTTGAGTAGTTTACTAAAGATAAACTAGGCTTGTTAAAGACTTTTTCAAACTTTTAAAACACTTAAATAAAAAAAACTTTCAAAGTTTAAAAACTTAAACAACAAACCGAAAATAAGGAATAAAAAAATAATATAGCACATACAAATATGTTAATGGCAATGATGGTAACACCTAGGGTAACACATATGAAAAAAACTTCCTTGATAAATATATACCGTTTCAAACACTTGAGGTATAACAAGCTTAGTCATTTTCAGACACTTCATGCATAACAAGCTTGTAAAAATAAGAGGCATAGCAATTTAAAAAAATTCTTTTACACTTATTTAAACAAGGAAGCATCGTAGTAACGAGCTTCGTGCCCCGAGTTTTATTTCAAGTGTAAAGTTTCATTGATTTATGCCGTTCAAGTAGGGTACACTGTAGTAGCGAGCTCCATGTCCCTAATACTAAGCACAAATCACTTCATACATTCTCATTGGCAAGAGTGCATCGTCGCCACGAACGCCGTGCCCCGAGCTCGAGAGAATAGTATGGTATAAGAATTGCCTTTTATTTATCACATATCAACATTAGTGACTTTGTCACTTTAAGCACAAAAGGAGTTTTATCAAGTGTGTTATTCAGGGTGTTATCCTACCACAACAAAAAGGTCAGCATGTGCAGCCGTGAGAACTCTCAAAGCTCAAAGAACTAAAAGAATCCTTACAGCACAGATAAAAGAAACCAAACAAGCAAAAAATATGTACTAGTATACATGTGTTACCCCAGGTGTTATCAGCACCCATGGTAACACCTTTCAACAGAGGTCATTTTTTAGAGAATACAAAGACCAAGAGATCTCTTTAGACTAGAGAATCTATCATGGTCTAAGGGTTTGATGAAAATATCAGCAAGTTGATACTTTGTATCAATATGCTCTATATTTATTATCTTTTTGTCTACCATATCTCTTAAAAAATGATGACGGATGTCAATATGTTTGGTACGGGAGTGTTGTACAGGATTTTTGGAAATATTAATAGCACTCAAATTATCACAGTATAAGGTCAACATATTACTATCAAGACCATAATCATCAAGCATGTGTTTTAACCAAATTAGTTGTGAACAACAACTACCAGCTGCTACATATTCTGATTCGATTTGTGGATAATGAAACACAATTTTGTTTTCTACTATACCATGATACTAAATTATTTCCCAAGTAAAAACAACCCCCACTTGTACTTTTCCTATCATCCATATCCCCTGCCCAATCCGAGTCACTAAAGCCTACTAAATTAGTATTAGTATCTTTACTATACCAAATCCCTAAATCACTAGTTCCAGATACATATTTAATGATCTTTTTCACAGAATTTAGGTGAGATACTTTAGGATTGGATTGATATCTAGCACATACACACACACTGTACATCAAATCAGGACGACTAGAAGTAAGGTAAAGGAGACCACCTATCATGGAACGATATAGGGTTGGATCAACATCTTCTCCCACTTGATCTTTTCCAATCTTGAGAGAAGTGCCCATATGAATTTTTGAGCTCTTCGAACCTTCCAACCCAAACTTCTTTACCAGGTTCTTTGCATATTTGCTTTGGGAGATGAAAATCCCTTCACTTGATTGCTTAACCTGCAGGCCTAGAAAGAAGTTAAGTTCCCCCATCATGCTCATTTCAAATGTTGATGTCATAGCCTCTACAAAATCATTTAAACAAGTTTTTGATGTAGAGCCATATACTATGCCATCAACATAGATTTGAACCACGACAAATTCTTTTCCATGTTTAAGAATGAATAAAGTCCTATCTGCTTCTCCTCTAGTAAAACCATACTCTAGTAAAAAACTAGTTAACCTACCATACCATGCACGTGGAGCTTGCTTCAACCCATAAAGAGCTTTATCAAGTCTATACACATGGTCTGGTTGAAATGGATCTTCAAAGCCTTTTGGTTGTTCAACAAAAACTTCCTCCTCTAAGTATCCATTTAAAAATGCTGCTTTGACGTCCATTTGAAACAATGTGATTTTAAGAAAACAAGCAATGACCAATAAAAGTCTTATTGACTCAATTCTAGCCACGGGTGCAAAGGTCTCGTCATAGTCAATACCTTCCACTTGTGTATAGCCTTGAGCCACAAGACGAGCCTTGTTCCTAACAATGTTTCCATATTCATCGGTCTTATTTTTGAAAATCCATTTTGTCCCAATAACATTAGTGTTTGAGGGACGGGGTACTAAAGACCAAACATTGTTACGAGCAAATTGATCAAGTTCATCTTGCATTGCTTGGATCCAAAAATTATCTTTTAAAGCTTCAATCACATTTTTAGGTTCTACGGATGAAGTAAAACAAGAGTATGTTACCTTTGAGTATGTGGTGGACATGCACACATACCTCACCATGTCACGGTCACTAATAGGATTCATACGTCTTGTTTGTACACCCTCATTCACCTCCCCAATTACTTGGGTTGTAGGATGATTCCTACTGATTCTAGGTGGAGGATCTCTTCTCACATTCTCGTGAACCTCTGTTTCAACTCCTTCTTGATCTTCATTTCTTTGAATTTGGAATCGGAATCGCACGAGGTGTTATCTCATCAATGGTAACACCCTGCTCAGTTTCCGTGTTACTATTAGTGTTAGCACTCGTGGTAACACCTTCTGGTCTGACTTCTTCCAACAGCTCCAAGGGTGTCTCTTGAACACTTTCTTCTGCAATACTTGAGTGATCATCAAAAACAATATTCATAGAGTCTTGGATGGTTTTTAACCTTAGATTAAAAACCCTATATGCACGACTATTTGAAGCATACCCAAGAAAAATGGCCTTATCACTCTTAGAGTCCAATTTTGCTAAGTAGTCCCGATCATTGAGAATGTAACATACACAATCAAAGACATGAAAATAATGAACTTTTGGTTTCCTACCATTCAAAATTTCGTATGGAGTCATGGTTGTGCCGCGTCTTAGAAAAACTCTATTGGCCGTGTGACAAGCCGTATTTAGTGCCTCTGCCCAAAATATTTTCAAAATTCTCTTTGAAAATAACATCACACGAGTCATTTCAAGTAAGGTCCTATTCTTTCTTTCAGCTACCCCATTTTGTTGAGGTGTTTTTGGAGCTGAAAATTTATGGTGTATACCTTTTCTTTCACAAAAATTTGAAAAAGAAACATTCTCAAATTCCCTCCCATGATCGGACCTAATTCGAAAAATTGAAGCACAAAACATGTTTTTGATCATAGAATGCAAGATTTTGAACTTTTCAAAAGTCTCTGATTTTTCTCTTAAAAAATAAACCCAAGTAAATCTTGAAAAATCATCAAAAATGACATAAGTATATTTCTTGCCTCCAAAACTTTCTATCTCAAGTGGACCCATTAAATCCATATGCAAGAGTTGAAAACAATGTGTCGTACCAGTGTGTTGCTCATTATGTTGGACAGCACCATGGGTAACACGAGTTTGTTTCCCTTTGAGACAATCCTCACAAACAATTTTTTGTTTAAGATCAAGACTAGGAATGCCTTGGACAGCATCTAGGTTAACAATCTTTTCTATGTTACGAAAGTGAACATGTCCCAACTTTTGATGCCACAATGTAGTGTCATCAAGTTTTGCCGAATGGCATACTTGCTTGTCTTCTACAAGATAACAATTATCACTATATCTTGTACCTGTCATCACAAAATTGTTAATCTTGTCATAAACTTCACAAGTATCTTTATTAAATTTCACCTCTAAGTTGTCATCACAAAGTTGACTAATACTAATTAAATTAGTTACAAGTCCATCAACATGTAAGACATTCTTTAAGGTTGGAAATCCAGACACATTTAGTGTCCCTCTCCCAATGATATTACTCTTGCTCCCACCACCATACGTTACACTACCCCCATGAACCGTTTCATAGTCTTTTAAAAACAATTTTGTTCCTGTCATATGACGTGAACACCCACTATCAAAGTACCAAGAGCCTTCAATATTTGTTTTTAAAGCAGTGTATACAACATCACATTTCAGATTAGCCTTTGGTTTCGACACCTTTTTAAAATTTTTACCATTCTGACTGGGTGTGTTATCCTGTGTGCTGGGCAACACCTTAGGTAACACCAAGGGACTTGACAATTTTTTCGAAACAATATGGCATTTATTTTTAAAATGTCCAGGTGTGTGACAATATTGACACACCTTCCCTTCGTCACATGGTTCTTTTGAAGTAGAATCTTTGTCAAAAAACCGTTCCTTAACAAAACAATTCTCATTATCATTCATAGACAAAGTGGAAATAATACTATTCAAAGATTCTTGGACACCAACACCTGCTCTGAGAGGTGTACTCAAGTTCAAGATCTCATCCAATTTGGTAGTCCGGTATTGAGCTTCTTCAAGGTGGTTTCGGCTAGAGTCAAGTTGCCTTTGACTCTTTCAAGCTCGACTTCTCTCCTGGTTGCTTGAATCTCCATATGAGTCACATAGGCCTGGAGTCCTTCATTCTTCTTGGTTAAGGACTTAACCAAATTGTTCTCTTTCTTCCATTCCACGAGCAATGCCTCATAAAGGTCTTTTAATCCGGAAATGAGGTCATCTTTGCTCTGCTCATCCTCTTGTGTACTTCCTGTATCAGGGTTAGAAGAGCTAGCTAAACAAACAACATTATTATCACATAATTCATCATACCTGTCGGGTGTGATCACAGATGTTATCTCAGACTGGATAACACCTTGGGTAACACTGTCCTTTTCCGTGTTACTTATTGTGACAAACATGGTTGTTTGATTAGGTTCTTCCTCCTGAGATGGTCCTTCATCCTCATCGTCACTGAGAGAAATCCATAGGTTCTTTCCTCTCTTCCTTAGTGTATTTGCACACTCATTGGAATAGTGACCTCAACCCGAGCAAGCATGACATTGAATGGATTCAATGTGTTTTGGATCAGACCTTAACTGATCTGACGATGCTCTCCTTGGGTTCGACTTTGGGTTAGACGGGAAGGTCCTCTTAGGCATCGAATCATAAACCTTGGTTTGCTTCTCCTTTGCTTTCACCTGCATTTTTTCATTGTTATACTTCCTGACCATAGAATTGTATTTTCTAGCAAGTAAAGCAACACTAGCATTCTCATCAATTTCTTCAAAATCCTCATCTTCATTTTCTTCCAAAGAGCTTGAGGTTTGAGTTTTCAAAACAACATTTTTCCCCTTAGATGCTTCACTTTGATCTAGGAGATTTAACTCAAAGTTTTTCAAAATACTCATTAAAGAATTGATATCCATAGTTGAAAGATTGTGAGCCTCTTCAATAGATGAAACTTTCATATTAAAATGCTCGGGAAGGGTTCTAATTGCTTTTGAGACAAGTTGTTTGTTGGTAAAAGGTTCACCCAACAATTGACACTCATTAGCAATATCAAATAATTTTTCAAAATAAGAAGGAATAGTTTCATTTTCACCCATCCTTAATCTTTCAAATCTGCTAGTAAGACCCCTAAGCTTAGTTTCACGCACACTGCCATCACCTTCACAAAAACGTTGTAAAGTATCCCATGCTTCTTTTGCAGTGGAACTATTTTGAATAAGTTTGAAAATATGCATATCAATCCACTCAAAAATGGCATTAAGTGCCTTTTCATTGAAATTAGCTTGGCTGATCTCTTCCATGTTCCACTCTGATTCAGGTTTGACTTGCACGTTACCATCCTCATCATCAGGTAACATTGGTAAGGAGTAACCATTTGTTATATATCGCCATGCTCGAAGATCAATTGATTTGATATGCGAGCGTAGACGGATCTTCCAATAACAATAATTCGAGCCATCTAACACAGGAAGACGCTTATTGTTAGGATTAGCCGGATCATAAGCCATGACACCTAGACCAAGCACTTAGTATCGTCAAGTGACCTGCTTTGATACCAATTGAAATTGTCAATGGCTTCACTGGAAAGAGATGTTACCGTAGATGTTACCCAACACCTTGGATAACACACTGACGGACAGCACACACACACCAAATAAAAGAGTTTGTAAAAACTTTGTGCAGCGGAAATAAATAACACAAGATATAATTTTCTCAAGTTATATAAATATATAACTTGAGTGTGCCTAGATGGCGAAGACTTTATAATTAATATAGAAAAATTACAAAGCCAAAAGTTCCCTATTGCTAATACAATGATGATGCTCTATGGAACTAAATGAGACAAAGCACGAATCCTATCCTTAGCCAACACTCTCTTAAACACTCAGTGTTTAAGCTAGAATCACAAGGGAGGAAGGATTATGCGAACCAAAGAACTTTGTCTCTCTTGTGCTAAAGGTGTGTGTGTTTCGTATTTGGCATACCTTCAAATGAATCACACCTAGCCTATTTATAGCCTTCAATTGCCTTGGAGGCTACTCCAAAATAATAGCCTTGGACCTTCAGATCGTTTGAGAGGAGTGGAGAATAATTCTTGGCTTGATTCCTCTTCATGCGTTAACTTCCTTTAAATGTAGCAACCGAATTCGTGAAGCCCAAGTCCTTGCTTCATCACCTTGTACTCTCTTGCTTTCTTTGTATTGTACACTTCAAATAATCAGCAACAACTCTAAGACTTGGTCTTCCCACGTTTTTCTTCTTTATCAACAAATATGGACCAAGCAAAAGTTACTCGTAAATCTCCCATTTACGTGTAACTCCTTCACCAACTTCTTCCTTGTTTCAAGCAATTAATCCAACCATATATTAACCTGAAATATAGACCAACAAACACATATATCTTGCAAATAATATTAGACATTAGGATATAAATTAATATGGAAAGAATTATTAAATTACAAATCATTTCAGTTCGGGTAACACCCAACTGCCAGTGATAGCACCTGTGATAACACCCACAGTCTGTACTAACAATCTCCCCCATAATTTATAATTTCTTTCCAAACTCTAAAGTCTTTGATCCTGCAAGAAAATGTTAGCCATAACAGAGCAACTTCATAGTTATCAACTCCCCCATAATCAAGGAATTAACAACCATAATGATTTATCACAAAAATACTAGTTATCAAAACATATTTTCCAAAATAAGTTTTTCAACTAACTAGCAACCTAAAGTACCAAAGATAAACCAAAGTTACTAAGCTACTTCAAGTTCAAACAACCCTAAAAGTTTAATAACCAAAAGCAAATAAAACAAACCACCAAAGTATTTAAAACATGTTCCGAATAAAAACATAAAAGTAAATTGTTTTTCAACCACCAAAAAATACCATAACCATGAGAGTGGCAACATCAACCTTCAGGCGATGTATTGTACTCACTCTTCTTGCTCATCATTAGCTTCTTCTTCATCCTGTTCATCCCCTTCTTCATCTCCAGCATCTGTGGCAGCACCTTCAGTAACATCTGCAGCAGCACCACTGGCATCTCCACCACCACCACCACTTGGACCAGCTCCATCAGCACTATTATCTCCCCTAGTTTGGGAAGAAACCTGCCGGATAAACTCATCAGTAATTTCCTTGAGCTTAGCCCATCCTTGCACAATCTCGGCAATGGTAGTAGTTTGTTTGTGGAGAAACGCCAAAACTGTGGTCTTTGGTATTGTTGGTGAAGCATTCCCCAAAAAATTGTACACATTAGCAAGAACATGAGCTGCATCTGTACCTGAAATTTAAAGCACAAAACATGCTTTTTGATCATAGAATGCAAGATTTTGAACTTTTCAAAAGTCTCTGATTTTTCTCTTAAAAAATAAACCCAAGTAAATCTTGAAAAATCATCAACAATGACATAAGTATATTTCTTGCCTCCAAAACTTTCTATCTCAAGTGGACCCATTAAATCCATATGCAAGAGTTGAAAACAATGTGTCGTACCAGTGTGTTGCTCATTATGTTGGACAGCACCATGGGTAACACGAGTTTGTTTCCCTTTGAGACAATCCTCACAAACAATTTTTTGTTTAAGATCAAGACTAGGAATGCCTTAGACATCATCTAGGTTAACAATCTTTTCTATGTTACGAAAGTGAACATGTCCCAACTTTTGATGCCACAATGTAGTGTCATCAAGTTTTGTCGAATGACATACTTGCTTGTCTTCTACAAGATAACAATTATCACTAGATCTTGTACCTGTCATCACACAATTGTTAGTCTTGTCATAAACTTCACAAGTATCTTTATTAAATTTCACCTCTAAGTTGTCATCACAAAGTTGACTAATACTAATTAAATTAGTTACAAGTCCATTAACATGTAAGACATTCTTTAAGGTTGGAAATTCAGACACATTTAGTGTCCCTCTCCCAATGATATTACTCTTGCTCCCACCACCATACGTTACACTACCCCCATGAACCGTTTCATAGTCTTTTAAAAACAATTTTGTTCCTGTCATATGACGTGAACACCCACTATCAAAGTACCAAGAGCCTTCAATATTTGTTTTTAAAGCAGTGTATACAACATCACATTTCAGATTAGCCTTTGGTTTCGACACCTTTTTAAAATTTTTACCATTCTGACTGGGTGTGTTATCCTGTGTGCTGGGCAACACCTTAGGTAACACCAAGGGACTGGACAATTTTTTCGAAACAATATGGCATTTATTTTTAAAATGTCCAGGTGTGTGACAATATTGACACACCTTCCCTTTGTCACATGGTTCGTTTGAAGTAGAATCTTTGTCAAATAACCGTTCCTTAACAAAACAATTCTCATTATCATTCATAGACAAAGTGGAAATAATACTATTCAAAGATTCTTGGAAACCAACACCTGCTCTGAGAGGTGTACTCAAGTTCAAGATCTCATCCAATTTGGTAGTCCGGTATTGAGCTTCTTCAAGGTGGTTTCGGCTAGAGTCAAGTTGCCTTTGACTCTTTCAAGCTCGACTTCTCTCCTGGTTGCTTGAATCTCCATATGAGTTACATAGGCCTAGAGTCCTTCATTCTTCTTGGTTAAGGACTTAACCAAATTGTTCTCTTTCTTCCATTCCACGAGCAATGCCTCATAAAGGTCTTTTAATCCGGAAATGAGGTCATCTTTGCTCTGCTCATCCTCTTGTGTACTTCCTGTATCAGGGTTAGAAGAGCTAGCTAAACAAACAACATTATTATCACATAATTCATCATACCTGTCGGGTGTGATCACAGATGTTATCTCAGACTGGATAACACCTTGGGTAACACTGTCCTTTTCCGTGTTACTTATTGTGACAAACATGGTTGTTTGATTAGGTTCTTCCTCCTGAGATGGTCCTTCATCCTCATCGTCACTGAGAGAAATCCATAGGTTCTTTCCTCTCTTCCTTAGTGTATTTGCACACTCATTGGAATAGTGACCTCAACCCGAGCAAGCATGACATTGAATGGATTCAATGTGTTTTGGATCAGACCTTAACTGATCTGACGATGCTCTCCTTGGGTTCGACTTTGGGTTAGACGGGAAGGTCCTCTTAGGCATCGAATCATAAACCTTGGTTTGCTTCTCCTTTGCTTTCACCTGCATTTTTTCATTGTTATACTTCCTGACCATAGAATTGTATTTTCTAGCAAGTAAAGCAACACTAGCATTCTCATCAATTTCTTCAAAATCCTCATCTTCATTTTCTTCCTAAGAGCTCGAGGTTTGAGTTTTCAAAACAACATTTTTCCCCTTAGATGCTTCACTTTGATCTAGGAGATTTAACTCAAAGTTTTTCAAAATACTCATTAAAGAATTGATATCCATAGTTGAAAGATTGTGAGCCTCTTCAATAGATGAAACTTTCATATTAAAACGCTCGGGAAGGGTTCTAATTGCTTTTGAGACAAGTTGTTTGTTGGTAAAAGGTTCACCCAACAATTGACACTCATTAGCAATATCAAATAATTTTTCAAAATAAGAAGGAATAGTTTCATTTTCACCCATCCTTAATCTTTCAAATCTGCTAGTAAGACCCCTAAGCTTAGTTTCACGCACACTGCCATCACCTTCACAAAAATGTTGTAAAGTGTCCCATGCTTCTTTTTGCAGTGGAACTATTTTGAATAAGTTTGAAAATATACATATCAACCCACTCAAAAATGGCATTAAGTGCCTTTTCATTGAAATTAGCTTGCTGATCTCTTCCATGTTCCACTCTGATTCAGGTTTGACTTGCACGTCACCATCCTCATCAGCAGGTAACATTGGTAAGGAGTAACCATTTGTTATAGATCGCCATGCTCGAAGATCAATTGATTTGATATGCGAGTGTAGACGGATCTTCTAATAACAATAATTCGAGCCATCTAACATAGGAAGACGCTTATTGTTAGGATTAGCCGGATCATAAGCCATGACACCTAGACCAAGCACTTAGTATCGTCAAGTGACCTGCTTTGATACAATTTGAAATTGTCAATGGCTTCACTGGAAAGAGATGTTACCGTAGATGTTACCCAACACCTTGGATAACACTCTGACGGACAGCACACACACACCAAATAAAAGAGTTTGTAAAAACTTTGTGCAGCGGAAATAAATAACACAAGATATAATTTTCTCAAGTTATATAAATATATAACTTGAGTGTGCCTAGATGGCGAAGACTTTATAATTAATATAGAAAAATTACAAAGCCAAAAGTTCCCTATTGCTAATACAATGATGATGCTCTATGGAACTAAATGAGACAAAGCAAGAATCCTATCCTTAGCTAACACTCTCTTAAACACTCAGTGTTTAAGCTAGAATCACAAGGGAGGAAGGATTATGCGAACCAAAGAACTTTGTCTCTCTTGTGCTAAAGGTGTGTGTGTTTCTTATTTGGCATACCTTCAAATGAATCACACCTAGCCTATTTATAGCCTTCAATTGCCTTGGAGGCTACTCCAAAATAACAGCCTTGGACCTTCAGATCGTGTGAGAGGAGTGGAGAATAATTCTTGGCTTGATTCCTCTTCATGCGTTAACTTCCCTTAAATGTAGCAACCGAATTCTTGAAGCCCAAGTCCTTGCTTCATCACCTTGTACTCTCTTGCTTTCTTTGTATTGTACACTTCAAATAATCAGCAACAATTCTAAGACTTGGTCTTCCCACTTTTTTCTTCTTTATCAACAAATATGGACCAAACAAAAGTTACTCGTAAATCTCCCATTTACGTGTAACTCCTTCACCAACTTCTTCCTTGTTTCTAGCAATTAATCCAACCATATATTAACCTGAAATATAGACCAACAAACACATATATCTTGCAAATAATATTAGACATTAGGATATAAATTAATATGGAAAGAATTATTAAATTACAAATCATTTCAGTTCGGGTAACACCCAATTGCCAGTGATAGCACCTGTGGTAACACCCACAGTCTGTACTAACAATATGTTTACAACAATTTCTGAATATCTCAATCTGCTGAATACATGTCTTTATATAGGCCTTGGATCCTAAGGTTGCACCACTTCCCAAAAGGTTCTTAAAAAAGGTTCCTTTAAAAGATGTCTGCAGAATGATGTAACAGCTGTGGCACGTGAAATTACCCGATCCGGAAAAAGTTGTTTCATGGATTGGACGGATGCATTTCTTATGAAAAAATAGAGTCGCCACACCATTTTGATTGTGCCCAGAATATTGAAAAAAGGCTTTGATGTTGTGTGATGAGATTTTTGAGTTCGGAGGTCAGGTTACGTTTCGGGAAGAGATTTCTTTGTGCTCACCCAAAACGCCTCATTTTTATGAGTCTTTCTGTACCCTTTTATTTGAAAGTTGTGTGTGTGTGTGTGTTTTAAAAATGCATTTGAAAGTAAATAATGAAATGACAGTGCAGGGAATAGTAACAAACCGCTATCACCGTTAGACCTCCATAGTGCAATGGAAGGTCTTGTGGGATCGTTTGGACGGTTTGGGTCTACGTATATAGTAAATAAAGACTACATTATAAGCAGTATATTTAAACCAATAATGTATTTAAAGACTTGAAATTAAAACATTATTTAAAGTGCGAAAGGAGATCACACCAATGTTGGTTATGTTCTATTTTGCTAGGGTTTGTAGGAGGAATGTGTTTGGTTGGAGGTGTTTAAAGAGGAGAGAAGTTTTGCCCTCACTTATGGAAAAATCTCCACTAATTAACTCTCATATCGCACTTGTGGGGTCTAAAGAGGAGAGAAATTCTGCACTCACTCGGGCAGAACCCCCCTAATTAGCTCTCGTTCACACTCGCTAGACTCACGGATTTGGACCATTTTGAGCCGTTTGTTGGGTGTTTGGAGTTTGGTGAGTGGGTGTAGGTTGGTTGGGGATGAATAGGGTTTGTGGGACGTCGGGAGATCGATCAGGATGGGCTAGGATCACCTCGGGATGCCTCGAGATGGCTTGGGATGTTGGTGTTATGCCCTAGGCGTATAGTTATTTTGACTTGTAACTTATACCGTTATGTAATCGTCTTTACCATTTATAATAGAGAATGTTTATCTAGAGTATTATAT
Source organism: Adenophora triphylla var. japonica (assembly GCA_022495995.1). NCBI lineage: Eukaryota > Viridiplantae > Streptophyta > Magnoliopsida > Asterales > Campanulaceae > Adenophora > Adenophora triphylla. The sequence continues at coordinate 85,744 of JAFEMH010001100.1, read as the reverse complement.
GTTTTACATGTTTATTATAATATTCTGTGTCCCTAGTTATTGTGAATAACTAGTATAAGTTGGTAATGGATAATCCTAGAGATGATTATATGTATGGGGATGTACATTACACTTATGAGTGCTTGTTAGAGAACAAGGTACTGGAAAAACCCATCTATGAGATTTATGACATGGTCTATGGTCATATATGTCATGATTAAATCTCATGATAGTCGTGTCATTAGAATCCTTTGTACCTGAGATTATCCTCGTCTTCCACATGATGAATGTTATGTTTGATGTAGTCTAACACTATCTTTAATAGGATAGCAAAAAGGGCTATGTTGGCACGATTTGATTCATATAGGGAAGAATGATAACTCAAGATGGTATTTGTCCCTCATAAAGAGAGATGTCTGGTTGGGCCCCTCGATGAATAAGTGCTGATGAAATGTACGGCTGTACTCAAGAGATTTGATAGAGATCAAATGCGCTTGGATTATCAACATATTCGGAATCGAGAAAGCATTGAACAATATAAGTTGACATGGACCATGACTTATGTTCAATATGACATCGTGTGACAAAGGGATTGTGACATTGATCTATCAAGGAATCAAGCTTTGATGTTATATTTGATTGGGTTGGCATAATGTCTTGCTAGAGATCACTTATGTCTTATGAGGTTGATGTTTCAACTCACTACCAACATAAAATATAATTCCTAAAGGGTCACACACAAAGAACGGATTGAAAAATGGCTCAAATGTGAAATCTGGGGTCACGGGATGACTAGTCCCCAAATGCACTAACTATTCCCTTAAAGGGGACGAGTGTATCAGGATGCTGGAAACATAGGATGACTCGTTCCATATGGGATGAAGGGGTTGTATCGCGCAGGACAAGCTATTGTGCAACTCTGATTTTGGCTAGGAAAAGGGCTCTTATCCCTAAGGGTTAGGAATTTTTATAATGTATAAATAGAACTCTTTTGCCTCAGCAATAGTAGACGTTTTAGGGTTTGGGAAACACTAAAACATTGATTTTGATTGAGAATCAAAGATCGAAAACACCCCAAATCAATTCATAAACATCCATTGATTGTTGAATATCGATTCAACAATCGGGATCATCTAGCAATCCTACAAGAAACAAGATCTTGGTTCGTTCGCGTGTGGATTACAGATAGAGGGTGATTCCGTTATCACCTAAAGCTTGAATATCAATTCATCACAAGGAGGAACAAGGAGAAGATTAAAGGTTCGTCAACGATTAAAAGTTTGAATCTCAGATTCATTTTGAACAAAAAATCGCTGTTAAGGTATGTAAATCTATTTCATAATTTTAATCTCTTCATGTTAGACTGATTCATGGCTAGGGTTTTCTTATTTGCTAAATCTTTCGCTGCGCATGTAACCCCAAAACCCAATAGTGATATCGGAGCCGCGTTTAATCATGATTAGGTTAAAATAGCATGCTAGATATAATTGAATTATATGCATTAACATGCTAAGATGAGATATATTGATTATTTTATGTGTGTTTTTTTATGAAAATAATTATATGAGATATAACATGATTATGATTAATAGTTGATTAATAAAATTGATCTTCTACATGGGTTATTAATCTATTTAATTTGATTAATTAGATTACTAAATTCTCAAATTGAAACAAATTGTTTGTTTAGGATTTGATGTTCATATTTAATTTGATTAACATGATTATTTGAATCCTTAAATTTTGAGAATTGAATAATTATGTAATTTATAATTGTTATTTATTACATGATTATTTGTATGATCCTAAAGTAGGATATTATGTGAAATCCCATGTTCATGGTTATGTACACATAAGTTTCATATACAACCATGCGATGTTTGTTGCTATATGAAAAAACCTTCTTAAATGTTTAAGTTTTATGCCACCCTTTTATTAGAACACTTGAGAAATATTCAGGTATTTTGATGTAGTTTTGACTCAGCTAGGTGTATCGTTCTGTGTCTCATACGTTTGAAAAAGGTTGAACTTAATTGGTGCTTTCAAATGAGATTTGACCCAAGGCATAGATGAGATTAAAACATGTGTTGACATAAGATGTCTAGAATCTCATAAAAAGATCTAAGAGTCATATATGATATGATTGATGTTATCTACCTAAATAGCTTGATTTCGGGCATTGACTCAGTTAAACCCAAATCAAGTGAAATATGGATCTTAGTCCATTATAATTATATGATACATGCTTATATTTGAAGGTATATAATTTAGTGGGAGTATTTATGAAATATATTATTTGGCTCTTAGATGGTAAATGTTTTGATACTTATATGTGTTCGTATTGTATGTATATCTTATTGTAGAAATGACGTTACACAATAAATTGCGACCCGTCCTTAAGAAGGACAATCTCAAAAAGAACGGTACAGACTATTCTGATTGGATCAGAAGCTTAAGAATTGTTCTTAGGAAAATTGTACGTTCTTGACGAACCTATTCCTGCTAAACCCGCTGCAAATGTTGCAAGGGCAGATAAGGAGCAACATTAGAAATATGTTGATGATTCTAATGATGTTGCTTGCCTTATACTTGCCACCATGTGTAAGGCTCTTATGAAGGACCTTGAACACATGGTAACTGCTTTTGACCTAGCACATCGCACAAAGGAAATGTTCCAAGTGCAGGTTAGGCAAGAGAGGTATGTTGTGTTAATAGTTAACACAAGAAAGGGGTTCAAAAGGGAAGACAAAGTAGGTAAAGCAAAGGTTGCTAAACCTAGAGCAAAAGTTGCCAATGCCAAAGAGGCTAAACCCAAAGTGTCTCAAAAGGATGAAATTTGCTACCATTGCAATGAGATTGATAATTGGAAGCAAAGTTGCAAGGCTTATAAGGAAGGCCTAAAAGCGAAGAAGGGCAATATGATTGCTACTAATTCAGGTATCTATATGATAGATATTTTTCTTTCCACTTCTTTTTCATGGGTATTGGATACCAGATGTGGATCCCACATTTGTTTAAATGTGCAAGGACTAAAGAATAGAAAGCTACTCAAAGAAGGTGAAGTAGGACTACATGTGGGGAATGAAGCAAGAGTTGCTGCATTAGCCGTAGGGACTTATGAAGTCACTTTACCTAGTGGACTAATACTTGTTTTGAACAGTTGTTATTACGTTTCGGATTTGAGTAGGAATATTATTTATGTTTCTTGTTTGGATAATGAAGGATATAAGTTTCTTATTGAGAATAAGAAGTTTTATATTTATTTAAATGATATGCTTTATTGTATTGCAGATTCATTTAATGGCCTTTATATCCTTGATGTTGAGAAACAAAATAATATTGACGATATCTATAATATAAATAAGAATTCTAAACCGAATGATGTGAACAACACGTTCATATGGCATTGCCGGCTTGGTCATATAAATAAGAAACGCATATCTAAACTCCATAAGAATGGACTTTTAGACTCACATGATTATGAATTATATGAGGTATGCGAATCTTGTTTATTGGGAAAAATGATCAAACCACCCTACACTAAGAGTAGTGAAAGGGCTAGTGACTTAATGGGTCTAATACATACCGATTTATGTGGACCAATAAGTAGCATTGCTAGGGGAGGATTTTGGTATTTCATTATGTTCACTGATGACTTATCTAGATATGGCTATGTCTATCTGATGAAGTCCAAAAGTGAATCATTTGAGATATTTAGAATATTTCAAAATGAAGTACAAAATCAACTTGGAAAAACTATTAAAGTACTTCAATCCGATCGAGGTGGTGAATATTTAAGCCAAGAGTTTGACAATCATCTCAAAACTGTGAAATCATTTCAGAGTTAACTCCACCCGGAACACCACTATGGAATGGTGTGTCAGAGAGGAGGTATAGAACCTTGTAGGACATGGTTTGTATGATGATGAGTCGAGATTGACCTTCCTATATCCTTTTGGGGACATGCATTTGAGACTGCTGCGTTTACACTGAACATAGTCCCTACTAAATCAGCTCCTAAGACCCCACATGAGATGTGGTATGGAAGAAAACCTAGTTTGTCTTTCATGAAGATTTGGGATAGCGTAACTTATGTGAAAAGACTTGTCTTCGATAAGTTAGCACCAAAATTTGACAAAGTTATTTTTGTTGGTTATCCTAAGGAATCAAAAGGATATTAATTTTACATCTACAATGAGAAAAAAGTGTTTATTGCTCAATATGGTGCCTTTCTTGAGAAACAGTTTCTCAAATAAAGGATCTAGTGGAAGTAAAATTAATCTTAAAGAAGTTCAAGAGCCTGAAAATAACATGGAACCAATAGTAGAGACGGAACCAAGTTCACAAGGAGTTGTGAAACCGGTTCAAGATGCATAAGTCCATCGTAGATTTGATAGGTTACGATCCGAACTCGTGAGATATGGATTTCTCGTATCGGAAAGTAATGAAGTGGAAGTCATTGAGAATGACGGACCCACTTCCTATCAAGAGGCGATGTCCACTCCTGATTTGGATAAATGGCTAGGAGCCATGGAATCCGAATAGCAATCCATGCACGATAATCAAGTTTGGAACTTGATTGATCTACTTGAAGGTGTAAAAACCATATGGTGCTAATGGGTCTTCAAGAAGAAGACCGACATGGATGGGAAGGTGCATACTTACAAGACTAGGCTTGTAGCAAAGGGTTATAGGCAGATTCATGGTATTGACTATGATGAAACTTTTTCTCCAGTTGCAATGCTTAAGTCTGTTAGAATTTTAATTGCCATAGCCGCATATTATGACTATGAGATATGGCAAATGAATGTCAAAATGGATTTCCTAAATGGGAAGCTACTTGAGGATGTGTTCTTGACACAGCCTGAAGGGTTTGTCGATCTGAAAAATTCTAATAAAGTATGCAAGTTGCAAAGATCCATATATGGGTTGAAGCAAGCTTCTAGAAGTTGGAATCTTCATTTTGATGAATCGATCAAAGAGTTTGGCTTCATCAAGAACGAAGATGAACCAAGTGTATACATGAAATTTAGTGGAAGCGTAGTACTATTTCTAATACTATATGTCGATGATATCTTACTCATTGGAAACGACATTCCAGCACTTCAGACTGTCAAGTCTTGATTAGGGAAGTGTTTCTCAATGAAAGATATGGGTGAAACTGCTTACATCCTTGGCATCAAGATCTATAGAGATAGATTTAAAAGGATGATTGGTTTGAGTCAAAGTACTTACATTGACAAAGCTCTTAAAAGATTCAAGATGGAAAATTCTAAGAGAGGAAACTTGCCAATGGGTCATGGTATTACTCTTAGCAAGAATCAGTGTCCTAAGACAACTGCTGAGTGAAAGAGAATGAATGAGATTCCATACGCTTCGGCTATTGGATCTATCATGTATGCCCTGATTTGTACTAGACCTGATATCTCGTATGCTCTAAGCATGACGAGTAGATACCAATCAGATCCTGGTGAAAACCATTGGATGGCAGTTAATACGATCCTTAAGTACTTGAGAAGGACTAAGGATGCGTTCTTGGTCTTTGGAGGGATGTAAGATGATCTTGTTGTAAGAGGTTACACAAATGCAAGCTTCCAAACTGACAAAGATGGTTTTAGATCACAATCGGGGTTTGTGTTTATGCTTAACGGAGGTGCAATTTGTGGAAGAGTTCCAAGCAAAGTACATAGCCGATTCTACAACTGAGGCCGAATATTTAGCGGCATCCGATGCAGCTAAAGAGACAGTTTGGATCAAGAAGTTCATTAGTATTTTGGAAGTCATTCCAAGTATCACTAATCCGATGGAATTTTGTTGTGACAAAAGTGGTGCCATTTGCGCAAGCGATGGAACCAAGGTCACATCAGCGATCCAAACACATACTTAGACATTTCCACCTCATTCGAGAATTCATATAATAAGGAGACATTAAGATATGCAAAGTATCAACCGATGATAACATAGGGGATTCGCTTACAAAGTTCCTCGCACAAGTAAAGCATGATGGTCATGTTAGGTCCATGGGTATACGATACATATGAGATTGGGCCTAGTGCAAGTGGGAGATTGTTGGTGTTATGCCCTAGGCATATAGTTATTTTGATTTGTAACTTATACCGTTATGTAATCGTCTTTATCATTTATAATAGAGAATGTTTATTTGGAGTATTATATGTTTTACATGTTTATTATAATATTCAGTATCCCTAGTTATTGTGAATAACTAATATAAGTTGGTAATGGATAATCATAGAGATGATTATATGCATGGGGATTCACATTACACTTATGGGTACTTGTTAGAGAACAAGGTACTGGACAAATCCATCTATGAGATTTATGACATGGTCTATGGTTATATATGTCATGATTAAATCTCATGATAGTCGTGTCATTAGAATCCTTTGTACCTGAGATTATCATCATCTTCCATATGATGAAGGTTATGTTTGATGTAGTCTAACACTATCTTTAATAGGATAGCAAAAAGGGCTATGTTGACACGATTGGATTCATGTAGGGAAGAATGATAAGTCAAGATGGGATTTGTACCTCATAAAGAGAGATGTCTGCTTGAGCCCCTCAATGAATAAGTGTTGATGAAATGTACGGACGTACTCAAGAGATTTGATAGAGATCAAATGCACTTGGATTATAAACATATTCGGAAATGAAAAAGCATTGAACAATATTAGTTGACATGGACCATGACTTATGTTCAATATGACATGGACCATGAATTATGTTCAATATGACATCGTGTGACAAAGGGATTGTGACATTGATCTCTCAAGGAATCAAGCTTTGATTTTATATTTAATTGGGTGGACATAATGACTTGATAGAGATCACTTATGTCTTGTGAGGTTGATGTTTCAACTCACTACCAATATAAAATATAATTTCTAAAGGGTCACACACAAATAACGGATTGAAAAATGGGTCAAATGTGAAATCTGGGGTCACGGGACGACTAGTCCCCAAATGCACTAACTATTCCCCGTAAAGGGGATGAGTGTATCAGATTCGTTTTGAACTAATAATTGCTGTTAAGGTATGGAAATCTATTTCATAATTTTAATCTCTTCATGTTAGACGGATTATGGCTAGGGTTTTGTTATTTACTAAATCTTCCACTGCGCATGTAACCCCAAAACCCAACACGAGAGGCCTCGAGAAGGACCGAAACGCCTCGAAATTGGATAGAAATAGCTCTAGATTGAAGGGGGAAGGCTAGGAAGGCTTCAAGGTCTGAGAAATGAGCTGGGAGAGGCTAGAATTTATAGGGGCTGAAAATTGACAAAGAGGTCCGTACAGACCTATCTTTAATCAGTTATTTTTGTGGGTTTCCTGAATTTGGGGGATTTTTTTGGGGATTTTTGGCGTGTTGACAAACATGTCCGTACGGACATATCATGCATTTTACATATGTGTCCGTACGAATTTGTCCTTTCCTAGATTTGGGGGATTTTGGGGATTTTTGGCGTGTTGACAAATATGTCCGTACGGACCTCCCTGTAACTAGTCCTTTTTTCAGAGCTTCCATTACCATTGGGTGTTACTCGTCGAGAGCTTTCCACCATATATGGAACGTCTCAATCGGAGTCCGTATGAAGAAGTTATGAACTCCGGAAGTTCTCCCTTGGTATTTTTCGTATGCTCGGATGGAGAGCGGTCCGGATTGGGGTACTTACAGAAGCCTCTCGGCGACGTCACTTATGAAGGAAGTGGGGTTATCAATAAAAATAAGAATCCCGATCTGGACTGCTCATCGGGAGGGAAGAGATAAGTGACCAGGTTAGTCAGACAGCTGGACCCTTTGATAGGATTCCTACGTATCCCTAAGTGGGAATTAAGCCAATCGTAGTTCGTGGGTGAATAAGGTTTAAGGGCCGTATGAGGGTCGAGGTATGGTTTACGGGCCATACTAAGGTTAGAATGCGGTTTAAGGGCCGCATGAGGTTCGAGATATGGTTTAAAGGCCATACCAAGGTTGGAATGCGGTTTAAAGGCCGCATGAGGTTTGAGGTATGGTTTAAAGGCCATACCAAGGTTGGAATGTGGTTTAAAGGCCGCATGAGGGTAGAGGTATGGTTTAAAGGCCATACAAAGGTTGGAATGCGGTTTAAAGGTCGCACGAGGGTCGATGTATGGTTTAAAGGCCATACCAAGGTTGGAATGCGGTTTAAAGGCCGCATGAGGGTAGAGGTATGGTTTAAAGGCCAGACCAAGGTTGGAATGCAGTTTAAAGGCCACACGAAGATTGAGGTATGAGGCGTTTGTACCTAAGTTGAGACTATTCTGAGGCGTCTGGACCTGTGGGGAACTATTTGTGGGCATTCGTCCTGAGTGTGACTGTTTGAAGGCGTCTATACCTAAGTGTGACTGTTTGAAGGCGTCTATACCAAAGTGTGACTGTTTGATGGCGTCTATACCAAAGTGTGGATGTTTAAAGGCATGTATACAAAAGTGTGACTGTTTGAAGGCATCTATACCAAAGTGTGACTGTTTGAAGGCGTCTATACCAAAGTGTGACTGCTTGAAGGCATCTATACTGTAGACACCCCATTCTGAACCCATCGGAGCAGAGTAATACTACTCTAAGTATTGTCTTGAGTCAAGAGTAGAAATCCACCATTTCGTCATGTTTCGTTAAGTTTTGACTAACGACCGTTAGTTTGGACTAAACTGCATATGGGATAACGAGGGAAGGACAAAATTGTCCATTTAGCAACCTTGTCTCGCGCGAGACTAAGCCTCTGCAGGATGTGCAGAAACCAATTTCCTCGTCGATTTCAACCACTTTCTTGATAAAATCTTATCAATCCGGTCCTCCAATAGAATTTGAGTTCTTGAACCTTCCTAGGGTGATTTCCCTCTCCACCTTCACCTCTCCAACATCCTATAAATACTTGAAGACTTTCAGTATTTCGGATCCCTGACACTCCGGTCGACCTCCGACATTTTACTGGTTTCTCTCCCTGAAAGATTCCTGTAAATCACCCCCTAAAATCACCTAAAGTTTGTTTATCAACCTTGTTGATCAAAAAACATCGAAGAAAGAATCAAGGACTGAGGCGAAGCTCTGTCCGCATCAAGATTCTACTCTAAGCTTGAGTCGAAACTCTGTCTAAGTCTCTTCACAAGAGGTAATCTTCCTCCCCTTTTCTAATTGATTGTTAGAGTGGTATAATACATCAAATCTAGGATTAGCCTAGAGCATCCCCAAATCATGGGGACGGTCTCGAAGCAACCGATCCTATATTTAATTTAACCTAGTTAAATGGATTCTCTTACTTGTTTATTAAAGCGTCTTTTTCTTTGAAAACCCCTTTTTTGTAAGATTGATCTCCGGATTGGGTGGAATGGGTGCTCATTGACCTTCCCATTCCATAACCTAAGCCCCGAACCCAAAATCTTTTCAAAATGGCTTTTCTATGTTTCCAACCAAATAATATAGGTGGCTACTCTCAAAACAAAACAAACAAGTCCGGGAAAGATGAGCCTTTTCCCGTGCACCGCTACAGTTTGGTGACTCCGCTGGGGACGCATAAATTCAAAGTGGCTTAAACTTGCATTAATAAAAAGGGGTTTTCAAATAAAAATCATTGTTTTACTCAGTTCAGGCTAGTCTCGCATGAGACAACTCTCTGTCTCGCGCGAGACAATGCTTCGGTTTACTGTTTGTTTCTGGTTTTCCCATTCGTCTCAAAGATCCAAGATAAGAGTTGAACACGTAAAAGAGATTCCAGATTACATTATCTGCATAGTTCTTTCATTTTAAGGCCCCCCTTAAGATGTAGCACTCGAATCCGTATTTAGTTTAAATATTTGATTATTATTTATAACTGTGTGTGATTGGGTTTTTAAATTAAAGTCCGGTCCAATGGGGATTCGGGAGTTGTAGTTAAATTATTTATCTCTCTCTCTCTCATTAAGTGGAACTACGACGGCCTGAGTCTTCCGAATTTGGGAGAAACGTAGGCAACCACTTGGTGCGGCCATTATTTGTTTTCCTTTTAATTTTCAAAAAAAAATCTCTCTTTTATCTATCACCTAGATTGACTCTCACACACGCGCACTCATGCTATATCTGTCATTGCACTGCATACCCCGATTAACCCGGGACCCACACTAAGGACGGATGACGGTAACCACCTAGTCACCGATCTCTCCGAAGTTGGATCATCCCACTCCACGTATTCAATCCATCTATATTGTCATGTCACGGGGAGCCTAGCCTTCCAACCCTGCATCGCCACATATCATGTAGATTGTCTTTTTAGGATCACTCCATGACCGGTCGGTTTTGACTCGGTGATCTTTCTTAGTTTTGACCAAAATAAAGCTATGTAAAATTGACCATAAATAAGGACTCGGAATAGTCCATTCGGAAAAGTCCCTTAGGAATGATCCTTTCGAATTTGTCCCTTCAAAAGAAAAATAGTCCAGTAAAAAAAAATCCTTCAAACAATCTTACATGGCTTTATTTTACAAAAATTGGACTGATTACTTAGTCGTTAGGTTTGGATAAAGACCTTAGAAACCCCCCAAAAAGGATTCTCTGTTCCGACCAGAAATTAGGTTTAATAAAAATTGACTTTCCGTGTGATTGTCTCGTGCGAGACTACCTGTCCCGCGTGGGACAATGTCTCTGTTTGCTGTGATTGAGCCTGAACCATTTAAGCCTTCTTCCGACTCGTTGGGGCTAGATTTGATCCTGATACCATCTCTGCATCTCTTCTGTCAGTTTTCCGAAGCTACTCAACCTCAAGACTCCCAACACAATGTCCGACATCGACGAAATTCCGGGTGACGAAACTTTGTCCGAAAACAACCACAAACTGTTGGGAGAAGCCAATGGTCGCCTAGAAGAACAAGCCTCCCAAATTCTCAGCCTCGTGGAGGAAATCCAAGAGCTTAGGACGGCACTAGCCAATAAAGAAAAGAAAAAGAAAGATGATTTTTCCTTCGAAAAAGAGGAGTCATATACCAAAAAGGCTAAGGGCCGTCGCCAAAGCAAAAGCAAGAAAAAAAAGTATGAGCCTAGCTCGTCGTCTTCCTCCTCTGACGATGAGAGTTACACATCCAAGAAAGAGAGCAAAGGGGAAAGCAAGAACGAACCCCTCACCATGGCAATGCTAGAAAAGAAACTTGCATCCCTCGATGTGAGTAAGGGAGCCTCGCTCTCTATTGATATAACACCCTTCATCAATCCATGTCCAAACTTCCTAGAAAGTACAAAACACCCGACATTGCAAAATTCAATGGTACTACCTGCCCCAAATCCCATTTGGAGACCTATTCTTGGGCCATGCTACCTATGGGTGTTGATGACAACCTGCAAGCTCAATGTTTTCCACAAACTCTCGATGATGCCGCTAGAGATTGGTACATGACTCTTCTACTCTCCACAAGGCTTGATTGGCCACTCGCCAGTCGTACCTTCCAAAGGCAATATGAGGAAAACTCTACCTACCGCACTACTAGAAGGGACCTCGAGCAAACCAAACAGCTCCCTAGCGAATCCTTCACCGACTTCGTCAAAAGATGGAGGGCTAAGCTGACTGAAATCGTTGATAGACCAAGCTTAGACGAACAAATTCTTATCCTCATCCAATGTCTTCGGGAAGAGTATCAAGAAAAACTCGCGGGTAACTATTTCCCTAGATTTGCCGAACTCCACAAATCCGGCATATGAGTAGATGACCTCATCAACAGAAAAAGGAAGCCAAGAAAGAAAGCGGGTTCCGTTACAACAAAAGCTCCTCTTCCTCTTCCAACCCTAAGGACACTTCCATCAATGCCATAGTCTTCAATCATCCCGTAAATGGTAAGTACTCTGCTGTATCTCCACCATAAAAGAATAAAAAGGATAGGCATTACGACAAACTTGAAGGGATAACTCAAGAAGAACTCCTCAAGGTGCTTGTCAAGAATGTAAAAATCAAACCAAGAGAGGGTGGCCCACCAAAGAAAGATCTTCCGGCTAATCATGCTCATCATCTCTTCTACAAGTACCGCAACTTCACTGGCCACGACACCAACTCATGTTTCCACCTGAAGGATGTAATCCAAGATCTGTTCGATGATAAAGAGATAGGACTTCCTAATGTTGTTACTAATCCATTACCAAATAATGAAGTCAATTTGATAGAAATAGAAAGTAGCTCCAAGGATCCTACTCGTCTAGCCACAATTGTGGACGAGAGCCCTTTTGAATTTAATAAATCTTCTTTCTGCTACATGATGTCTTGGGATGAAATCTTAGAACAAAAGGGAAAAGGGTCTAAAACAGTCAATCTCCTCACACGATCCGGTCGAGTGATTATCAACAAAGACCCAAGGGATGAAAATCCTCCTAAACAAGAAAAAGCTTCATCATCAAATAAGCCTGACGATCCTCTCTTAGCCCAACTAAAGAAGACACAAGCAAACATCTCAGTTTGGGACCTCATAGGAGCATCCCACAAACATCATGAAATGTTGAGAAGGCCTTGGCTCAAATGACCATTTCCTCAGAAGCTACACCCGAAGATCTTACTTAAATGATTGGCCAAGTACAATTTGGCAATGTCATCACTTTCACTGACTTGGACCTCCTATCCTATGGAAACAATCATCATGAGGCCCTATACATAACTGCTAAGGTGAATGGATACCGAATGCCATGCATTTTGGTCGACAATGGTTCTGCAATCAACGTCCTTCCAAAGAAAGCCTTGTCATCATTAGGTCTCACCCACAAAGACCTTAAGCCATCAGGGCATACTGTATGAGGCTATGATTGTACTGCTAAAACTGCTTTGGGTTCAGTCGCGATACCTATAGAAATGGGACAAGTCACCATGAGCATCGAATTCCAAGTCATCGACATCCCAACATCCTTCAACTTACTGCTTGGCCGCCCTTGGCTGCACGACATAGGGGGTGTACCTTCATCTCTACACCAATGCATCAAGTTCAAACACAACGACATAATAGTCACCATACACGGAAAAATGGTTACTGCTAGACCTATCCTCAAAGTATAGGATAGCACTTCTGATTACTTATTCAGTGGATTTGAGATTGAGAAAGATAGCACCGTGAATGTCATAGAAACTTGCAACGAAAACGACTACTCTAAATCACTTTGGTTTTCCGGAAACCTTCCTATTTGGAGAATGATGCAAGTGAAAGGGTACTTTTTTGGCTTGGGACTTGGCAAACACTTACAAGGGATAACAGATCCACCGCCGGTTCCCCTACCACACACGAAGCATGGCCTAGGATACATCATTTCCATCCACGATGAAAGTGATGAAGAAGAGTGGGACTTCATTCGAATCAAGTGGAAAGGGACTGCCTACAGAAAGGACAATAACCCAAAGACCAAAGACTGCAACCTCGAACCATACCGAAAGACGCTCAACAGCTACTTCATTTGAGAAGGGGAATACATCCCGTACTTTATCTTTTCAGAACCATGGACTGACGATAAGGGAAAGCACCATTCGGTCTTTGAAATCTTCAATGACTATGACGCTTCTTCAGATGAAACAGAACCCATCCCACGAATCCTTAAATATTTGTGGGGCACAAAGGCAGAAATGACCAGCGAATGGGACTTTGTGTTGGGAGAAGACATGCTACGACAGTTCGAGAACCTGTGCCAGCTAGAAAACAGCCAAATCCATGCAATATCTAAGGGGAACGCTCCAACTACTGATTACACGAAGCTAATCCAGAAATGTGATGAGCCAATTCTAAACTAGCACGTCACTGGGGGACCAGTTGTTGATGAAGACTTCATGATCAAAGAGCTTAGTTGTACTCCCCATTCCCACAGGAAGATAGGCCATATAGCTTTCACTTTAGAGTTAGGCTCCACCTCTGATGAACTCACTCAAGAGGAAATTGAGGCGGTGGCCGAGCATGTATTCCCCTACTTCCTTAATGAAAACTTTGATCTTTTCGAGTACCCTGAGATTGCTAACATCGTGAATGATGAATTAACTAATAATAATCAATATAACGAAAAAGTTAATAATGAATCATATGATGAGATAGATCAAGAAAATGAACAAATTTTAAAAGAATTAGCAAAGCAAGTAGGTCGTTGTGGAAAGAATGGCCCTGTTGAAAATGAAGAAATGCAAACGGTAAATCTTGGGACAATAGAAGACCCCAGAGAAACAAAGATCGGTAGCTTCTTCAAAGGGGAAGACAGAGAAGCCTTAACACAGCTCCTCAGAGAATTTATCGACGTCTTCGCTTGGTCCTACAAAGATATGCATGGGTTTTATCAGTCGATCATAGAGCATAAGATACCGCTGCTACCCAACGCCAAACCAGTCAAACAGAAACTACGCAGAATTAAGCCCGAATGGTCAATGCAAGTGAAAGAAGAGAACACGAAACTCTTAAACGTAGGGTTTATCAAGGTGATTGAATATCCGGAATGGCTAGCCAACACAGTACAAGTGGCCAAATCGAATGGGAAAATATGAGTCTGTGTTGACTTCAGAGACTTGAACAAGGCGTCCTCTAAAGATGACTTCCCGCTACCAAACATAGACATGTTGGTCGACGGTACCGCAGCATATGAAGTCCGCTCATTCGTAGATGGTTTAAACAAGGTATAACCAAATTCTCATGGCAGAAGAAGAGCAGCACAAAACAGCGTTCACCACACCTTGGGGGACGTTCTGTTATACGGTCATGCCGTTTGGTCTGAAAAACACTAGGGCTACTTATCAAAGGGCAGTCACGACACTATTTCATGACATGATCCACAAGGAAATAGAGGTATATGTGGACAACATGATTATCCACTCAATGGGGACAGATGGTCAGCACTTCAGAGATCTCAGAAAATTCTTCAATCGATTGAGACAACACAAGATGAGGCTTAACCCCGCAAAATGCTCATTCGGGGTGTTCAAAGGGAAGGTCTTAGGATACATGGTCACCGAACGTGGCATAGAACCAGATCCCGCCAAGATAAATGCCATCATAGACATGCCTCCACCCAGAACACATAAAGAAGTGAAGGAATTCATAGGCAGACTCCAATACATCAGTCGATTCATCAATCAACTGACTACAATGTGCGATCCTATCTTCAAGCTACTCAAGAAAAACACGCCTCAAGAATGGACCGAGGAATGTCAAGAGGCATTCGAGAAAGTTAAGCACTACTTGACTTCCCCACCTATCCTGGTTCAACCGCACAAGGAGAAACCCTTAAAACTATACCTCACGGTTACTGACAACACACTAGGGGCTATGCTTGCTCAAGAACAGCCAGCTTCACACAGAGAGAATGCGTTCTACTTTGTTTGCTGTAGATTCCAAGGCAGTGAAGTCAACTATTCTCCACTCGGCAAGTCTTGCGCTGCTCTCGCTGGGTAACACAGAGACTAAAACACTACATGGAAGCCTTCTTGGTTTGTCTCATCGCACAAATGGATCCTTTGAAATACATCCTAGACAAATCAGATTTGTCTTCACGTCTGGCTAAGTGGTATTTCATGCTCACGGGATATGATATCACCTATGTCACTCAGAAATCCGTCAGGGGCAGTGTATTCGCAAATCAGTTGGACGAATTTCCTTGGGACAAAGTGAAGGAGGAAGACCCGCGATTCCCTGATGAGGACATCATGAGTATAGAAAACAAAATAAGTGGCAATTATTTTTTGACGGTGCAGCCAATAAGAGATGTTTCAGCATCGGAATGTTGTTGGTGGATCCTGACAACATCTATACTCCACTAGCAATACGTCTTGACTTTAACCCCACTAATAACACTTTCGAATATGAAGCTTGCATAGCGGGACATGAAGCAGCCCTAGAACGCAACATGACCGAACTCGAGGTATTTGGGGACTCCCAGTTGATCATCAATTAGACACTAAAAAAGTGGAGGATCCAAGATCCGACCCTTCAAAGATACAATGCCCACCTCCAAGAGTTGGTGCAACAATTCCAAAATGTCTCATTCCACTATCTCTCTAGAGACAAAAACTGGTTTGCTGACGCATTGGCTACACTTGCTTCCTTGGTCGAAATCCCTGGAGGAAAGGCAGTAAAACCCTTCAAAGTAACTCAGTGAGCGACTCATGCCTACTGCGCCGTCATAGACCTTTATGATTGCAAAGATAATTGGTTATCCGAATGCTCCATCATTGAGGACTGCGGAAAGAAAACATGGTACTATGAAATTTGGCATTTCATCCTAGATGGAACCATTCCGCCTGAGGTCGACAAGAAAACTCAAATTGCTCCAAGGAGACTGGCATCTAATTACGTCATCATTGCTGGCCGTCTATTCAAAAAATACTCTCAGGGGAACCTCCTTTGTGCCACCGAAGAAGAGGCCCAAGAAATAATGGACCATGTTCATCAAGGAGTATGTGGAACCCACATGAGCGGAAACATGATCGCCAAAAAGATCATCAGACAAGGGTACTTTTGGTTAACCATGGAAGCCGATTGTACCAGCATGGTCAAGAAATGCCATAAGTGTCAGATACACGCAAACCTTCAGCATGCATCGCCTTCCTTGCTGTACCCTATGACATCCCCTTGGCCGTTCTCAACATGGGATATTGATGTGATTGTAAAGGTTACACCCTCAGGAGCCAATGGGCACTGTTTCGTCTTAGTAGCCATCGACTATTTCACTAAATGGATCGAGGCAGCCACCTACAAAGTTTTGAATGCCAGAAAGGTAGAAAAATTTATCAAGCACAACATCATTTGCCGATATGGGGTTTCACAAGAGATAATATCTGATAATGGCTCCCATTTCGAGAAATAAACAGATCGCCTCTTAACAGAGTACAAAATCATAAAGCATAAGTCATCTCCTTACAGGCCTCAAACGAATGAAGCAGTTGAAGCCGCAAACAAAACGATCGAAGCCATCATCAGAAAAATGGCAGTCATTGGAAAAGATTGGCCTGACAAGCTACCCTTCGCACTTTAGGGATACCGCATTTCGGTCCGAACAGCTACATGAGGGACTCTATACACCCTCACATACGGAATGGAAGCTGTTCTACCAATAGAATTGGAAATACCATCACTAAGGGTTCTCCTAGAAAACCAAGTGAACAAAGTTGACTGGTTAGAAATTAGATACGAAGAGCTAGCCCTGCTAGACTAAAGAAGGCTGAAAGCAGCTGAGCACACTCAAGTTTACCAAAGAAGAATGGCAAGCGCTTTCAACAAAAAGGTCAAGACAAGAAACATCAGAGTAGGCGACCTGGTTCTTCGCAAGCACCGCCCTGGACCTTTCAACCCTCTAGGCAAGTGGGGCCCGAGATGGATAGGACCCTACATCGTAAAGAAGATATTCTCTGGGGGGGGGGGGAGCCCTTCAGCTGGTGGACTTAAATGAGGATCAACTACTAAAGTCGGTCAACATGAACAAACTCAAGAAGTACTTCGCGTAACTTGGACTCTTAAAAATGAAAAATCGTTCGATAGGTTGAAAATCCCGAAAGGGGAGGCCTAGGCAAAAATTAGAGCTTTCACAAGAAAAGAAGCCCGCTAGATTGAAAACCTGAAAGGGCGGTCTAGGAAAAAGCAAGGGTGTGCATTGAAAAAAAAAAGAGAGGCCTTGTCTCGCGATAGACTACCCTTCGGCCTAGAATAGAATTTTGTCCTTTTTCTCTAAAAAATGAACTACGTTAGACCTGAGCTTCTTATTTAATTGCTGTAAACAAGGAACATAGGCAGCCTTCGTGTTCGGTCTAATCAAATAAATAAATCAAATTTTGTCCTTTTATTAATCGAATGCATTTTATTAATAACAAAGGGAAAATCCTAACGACAACGACTAATTTTCTAAGCTAACAATCTTGAAAAAAATACTGATAAATAAAACTATCGGTTTATCAAAGTAATCTCTTGGTACTCTCTAGGATCTAGCCTTCCATTGACTTGGTAGGCCGACGGACATGATCACCCCCGTCATCTCGATCTCTCTTGCTCTTTGGACCCTTCAAAGAAGAATATTCTTCGAGGCGAGTAAAAACAGATTTCGAAAGCCTTTTGAAAACATGGGGCCTATCCAAAGCTTGCATCTTTTTGGGAAGACCCTTACCACGTCTCTCGTACCAATCCCCATCAAGAAAATCTTGGGTTGGATCAGTCTGTACATTAGCAGGATTAGATTGGGCCTCGCTCCTTCTCAAAATACTGCTCGTCACGAAGGAATCTCCTAGCAGTGAAAGCCGCAGATCATCAATGTTCTTCGGACTTGGGTGACCGGTATGAAGGAACCAATCCAAGTACTTGTCAGATAAGAAGACACTTACATCAAAAGTCTGAAGGTTTGACCAATGATCTCGATTAGTTCCTTCACACCTTGCTTGAGCTAACACCTTCGCAAACTCCACACCTATATAGGACACTTCGCGAGAGGCTCCTACGAAAAGATAAGTGTCCTGCTATTGGTCAAACTGACGTAGTATCCGCTTGGGAAAGTAGAAAGAGGAATCTCGCAAACCCGAAAGAACAACCCAGTCAAAACACTTGGTATTGGAAACATACTTGTTCAGCCTCCAATAAGGTGGACACCAAATAATATCTGCAGTGGCGGCTTTTGCAATCAACTTGGCCCACTCATCCACTGAAAGATCCTTGATTAGAAACTTCCTCATATGGTACATAAAGGGAGAATAATCCAATGGAGGAGCTATCAACTTGAGATGTTCCCTAAGCCAAATAGTCAACAAAAGAGAACTCCCATGATTCATGGCACCGGTCTTATGCAACTCATCAAGACCATGAAGGGTCTCACCCAAGATTAGCAGAATAATGTTCCTAGAATGTTTCCTAGCCTGCAGAATGATTTCTACCAATTAGGAGTCAACCAAGCCATCCCTGCATGTGAACAAAACATCTCCGAAAGAGAAAGGGCCAGAAAGTTCCATTTGTAAACATGGAAGGCCTCGTCATCTGAATCTCCGCTAAAGCGTTCAGGAAAAGAAGAGCAATCCACCCATCTGCGTTGAACCAACTCATAGCAAGTGTTAAGGGGGATCCCCAACAATTAGTTCAAAGCTTCTGAATGGTTCCTATCGAATTTAGGAATAGCAATCTCACCAGTCAAAGGCATATCCAAGATAATAGCAAATTCCTTAACGGTAGGAACCATCTCATTAAGAGAGAAATTAAAGAGATGAATAGAGGGATCCCAAAATTGAGCAGAGCCCTGTAGAAGATTCCAATCTAGTTGGAGGTTCTTTAAAGTGAAAAGGTTTCTGAATTCGAATTCTGCAATAAACTTATTGCGAGATCGATTATGAAACGACCTCACAAAATTCCTCGATGCTTGCTTGAACGCTTCGACTACATCGGACGACAGAGAAAAATCATCAACTATCATGGACGTTGGGACGATCTCCTTGGAAGCCATGGATCACAGGGTTGGAAAAGAAGGTAAGAATTCGACCCTAACAAGATATCTCTGTTATTTGAGAGGCCTGAATGAGTTATCTGGCCGGACTACAGGGTGATTATATAGGGGAAAACTGACAGAATCCTGTTTGAAGAAGAAAAGAACTCTTCCTGAGTAGCGTGTCTCGCGCGAGATACCTTGTCCCGCGCGATACAACCCTCCGGAAAAATCAGCAGCCTTCCTGCAAAAGCGAATGATCTAGCCCCGACTTGACGAAGCAAGTCCCAAAACCTGCAAATGCAGTTCCTAATATGCAATGTATGCATCAAAACCAGGCTCAAATCCTTGACCTTGTAGGGGAAATATAGGGTCTTGATCTTGATACTGAGGCCGGATATGTGATTGAATCGTGTATAATCCACTTTCCGAATAAAGTATTTCGACCCTTAATGCCTGGGTTTACTCAAAATCTTTATTGGGATAAGACAATCACGCAATTTGTTTTCTAGGCAAAGAGAACAAATCAAAAACTTGAGAATTGTTTTGCTTTCGTTATTGTTGTATCACTTGTGTTTTTCATTCTGTTTACAACTGAGATCAATCTCTGTATATATACAGATGGAGAGGTATCAGATAAAGGGTACAATCAAAAGACATGACTTTAGCCAAGCGATGTGTCTTTTCATTTTGAACTGGCACCCATTCAGGAACTGCTCGGCCGAGTTAAGGGACTCGCTCGGCCGAGCACATATGTCTAGTGAAATTCTGCCAAGCTGCACGACTGTGTCTTATGAACTGCACGGCCGTGTTGTTCATACTGCTCGGCCGAGCAAGGTACATGCCTCGGCCGAGCAAGACTCTCCAGAAACTTAGCCAATCTGATATGCTCTGCTCGGCCGAGTCAAGGACTCTGCTCGGCCGAGCACATCAGCAAAATGTGCTACCCTTTAACTTTTACTTCTTTATCGAGATTGACTTCGTTTTAGCTCAAATGAGTGTGTACTCCACACTTTTCCTTACTCGTATCTGAGTCTAATACGAATCACATTGATCTCTTAGTAAATCACCATTATAATAAAATAAGTTGATGATTACAAAATCACCAACAAATTCCCTCCATTTTAGTGTAATCCTTTGATTTACTAAACTTTAAAAATAACGAAACAAACGAATGCATAAATGAAAATGTCTTGCGATTGAATTTTCATCTTAGTATAATACACATTTCAAATACTCGAGAATTGGGGTGTCGTAACGATTGAACCCGTCAACTCATATGAATACCTGAAGATACTATACATATAAGTTCAGTACAATTCTCTTTATTTAACCTTGACACTATTACAAGCCATGTGTCCATATCCAATAGTGAACATATAGGAAGCCAAGTCCTAGCTTCTTGAAGCGGCAAAACTTCATGTCCACATAGGTAGTTCCTTTAATCTTGCACCTGCATTTGCAATTTTTCAAAGGAACTATTAAGAAGATATTCTTCAACCTAACCTTTACTTGCAGGTCTGAACACATACCTTGGGAAAGATAATAACATGTGTTCCAATCTCCAACTGCGAGCTTTCCACATTGAATTCAAGCTTCTAACATTGTATTAGAAGGGAATTGGGTATCTCACAATTAGAGGATTAAATGGACTTTAATCCCATTCCCATTGCAGACTTATTTACCAAGTCTCTGGCTAACCCCTTCGTCAAGTGGTCAGTCAAAGTTTGTTGCGACCGAACAAACTCAACAGATATCACACCATTCATGATTAACTCCCGAATCATACTATGTCTGACACCCAAGTGTCTAGACTTGCCATTATAAATCTGACTATAGGCCCTAGCCAAGGTGGCAGCACTATCACAATGAATAGACATTGGTGATATCGGTTTTGGCCATAATGGAATATCATATATCAAGTTCCGAAGCCACTCCGCTTCTTTTCCAGCAGCAGCCAATGCTACAAACTCAGATTCCATTGTAGAATGTGTAATACATGTCTACTTTTTGGAAGCCCAAGAAATGGCCCCTCCTCCAAGCAAGAACATCCAACCACTAGTAGAAGATGAATCTTTTTGGTTGATCCAACTAGCATCTGTGTAACCTTCTAATATAGAAGGATGTCCACTATAACACAAACCATAGTCCATAGTACCTTTTAAGTACTTGAACACCCTTGTTATAGCATGCCAATGCTGTCTACTAGGATTACTAGTAAACCTGCTCAATCGTCCAACTGCATAAGCAATATCAGGTCGAGTGCCCGTCATAGCATACATCAAACTGCCTATGGCTTTTGAGTATTCGAGCTGTGACACAGGTTTACCAGTGTTTGATACAAGTTTCTCAGTAGGATCCATGGGAGTGCTAACTTTAGAACAATTATCACAATTAAACCTCTTGAGAATTTTCTCAATATAATGAGATTATGAAATTGCAATTCCCTTGTTCATCCGTTTAATCTTTATACCAAGAATTACGTCGGCTTCTCCCATGTCCTTCATAGAAAACTTTGATGACAAAAACTTCTTAGTTTCATCAACTACATTTTGGTCTGTGCCAAAAATCAACATGTCATCAACATATAGGCAGATGATTACACCTTTATTGGATTCATCAAATCTGCTATATATACATTTGTCGGACTGATTTAATACAAAACCATTCGACAAAACAACCTCATCAAACTTTTGATGCCACTGCTTAGGTGCTTGCTTCAGCCCATACAATGACTTAATTAACTTACATACCTTATGCTCATTACCTGGCATAACAAATCCTTCTAGTTGTTTCATATACACTTCTTCTTCCAAATCACCATTTAAAAATGCTGTTTTGACATCCATTTGATGGATCAATAGATTCTGAATAGCTGCCAAAGCTATTAGTAATCTAATAGTAGTGATACGAGCAACCGGTGCATATGTATCGAAGTAATCGATCCCTTCCTTTTGTCTAAAGCCTTGGATTACCAATCGAGCTTTAAACTTGTCAATTGTTCCATCGACTTTCATCTTCTTTTTGAAGATCCATTTGCACCCCAAAGGTTTACAGCCTGGTGGTAAATCAGACAAGACCCATGTATTATTTTCCACAATAGAACCAATCTCATCATCGATGGCTTCTTTCCAAAAACCAGCGTCTCGAGATTTTATTGCTTCATCATAGGTTCTTGGATCCTCCTCTATACTATAACAGTAAGAGTATTGAGATTCAATTTGATCTCTTGATCCCATAACTAAATATAGTTGAAAATTAGAACCATATGATTTAGCTTTCCTTATTCTTTTACTTTTACGAGGTTCGGGTGTCTCACTTGGTAGCTCAATCAAATGATTATTCATTTGAGATTCAGCCGAAATACTTATCAATTCTTAACTTAATGGTGAATAAATATTCAACCAAAGCAAGTAGATCCGCATACTCACAACACATTATTAAATGCGTGGCTATGCATTTGAACAAACTCACAACGCATCTAATGATGGTGGCTATGTTCAAAATGGGATAATCTTACATTAAGAATTGAAAGCCTTTCGAAATATTACATTTTCCACCGAGCATGCCATTATGAAGAATTGATAACAACAGAAGAAATCATATAAATAGAACTAGGAATTTTATTTAAATTTAACATAAACATCCCATTATAACCAAATCCTAAAAATACACCAAACTTCGATAAGGTAAACTTATCGGATTTATATACTTGTTTGTATCCACACTTGTTCAATACAGGACCAGAAATGAAGTTTTAGTACATACAATACTTTAAACAAAGAAATAGTTTTTCCCGAACTAAATTCCAATACCACACTTCTTTTCCTTGAATAGTAGCGGAATGGTCATCACCCATGTAAAGAACAGATTCGTCTTCCATTGGTTCATATGTTTTAAACCAACAACGATCCTTACAAACATGAGTTGCGCCTTTCTTGTTGTTTCCAACACGACAATCCTTCTTAAAGTGACCAGATTTACCACACTTCCAACATGCCAATTTAGGCTTCTTGTTGGAACCAGAACCATTGTCATTGAAACTACGTTTCTTTCCTTTGTTTTTATTATTTCCACCCTCATCAATCATATTGACCGAGGGTCTAGCAACTTCCTTTCCTTTGCTTTGTCATCCTCTTGTGCCCTAAGAGATTCCTCTATGCGCAAGTGACTACCAAGTTGAACCAAAGACAGATCGTCTTTACCATGTTTCAAAGTGTGTTTGAAATCCTTCCAGGAGGGAGGCAACTTATCAATCACACTTGAAACCGATATTGACTCATCCATCTTCAACCCATGTTGTCTATATTGTCCAAGGATTCTAAGGAGTTCATTGAACTGTTCCATGACAGGTCTTGAATCGACCATCTTGTAATTATTAAAATTACTCACAAGGAACTTCTTACTAGAAGCATCCTCTGCCATGTACTTGGATTCAAGAGAATCCCATAACTCTTTAGCAGATTCCTCATTTTGATAGATGTCAAATAGAGAATCAGACATACCGTTTAAAATGTGTCCTCTGCAGATGTAGTCATCGTTCTCTCACTTTGATCTTCGTCTGATTGCTTCCAAGTTGTCATCTTCAAGCAATTCCGGAATAGGGGTAGATAGAACATACACCACTTTTAACGTTGTTAAAAGGAAGTGCATCTTCTTCTGCCAACGCCTGAAGTCTAGTCCTTCAAATTTGTCTAGCTTTCCAAACTTTGTCGTCATCTCCTTCAAAGTACTTCCACCAGCCATGAGTATCACAAATACTTTATTCGTTTGTAGGAGAAATATAGGGTCTTGATCTTGATACTGAGGCCGGATATGTGATTGAATTGTGTATAATCCACTTTCCGAATAAAGTATTTCGACCCTTAATGCCTGGGTTACTCAAAATCTTTATTGGGATAAGACAATCACGCAATTTGTTTTCTAGGCAAAGAGAACAAATCAAAAACTTGAGAATTGTTTTGCTTTCGTTATTATTGTATTACTTGTGTTTTTCATTCTGTTTACAACTGAGATCAATCTTTGTATATATACAGATGGAGAGGTATCAGATAAAGGGTACAATCAAAAGACATGACTTTAGCCAAGCGATGTGTCTTTTCATTTTGAACTGGCACCTGTTCAGGAACTGGTCAGCCGAGTCAAGGGACTCGCTCGGCCGAGCACATATGTCTAGTGAAATTCTGCCAAGCTGCACGTCCGTGTCTTATGAACTGCACGGCCGTGTTGTTCATACTGCTCGGCCGAGCAAGGCACATGCCTCGGCCGAGCAAGACTCTCCAGAAACTTAGCCAATCTGATATGCTCTGCTCGGCTGAGTCAAGGACTCTGCTCGGCCGAGTACATCAGCAAAATGTGCTACCCGTTAACTTTTACTTCTTTATCGAGGTTGAGTTCGTTTTAGCTCAAACGAGTGTGTACTCCACACTTTCCCTTACTCGTATCCGAGTCTAATACGAATCACATTGATCTCTTAGTAAATCACCATTACAATAAAATAAGTTGATGATTACGAAATCACCAACAAACCTAAATGGTCATTTCATTCCAACACGGAAGTCGAGAAAGTTAAAAAATTAACTAGACCTAGGATTAGGAATTAAGAAGATCTTGTTGTTGTGCTACCTACGTGCTAACATGTACAAGAAAAGAAAATTGTCTGGGCCCACCCGGCCAATATTTACAAGTTTTCAAGAGATGAATGGGGAGAAAGGGGGATCACGCCATCAAGTTCCCCGAGCTGCCGACACCTCTATCATCTTCACCGCCGCCGGGGCTACCGTCCCTCCTTGACCATTTGGCTCAACAAGATGGGGTCACTGCATAGGCTATCATTGACGCCGTCAAAGCTGCCTTTTGAAATAGCCTCTCGGACAGATCCGACACTATAGACATCAGGCCAGCCATCCTGCTCGCGCTGTGGTCATAATCCTCCGCGAACATGATGACCTGTTAAACAAAGAAAAGGTGCTCAGATGAATTCGGACATACACACATGTGGACGAATACGGGAAACAATATAAACAAGAAGTGTACCGAAGATGCATGGGGAGGGTGACGATAACCCTCCGAAATCTGATCTGGGGTCACAATATGACCCATCATCTGCATACCTCCCATCATGTACGTGTAGATCGGAGGACCATAATTTGGTGCAAAAGTCACAGGACCCGTATACTATGACGAAGAGCTTGGGGCTGACAAACCTGACGCAGAGGCAGAAGCAGAAGCTCGATCACATGACTGCCTACCACCTACCACAAGGGGACCCATCAAGGGAGGCAAGAACTCCTCATATGAACCCCTCGGACAACGCAATTCATCGCCGCATAGCCATTCACAAGATGGGCATAATCCCTGTCAGGAATGAAGTGGGTAGGGTGCATCGCCCTAGGCAGATCCTCCGGCACCCTATATGGAAGTGAACCCCCGCCATGGTGAGGGAAGATTCTCTCACCTAGATACATGGTATCCCCCTCCAGCGATAGCAAGATCCTATGCACATCGGTGACATCCCAGGCACGTTGAACCTCTCACTCCAACTAGGTCCACGGGTACAAGCCCTGTCGCTCGAAATTGAAGCCATCCAACAAAACCCGAGCCTCCTCGACAGTCAAGGTCCAATCCTCTCCCTCTTCCTTGTCCACAGCCCGGTTGGAATGACCCCACCTCCTAATATCCGAAAACTGAGGATCCCGGTTATCCAGCTCAAATTTATGCAGTGAAAAGACAGCATATCCCATATCTGTACAAGAAAGCAGAACATATTTAGTACAAAAGCGCAGGCAAAATGTGCAGATAAAATGACAAAGACAGAATCAAAAACATACCTCCCAAGCATAGGAATACCATGACATGGTATCCCTGGTATGCCTACATGCCTCATCCATGGCATGATAGCAGAAAGCCAGCCCAGCTGAGCCCCAGTCATAGGTCCTCACCAGGTCCAGATCATTCAGCAACCCTAACAGAGCAAGGCAAGCCGTGGAGGAATGATTAGCAAAGATAGTCTCTGATAAGATATACCAGAGAGCACCTCTCACCAATCGATCCGTGTCGGCATTTGGCTTATCAGCATAGGCCAAGAGTTGGTCACGGAGGGGCGATAACTCAGCAGCAAATCCCTTAACCTTTTTAGGGGCAAAACCTATCAACCACCGCCACTCAGCTGGATTCACAGGTTTGAAACCCGTAGTCTTCGGGAGGGCAATGCCAGTGAATTCCAACCCGGTGATGGCCATAAAATCAGTCAGGGTCATCATAGCCTCCCCGAAGCGAAGATGGACCGTGTGGGTAGTGTCCCACCACCTCTCCCTAATCGCTTGAAGGACTTGAGGAGTCCACCTCATCCCTCGGATGTTATCAACAAAAGTAAGGAGCCCCGTCTGAGCCATCCAAGCCCGGACTCCGTTCAAAACCTTGACTTTGTCCCATAAAGTCTTGGCAAATTTGGCACTTCCACGATAGTTCTTGGTCACCCTATATGACTGCAAAACAGATAAAAGACAAGAGAGAAATGTCAGAAATCATCCCATAGCAAAACTTCAAAGAAATAAGAGAAAATTTTCATTGAGGCATTTCATCAAACACTTGGCGTGCACACTAGAAAGCCATGTTCAAGGAAGCATTTGGCTACCCGAATCAACCCCTCCTACAATCCATGGTGTGTAGGGAACTCATATACATGCCAATGCAACAACAATATCCAACAACATCAACAAAAAACGAAGCATGCAATGATAGAACCTAGTTCTAAGACAAAGAAAGAAAATAGCCAATTTGATGAATTGGGGGGAATTCAAAAACATGGATTCAATTCAATGCAAAGTATTGAAATTTGAAATTTTCTATGGCTTAGCAAAGTGAGATGAAACTCACAAAGTGAGACGAAACTCACAAGTATTGTCCTTAGTGTTGGCAACACTAACAACAACACACACCAATTCGAAAAAAAACACAAATAAATAGAAATAAATCTAATTTGCAGCGAAAGAATAAAAACAATACACAAGAATATAATTATTATCAAGTTATATAAATATATAACTTGATGGGTGCCAGGAGGGCAAGACCTTTCTATTAATAATATAAATTCAATACAAGGTCAAAGAAGTTCCCTTAATGATAAATAATCATTAACTCAAGGAACAATAAATAAAGAACTCTCTCTTAAAATGAACACTCAAAACCTCACAAAATATGAAAATCTATATGAAAATCTCGAGTGTCGGACAGAGTGTTGCCAACACTGAATGGCAACACTTGAAAAGCAGAATTCTTTTCTTGTGCAGATTTGCGTTTTCTGAATTGGATGATCTTCAATAAAGATCTACTGCACTATTTATAGGCCTCCAAAACTTGGAGCCTACTCAAAATGATTAGATAACAAGCTTGAGTTTGTTTCCTCCTTTTTAGCATTCTCGCCTCATTTGTAGAAGACTAGGTCTTCATGGCTTCTTTTGCTTGTACCTCTCAGCTGTAGATGCCTTGTACTCTGACTTGATCTCCCCCTGAATAGCTAAATAATATCTCCTTTACTTGGTCATTAATTAATCATATAAACCACAAGTTTATATATTAATTTTCTTCTCTTCTTCATGAATTACGCCTGGGCACTTTCTGTTGACCTATTCAAGCTCATCTAAAGCAGACTAACAATTGATATTAAAACATTAATTTACACATTATTATTTATGAAAAATACAGTAACTATTTTGGTGTTGCCAAATCCAAATGGCAACACTTGTGGCAACTAGTGGCAACACTGGTTTGCAACACTTGGGACAACATTCATGGCAACACATGATCTAACATTAACAAAATGAGATTGAGAAAAAAACAGTCTTACCAAACCCTCATGGATGGCATGGGAAATGTGCATAAATAAAATTCCTAAAGGGTCACACACAAAGAACAAATTTGAAATTGGCTGAAAATTTGGATTCGGAGATTGTCACGACTCGTGACCAGGAGCACTACTCGCGCCCTGGGTCATGACTCGTGTCAACGGTCATGACTCGCGCCTTTAAATCAGTACGACTGTGTTTTGAGGTACGACTCGTGGATTTGTGCATTTTGGGGTTAAGGACAACTCGTGCCCTCAGACACAACTCGTGCCTTCAATCAGCATGAGTGAAAATATTGGAATGACTCATGGTACAAAGGAATTAGCAAAAGGCATGACTCGTGCCCTCCAGCACGACTCATGCCCGCGGCTAATTTTGGTCAGTACACTATGTCCTTTGCTAATTAGGTTTTTGGTTTAAACAAGGATTCTCTCTAAGTGTTAGGGATTTATAACAAGTATAAATATAATCCTTTGCCTAGCCATAAACAAAAAATTGATTTAGGGTTTATGAAACTCTAAAGTTTTGATTTTGATTGAGAATCAAATATCAAAAATCACCCAAATCAATTCCATAATTTTGCCATAGATTATTGAAAGGTGTTTTAATAATCGGAGGATCATCTAGCAATCCTACAAGATTAGATCTTGGTTCATTCGTGTGTAGATTACAGATAGAGGGTGATTCCATTATCACCTAAAGCTTGAAGATTCATTACTCACAAGGAAGACCAAGGAGAAAATCAAAAGTTCATCAATGATTCAAAGATTCGTTTTTCCGATTCGTTTTGAGCAACAAAATCGCAACTAAGGTATGCAAATCTATTTCATGGTTTTATCTATTCATGTTAAACGGATTCAAGGATAGGGTTTTGTTGTTTTATAAAGTTCTTCCGCTGCGTTTGTAACCCCAAAACCCTACAGTTGTATCAGAGCCACGTTTTATCATGATTAGGTTAAAATTGGCATGCAAGATTTAATTTGATTAAATGCTTTACATGCTATATAAAATAGATCTATGATTTTATGTGTGTTGTTTTTGAGAAAAATAATTATATGTGATATACCATGATTGTGATTAATATAATTAATCTTCTACATAGGTTATTGATCTGTTTAATGCGATTAATTGGATTAGTAAATTTTCAAAAATTAAAATAAATTGTTTGTTTTGAGGTATCTTGTGAAGTCTTATGTTCATGATTATGTACACATAAGTTTCATAATATAATCATGCGATGTATGTTACTATGTGTAAAACCTTCTAAAATTTTAAGTTTTATGCCACCCCTTGATTAGAACACTTGGGAAATTTTGGAGTATTTTGATGTAGTTTCGACTAAGTTAGGTGTATCATTATATCTTAATTTGTGATCAAGATGTGATAACGGTTGATGTATTTTTGACTCAGTTTGGTGCATCGTTCCGTGTCTCATACGTTTGAAAGAGGTTTTAACTTAATTGGTGCTTTCAAATGAGATTTGACCTAAGGCATAGATGAGATTTAAAACATGTGTTGACATATGATGTCTAGAAATCTCATAAAAGATCGAAGAGTCATATATGATATCATTGATGTTATCTACATAATTGCTTGATTTCGGGCATTGACTCAATTAAACCAAAATCAAGTGAAATATGGATCTTAGCCCATTATGATTATATGATACATGCTTGTATTTGAAGGTGTATAATTTATTGGGAGTATTTATGAAATACATTATTTGCTCTTAGATGGTAAATGCGTTGATACTTATATGTTTTATTGTTTGTATATCTTATTGTAGTAATGGCAACTAACAATAATTAACCCCTGTCACTGCGATCCGTCCTTGAGAAGGACAAGCTCGAAGAGAATGATACAAACTATTCTGATTGGATCAGAAGCCGACGAATTGTTCTAAGGCAAGAGAAGAAAATGTACGTTCTTGACGAACCCATTCCACCTCAATCTGCTGTTAATGCTTCAAGGGCAAATAAGGATGCACATAAGAAACATGTTTATGATTCTAATGATGTTGCATGCCTTATGCTTGCCACCATGTGTAAGGCTCTTCAGAAGGACCTTGATCACATGGAAGCTTCTTTTGATCTAGCTGAGCACTTAAAGGAAATGTTTCAAGTGCAAGCTAGACAAGAGAGGTATGATGTGGTAAAGGCCCTAAATGCATGCAAGATGTAAGAGGGACAGTCGGTTGGTGCTCATTTTCTTAAGATGAAAGGACATATTGAGCCTCTAGAAAGGCTGGGAAATCCTATGAGTTTGGAACTCGCTACGAATATGATATTGAATTCATTGCCTGAAAGTTATGGTCATTATATAATGCACTATCACATGAGTGACATGGATAAGAATCTCTCGAAATTGCATGTGAGGCTTAAAACTGCAGAGAAGAATATAAAGAAGCCTGAAATGGCAAATGTGTTAATGGTTAATAAAGGTAAATGGTTCAAAAAGGATGGCAAAGGTAAAGCAAGTGTTGCTAAGCCTAAGGAAAAAGTTGCCAATGCCGGAGATGCAACACCCAAAGTATCTCAAAAGGATGCGATTTGCTATCATTTCCAAGAGGTTGGTCGTTGGAAGCGAAATATTATGGCTTATAAGGAAGGCCTAAAGGCAAAGAAGGGCAATACGATTGCTACTGATTCAGGTATCTATGTGATAGATATTTTCCTTTCTATTTCTAGTTCATGGATATTGGATACCGGATGTGGATCTTACATTTGTTTAAATGTCCAGAGACTAAGGAATAGGAAGCTACTCAAACAAGGTAAAGTTGACCTACGTGTGGGGAATGGAGTAAGAGTTGCTGCATTAGCCGTAGGAACATATGATATAACTTTACCTAGTGGACTAATACTTGTTTTGAACAATTGTTATTATGTTCCAGATTTGAGTAGGAATATTATTTTTGTTTCTTTTTTGGATAATGAAGGATTTAAGTTTCTTATTGAGAATAAGAAATTTTCTATTTATTTAAATGATATGCTCTATTGTATTGCAAATTCATTTAATGGCCTTTATGTTCTTGATGTTGAGAAACAAAATAATGTTGAAGATATTTATCATGAAAATAAGAAATCTAAACCGAATGACGTGAACAACACGTTCATATGGCATTGCCGGCGTGGTCATATAAATGAGAAACACATATCTAAACTCCATAAGGATGGACTTTTAGACTCACATGATTATGAATCATATGAGGTATGCGAATCTTGTTTATTGGGAAAAATGACCAAACCACCCTACACTAAGAGTAGTGAAAGGGCTAGTGACTTATTGGGCCTAATACATACCGATGTAAATGGACCAATGAGCAGCATTGCTAAGGGAGGATTTTGGTATTTCATTACGCTCATCGATGACTTATCTAGATATGGATATGTCAATCTGATGAAGTCCAAAAGTGAATCGTTTGAGATGTTTAGAACATTTCAAAATGAAGTACAAAATCAACTTGGCAAAACTATTAAAGCACTTCGATCTGATCGTGGTGGTGAATATTTGAGCCAAGAGTTTGACAATCCTCTAAAAAACTGTGAAATTGTTTCAGAGTTGAATCCACCTGGAACACCACAATGGAATGGTGTGTCCAAAAGGAGGAATAGAGCCTTGTTAGACATGGTTCGTTCGATGATGAGTCAAGTTGACCTTCCTATTTCCGTTTGGGGACATGCATTAGAGACTGCTGCGTTCACACTGAATAGAGTCCCTACTAAATTGGCTCCTAAGACCCCACATGAGATGTGGCATGGAAGAAACCTAGTTTATCTTTCATGAAGATTTGGGGTTGTGAAGCTTATGTGAAGAGACTTGTCTCTGATAAATTAGCTC
Organism: Adenophora triphylla var. japonica; assembly: GCA_022495995.1. Taxonomy (NCBI): domain Eukaryota; kingdom Viridiplantae; phylum Streptophyta; class Magnoliopsida; order Asterales; family Campanulaceae; genus Adenophora; species Adenophora triphylla. The sequence continues at coordinate 53,689 of JAFEMH010001100.1, read as the reverse complement.
CTAAATCTGACAAGGTTATTTTCGTTGGTTATCCTAAGGAAACCAAAGGGTATTATTTCAAAGTGTTTGTTGCTCAATATGGTACTTTTCTTGAGAAACAGTTTCTCAATAAAACATCTAGCGGGAGTAAAATTGATCTTGAAGAAGTTTAAGAACCCGAAACTAACATGGAACCATTAGTAGGGACGGAACCAAGTCCACAAGGAGTTATGGAACCGGTTCAAGATCCACAAGTCCATCGTAGATCTAATAGGTTACGATCCACACTCGAGAGATATGGATTTCTCGTGTCAGAAAGTAATGAAGTGGAAGTAATTGAGAATGATGAACCTACTTCCTATCAAGAGGCGATGACCACTCCTGATTCGGACAAATGGCGAGAAGCCATGGAATCTGAATTATAATCCATGTCGGATAATCAAGTTTGGAACTTGATTGAGCCACCTGAAGGTGTAAAAACTATAGGGTGCAAATGGGTCTTCAAGAAGAAGACTGACATGGGTGGGAAGGTGTGTACTTACAAGGCTAGACGTGCAGCAAAGGGGTTTTAGGCAAGTTCATGGCATTGACTATGATGAAACCTTTTTGCCTGTTGCAATGCTGAAGTCTATTAGAATTTTAATTGCCATAGCCGCGTATTATGACGACGAGATATGGCAAATGAATGTCAAAACAGCTTTCCTAAAAGGGAAGTTACTCGAGGATGTGTATATGACACAACCTGAAGGTTTTGTCGATCCAAGAAATTCTAATAAAGTGTGCAAGTTGCAAAGATCCATATATGGATTGAAGCAAGCTTCAAGGAATTGGAATCTTTGTTTTGATGAAAAGATCAAGGAGTTTGGTTTTGTAAAAAATAAAGATTAACCTTGTGTATACATAAAATTTAGTGGAGCACAGTAATATATCTAAAATTATATGTCGATGATATCTTACTCATTGGAAATCACATTCCTGCACTTCAGACTGTCAAGTCTTGGTTAGGAAAGTGTTTCTCAATGAAAGATATGGGTGAAGGCGCCTTCATCCTTGGTATCAAGATCTGTAAAGATAGATCTAAAAGGATAACTAGTTTGAGTCAAAGTACTTACATTGACAAAGTTCTTAGAAGATTTAAGATGGAAAATTCTAAGAGAGGTAACTTGCCAATGGGTCATGGTGTTACTCTTAGCAATACTCAGTGTCCTAAGACAATTGGTGAGCGAAAGAGGATGAATGAGGTTCCATATATCATGTATGCCATGATTTGTACTAGACCCGATGTCTCGTATGCTCTAAGCATGATGAGTCGATACCAATCTGATCCTAGTGAGAACCATTGAATAACAGTCAAGACGATCCTTAAGTACTTAAGAAGGACTAAGGATGCATTCTTGGTCTTTGGAGAGATGGAAGATGATCTTGTTGTAAGAGGTTATATAGATGCAAGCTTCCAAACCGATAAAGATGGTCTCTGATCGCAGTCGGGATTTATGTTTATGCTTAACGGAGGTGTGATATGTTGGAAGAGTTCTAAGCAGAGTACTATAGCCGATTCTACAACTGAGGCCGAATATATAGCGGCATCCGATGAAGCTAAGGAGGCAGTTTGGATCAAAAACTTCATTAGTGATCTGGAAGTTGTTCCAGGTATCACTAATCCGATGGAACTGTATTGTGACAATAATGGTGCCATTGCGCAAGAAAAGGAACCAAGGTCACATCAGTGATCCAAACAGATACTTAGACGTTTCCATCTCATTTGAGAATTCATTGATAGGGGAGACATTAAGATATGCAAAGTATCAACCGATGATAACATTGGGGATCCACTTACAAAGCCCCTCGCACAAGCAAAGCATGATGGTCATGTTAGGTCCATGGGTATACGATACATAGATGGAGCCTAGTGCAAGTGGGAGATTGTTGGTGTAATGCCCTAGGCATTTAGTTATGTTTGACTTATAACTTAACACCGCTATATAATCATCTTTATCATTTATTATAGATAATGTTTATTTGGTTTATTATATGTTTGCATGTTTATTATAATAACCTGCGTCCCTATCTATTGAGAATAACTAGTATAAGTTGGTAATGGATAATCATGGAGATGATTATATGCATGAGATGCACATTACACTTATGGGTACTTGTTAGAGAACAAGGTACTGGACATGGCCTACCGATGAGATTTATGACATGGTCTATAGTCATATATGTCATGATTAAATCTCATGATAGTCGTGTCATTGGAATCCTTTGTACCTGAGATTATCATAGTCTTCCACATGATGAACATTGTGTTTGATGTAGTCTAACACTATCTTTAATAGGATAGCAATAAGGGCTATGTTAGTGTGAGTACCCAAATCTATATCGCAACCTTTTATAAGTGCCTTTTTATATAATAAAAGTGTATTAGGGGTGTTTTAGTACATTCACATCTCATTCCTAGGCATCAGAGGGCCTTTCGTAAGTTTCTTAGTCTGGAAGTACCCATAGGACGTTAAATCCTGGTCTAAGGACCTATGGGGAATTATCCAGGTTGGACCTTTAAGGAATTATTCAAGAAGGTTCCAGGCAGTTCCTTGGCGCCAGAAAGCGGTTATGGCTCATCCCGTCGTGCGACACATCGAGCCATGGAAAATCACAACGCAAGGTCGTGCGACGGACTTAGCCATTTCCATGCAGCGATAAATCAAAGCCTCCTCCTCGCATTTCTAGATCCCTCTCTAGCCTCCCTACTATGACTCTGCCCAAATTATGCCAAACTCTCCTTTCTCCTCATACACAACACAAACACACATCAATTATTTCTCAATTCACACTTTCTAACACACAATTCAATCTCTCCTTCATACACTTTCACACATATTGAAGATTCAATGTTCCTTCTGGGTTCTAACCCTCCTTCTGAAGCTAAATTGAAGATCTCTATACCTAACTTAAGTGGCTCACAAATTGTATTTCTCTCATTTTTGTAATGAAAAGCAAAGCACATAAACACGCATTCTCGTCTCACACATTTGCTCACACATTTGAATGATTTGGATGTTTTCATTGAAAGACTCATTCGCAAGGCGTGTTGGGTAAACTCTAAGTTCTTCCCAACATGTAACCTGACCCCCGAACCCTCTCTCTTATTTCATAAAAGGTTTTTCAATGTTTTCCATAAAATGGCGTGGTGACTCCTTTCTTTCACTTTTACATATTTCTCATCCCATTTCCAAAACACTATTTTCACACGGGGTATGTTCAGTTAGCATGGTTGGATTCATGTAGGGAAGAATGATAAGTCAAGATGGGATTTGTCCCTCTCGTTGAGAGAGATGTTTGCTTGGGCCCCTCGATGAATAGTGTTGAAGAAATGTGTGGCCACACTAAGGGATTGTGAGATTTGATCTATCAAGGAATCAAGCTTTGATGTTATATTAATTGGGTGGATATAATGGTTTGCTAGAAACAACTTATGTCTTGTGAGGTCAATGTTTCAGCTCACTACCAACATAAATATAATTCCTTAAGGTTCACACACAAAGAACAAATTTGAAATTGGTTAAAAATTTGGATTTGGAGATTGTCACGACTCGTGCCCTGGGTCACGACTCGTGCCAATGGTCATGACTCATGCCAATGGTCACGACTCGTGCCTTTAAATCTGTACAACTGCGTTTTGAGGTACGACTCATGGATTTGTGCATTTTGGGGTTAAGGACAACTCGTGCCCTCAGGCACGACTCGTGCCCTCAATCAGCACGAGTGAAAATATTGGCACGACTCGTGGTACGACTGAATTGGCAAAAGACACGACTCTTGCCCGCGGCTAATTTTGGTCCGTACGCTCAGTCCTTTGCTAATTAGGTTTTTGGTATAAACAAGGATTCTCCCTAAGTGTTAGGAATTTATAACAAGTATAAATATAATCCTTTGCTCAGCCATAAACAAAACATTGTTTTAGGGTTTATAAAACTCTAAAGTTTTGATTTTGATTGAGAATCAAATATCAAAAATCACCTAAATCAATTCCATAATTTTGCCATAGATTATTGAAAGGTGTTTCAATAATCGGAGGATCATCTAGCAATCCTACATGATTAGATCTTGGTTCGTTCGCGTGTGGATTACCAATAGAGGGTGATTCCTTTATCACCTAAAGCTTGAAGATTCATTCATCACAAGGAAGACCAAGGAGACAATCAAAGGTTCGTCAACGATTCAAAGAATCATTCTTCAGATTCGTTTTGAGCAACAAAATTACAACTAAGGTATGTAAATCTATTTCATGGTTTTATCTATTCATGTTAAACGGATTCAAGGCTAGGGTTTTGTTGTTTTATAAAGTTCTTCCGCTGCATTTGTAACCCCAAAACCTAACATCATTGACAAGTTGTATTTGACGACAACTTCAATGATTCTATTGCCTCTTGATCGTTGCTCTCACTTGAAGAGAAAGAGCTTGAATATAGCTTAAGGACTTATGAGATGCTTTTGCCTTTGCCTTTATGCAGTGAGCTTCTGACTAGCAGTGCTGGATCCTTGGCTCTTTTTTTTTTTTTTTTTTTTTGAATCCCCTATTTGAACTTGCTTGATGCACATGAGGGGGAAGGAAAATCCCCTAGCTTTTTGTTAACATGAGAATTGAATGATGTCGCTGCTGTCGTTGACTTGGTCAAAGTGATGGTAGGGATGTGATTTTGGAAAGTGTATGGCTTGATGGAGGCCTTTGTGTGGGGTATGGTAAGGTGTATGAGGAGCTATCCGTTGACTTTCTCACACCAATTAATTGAAGCATTAATCATTTGGGGAATTACTTGTTGAGTAATGCAAGTGATCACTTAGAACAAAACCATTTCATTAAATGTAATGTGAGGTGCAAAATAATGTCTCAAGTCTAGCAGGAAAAGAAAGAAAACTCATGTAATTAAAGACTTAACTACAATGTCCGAGGAGGACTTGATTGGATGAGAAAAATACTAGATCCTACGAGGTTTGACTGTATGATTTTTTAATATTTTTTTAAGAGTGTAGAGGGGGGAAAGAGAAGACTCGATATTCTTAGGCAAAAAATCGGTGGAGTTTGCTTTCAAAGACGATTGAAGAATTTTCTCAAGTCGGTGAGATCTTGTCCGTCTGATCCTTTTGAGTGAATGATCATGTCGTCGACGCACACCTCGATTTCCTTGTGGATCATATCGTGAAAAAGTGTTGTCGCTGCCCGTTGGTAGGTAACCCCAGTGATCTTTAGTCCAAAAGGCATCACCGTGTAACAGTAGGTTCCATGGGGTGGTGAAGGCGATTTTCTCTTGGTCTTCTTCGGCCATCTTGATCTGATTGTAGCCAGCAAAACTGTCCACGAAGGACTTATCCTCAAAGTTAGCCGTGGTATCAACCAACATGTCTATGTTCGACAGTGGAAAGTCGTCCTTTGGACTTGCTTTGTTGAGATCTCGGAAATCCACGCAACATCACACCTTCCCATTGACCTTGGTGACCATGACTATGTTGGAAAGCCAAGTCGGGTATTTGATCACCCTTATGAAGCTGACGCGAAGCATCTTTTTGATTTCTTCTTTGACTTACAAAGACCATTCAGGCTTGATCCTGCGTAACTTTCTGCTTGATGGGCTTGGCATCGAGATTCAAGGGAATTCGGTGCTCCACTATGGCGGGATCTAGGCCGAGCATGTCTTGGTAGGACCAAGAGAACACATCCACAAATTCTTCGAGCAGGGCGATCAGTACTTCTTGCTCGGCGTCGACGAAGAATTCTCCGATTTGAGTGTCTGTAGGCTCTTAAGTAGTTCCCAAATTCACTTTGGTCAAAACCTCCTTGGAAGATTGGGCCCGGTATTCCTCTCATTTGACAACATGCTTAAAGATTTGTTTAATGTATTGTTCATTTAACGTGTCTGTGTCTTTATCAAGTGAATCATTATTAACTATTTTTGATTTGTTAGTTAATTTATCATTTGTTAAAGATGCAATGAGGGGATACTCATAAAGGTCAAATTTTTCATTTAAAGCGTAGGGGAATACATGATTGGCTATGAACTCATAATCTTCCGACGTAAGGCCGTCAGATGACTCGAGAGACTCGAATTCAAATACAGCAGACTTAGAATATTTTTCGAAGCTAGACTCTAGGAGATGAGGGGTTAGACTAAGCTTCTTGATCATTTCCTCCTACTAGCTGTGGGTCCACATTTATGAAAGTTATGCCATTTTTTACGCTGCCACTTGCTCGGCCTATCTCGAACCACCTTATCTCCGGGGAGCGTTCAATCCACCCATTGGTGTGCCCCGAAGCCGGAAAGGATTGTTGGGGAATAACCATTCTTGGATTCTCTCTTTTGAATTCTTCATTGTAAAAGCCCTAGGTTTTGTCTTCACGTCCCCAATCATCACGAGAAACTGCAGAGGACTCATCCGTATATGAGGTTTCATCAAATGCCTCCATACTTACCCCATCATTCCCAGGGAAAGGGTTTCCGATGGTGTTGGGACCGCGGGGGCGTTGCAACTTTCCCTCTTCAATTAAACCTTGGACCACTTTCTTCAACACGATGCAATGGTCGGTTGTGTGGCCGGGGTAGTTGTGAAAAGCACACTATTTGCTCATATCCATCTTAGGGTTAGGATTCCTCGGCTAATAATTATCAAGGGGATTAAGCATGTTCCGTTTTACTAGTGTCTCGAAGACTTGGCTCAAGGGAATCCCAAGATTATCAAGAGACTGGAAGCGCTTCTCTTGAGGGGGACCGTTATTCGTTGGGGTTCAGTTCTGAATGTAGTGAACTACTCTGGTAACCTCTTTCTTCTTGTTTTGAGGTGTTTGGTAACCTCTTTCCTTTTGCTTAAGGACACTCTTCCCTTGCATCTCTTTTGCATGTTCTACCAAACAAGCCACATGGGGATCTTTAGGCGGGGTTAGGATTCCGGTTCCCAGAGATGGAGGCGGATTTGTTGATGGAATCACCATTCGGGAATCCTGGGGAGGCAAGTGGGTGTATGCCCGTCCATACCCTTGATTGCCATAATCGGATCCAGGGGAACAATTATCTAGGCCATGCTGGACCGCGTTCGGGAACTGAGGGAATGTTTCTTCAGCCCCGAGAGGCAGTCTGGTAGGTGGCAGGTTTGAAACATCGGGTTATCTGCTCGGTATGTCCATCCCTGACAGGCATTGTGACTTCTAGTTGTAGCTTCGGGGCTTATACAGAGGCAAAGGATTGGATCTCGGGGGATATTGGGAGGCATTAGAATCTTAGGGATTGGGCCCATAGGTATGCTGGTGATATTTAGTTTACGGAGCGGGGCCGAAAAATTGATTGTGCTAAGATTGGAAAATCGAAGCTGCTTGAATGAGGCTCGAATGGAGCTTTGAGCGGGAGTTGCCTTGCATTGCTAGGTTTCTGTAGCTTTGTGAAGGAGGGGCATTTTGGTAATTCGGAGAAGCTGAGGAAGTAGGCACGTCTTCGTCTTTTATGAAAGTCCCATCTGGTTGGGGGACTGCAAATGTTCCAAGATGATGCACAACATATTTGATCCAATTATGATGCTCTTCTTGGCATTTCTCGAGAGCCTTGAGAGCTTGCAATACTTCTTGCATTATTTGGAGATTTCCCAGAGGCGGAGTCTCATTCCCTTCGCTGTTATCTGTCATTGGAGAATAACGGACTGTTCGGACTGCTGAACTGGAAGGGCTGTCGGACCTTGCAACCTCAATGCTGAAAAGATGGCAACCGGGGACCCTCAACCACTCTCGATTCGCTATGTTAGGCGAAAGGCAGGGTTTAGACTCGGGAGGGTTTTTTGGATGAAGGGGAAAGCTCATGCGACATGCATTTTCCTTTTTATTTTTTGTTATTATTTTTTTGGTTGTTTCAATTTACTTAAAACATGTTTTCTCAGAATCCTAAATGGTTGTAAAAGATTGCTCTTCTTTTTCGCAACTATTCTAGATCCTGGGTCAGTGGAATCCGCCACTACATCTATAAGCCCCTCGTTTTTCACCTATATTTTGACCTCCCAGGGCGGGCAAACCCCGGGCGAGGGTCCTATAGGGCAAGCGGTTTCCACCGACCAAAAAGGGAAACGAACCTAAGGACCGAGCCTGTCATGTAGGTTTCAATGCTTCCGCCATGTGAATAGTGAACGAAGCAATATCCTAGGTCAAGATCAGGTCAAGAATTTGGCATGACCTTTCTTTGCCTTGCTTTCGCAGGGATCTTTGACTTTAGGTTTTTGCTAGGTCATATTCTCATGGATGACGCATTAAAGGCTTGATGATATGGTGTTACATGGGTATGGACGTATATCCGATATGGACCGTTGTCTAAGTTAACACTAGAAATCAAGATCAGGTTAAGATTTTAGCATGACCTTTCATCATCTTGCTTTCTCAAGAGATCTTGATTTTTAGGTTTTGATTCAGATAATGGCCGACATGGAATATACATCTAGGCTTTATGACACAGACTGGGTTTAAAAACCAACCGGGTCTTTGGACAGAGCGTGACACAAAAGTACATGGTTGACACTGGCTAGGATGGGAAGTTTGGAATGATCCCTTGCGCGCAAGAGAGGCATAGGAACACCAATCGAACTACAACTGAGACCATCCCGGGTATGGGGTTGTAGTGTGCAAGTGTACAGGATAATAGTGCGTGTAGTATGCGGTCACTAAAATTCTTTTTTCTGAGTAAAACAGGAGTTTTTTGCAGAATGTGTTTTAAAAGCATGTACACAGATATATTATGATGCATTTTTTTGAATGAAAAGAAAAAGTAAAGCACAACACACACACACGACAGCCAAAGAAAGGGGTAAAATGAAAGTTTGACCCTCATCATGTTTTAAATTTTATTTATAAAGTCTTTAACACATATCTTCCCCAGCGGAGTTGCCAACTGAAATTACCCAATCCAGATTTTTATTCATGGATTGGATGGATGCATTTCTTTTAAAAAGACAAAGTTGCCACTCCATTTTGATTGTGCCCAAAACATTGAAAAAGGCTTTGATGTTGTGTGATGTGATTTTTGAGTTCGGAGGATAGGTTACGTAGGGAAGAGATTTCTTTGTGCTCACCCAAAACGCCTTATTTTTATGAGTCTTTCTGTACCCTTTTCTTTGAAAGTTGTGTATGTGTGTGTGTGTGTTTTGAAAATGTATTTGAGAGTAAATAATGAAATGACAGTGTAGGGAATAGTAACAAACCGCTATCACCGTTAGACCTCCATAGTGCAATGGAAGGTCTTGAGGGATCGTTTGGACGGTTTGGGTCTACGTATATAGTAAATAAAGACTACATTATAAGCAGTATATTTAAAGCAATAATGTATTTAAATACTTGAAATTTAAAACATTATTTAAAGTTCGGAAGGAGATCTCACCAATGTTGGTTACGTTCTATCTTCCTAGGGTTTGTAGGAGGAATGTGTTTGGTTGGGGGCGTTTAAAGAGGAGAGAAGTTTTGCCCTCACTTATGGTAAAATCTCCCCTAATTAACTCTCGTATCACACTCGGGGGGTCTAAAGAGGAGAGAAATTCTGCACTCACTCGGGCGGAACCTCCCCTAATTAGCTCTCGTTAACACTCGCTAGACTCACAGATTTGGACCGGTTTGAGCCATTTGTTGGGTTTTTGAAGTTTGGTGAGTGGTTGTAGGTTGGTTGGGGATGAATAGGGTTTGTGGGACGTCGGGAGGTCGATCGAGATGGATCGGGATGGACTGGGATCACCTCGGGATGGCTCAGGATGCCTCGGGATGGCTTGGGAGGCCTCGGGAAGGACCGAAACACCTAGGAATTGGCGGGAAACAGCTCTAGATTGAAGGGGGAAGGCTAGGAAGGATTTAAGGTGTGAGAAATGAGCTAGGGGAGGCTGATATTTATAGGGGCTAAAAATTGACAAAGAGATCCGTACGGACCTCTCTTTAATCAGTCATTTTTGTGGTTTTCCAGGATTTGGGGGATTTTTTTGGGGATTTTTGGCATGATGACAAACATGTCCGTACGTACATATCATGCTTATTACATATGTGTCCGTACGGATCTGTCCTTTCCTGGATTTAGGGGATTTTGGGGATTTGGCATATTGACAAACATGTCCATACAGACCTCCCTGTAATCAGTCCTTTTTTCAGAGTTTCCATTACCATTGGATAGTACTCGTCGAGAGCTTTCAAACCATATATGGCACATCTCAATCGGAGTCCGTATGAAGAAGTTATGACCTCCGGAAGTTTGCCCTTGGTATTTTCCGTATGCTCGGATGGAGAGCGGTCTAGATTGGGGTACTTACATCACGGGCATGCCAAAGTAGAAAGCACGGTCTTGCCAAAGTAGAAATCACAGCCGTGCAGACCATTTTTTTTCCTGACATTCCCAGATGAAAAATGGCACGAACATAGCGCCCCCGAGCTGGCACGGTCGTGGTTCGCTTCATACTCGGCCGTGCAAGCTCTGGATTGCTCTGGTTCTTCCATTTTCTTCTACAAAATTGTTCCCCCTAGCTCTCATTTATTTGTTGCACTTTGTAAGTTACGTCGCAATCTTGTCTTCACACTAAAAATGCTTTAACCAACCAAGCTAAACATCCGCGTAATGTAATAAAACAAGCTAAATTAAATTAAATGTAATTAAAACTAAACTAAATGATGTAAATATTAGACTATAAATGACTATAAAATAGTCATTTATCAACTCTCCCATACTTAACCCTTGCTTATCCCCAAGCAAGTTTAAAATCAAAGTATAGAAAACATGCAATATGATGAATATGAAAAGAAAGAAACGAGTCGGTCCCCTCAGGCAAGTGTTATAAGTTGTTGCCTTAGAAAATTGCCTCCTATCGATTATTCCATGCATTTTATAACCAAAGATATTTAAGAGAAAGATTTTATTAAGAAGTTGGAGAATAGATAAAAATTACAAGTTAATATAGCATAAATGAGACTTTACCAAGCAAAAGCAAAATGTATCAATAATGAACTTTTGGATCATAAGAATGGATTGTCAAAACTTTCACTCCTTGAGTGCCTTGTGGAAAAAGTGTTTTATACTCGAAATATACCATTAAAAACAATAATCTTTATTTATACATCAAAAATATCCATAAGATTTGTGTGCAATTTGAATAACAAAATGGAGCAGAGGATAATAGTGGAATAATTCAAGGATAATGATTATTTATGACACGAGTCCTTAAAGATAATAGTAGAACAATATATTCTTATTTTTGGTCATCACACTCTTTTAATGATTTATTCATTTAGATTTTTGAGTGGATAACCTAAACAAGACGTACGTAGTGGAATTAATCATCAATTAGTATTGATATTGGAAATGATAAGATGAAAATAACGAAGGTAGTGATTTCAAGATGTGCACAACAACCCGGTTATCCTAAAAGGAATTAAAATCAAAGTCTTGATGTATACACTCCATAGATCATTTTTATAAAAAGATTTTTTGAAAATTTTCACAAATGTATATATGCTATCCAAGCGCCAAATGATTTAAAGCTTCATTAATCAAAACAATTATTTTTCTTAGTAAAAACTTTATGAATCCTTTATTAATTTATTATTTTCCACTTATTTTCCAATATATTCCTAGATTCTTTTTTTCTAAATTTCTCTATTGATAAAAGATATGAATAAATAGATAGAGAATGATTTACTAAGTCAATTGGTAGGTATAAAGATTAATAACTATATCATCATTGAGGTAATACATTTTATTTTATTTTTGAAAAATAAACGTGCTATAATGCATACATAGAAAATGGGAAATATGAGACTAAGTTAATGCATATAAAGGAAAATAAAAACTACATTAATATGTGAGAAACTAACTAATGCAAACATAAGGGAAACATGAATAATTAAACTAGCATGCAACTAATGAAAAATGCAAACTAAAAGCGGATATAAAGCCCTATCCCACACTTGAAATAATCATTGGCCCTAATGTTTAAAGTAGATAATAAAATAAATGGGGGCAGGGGAAATAGAACTCACTTATGAGATAGCAATGGTGATGGTAGAAAGTTGTCCCAATGTGCAACCCCATAATCATAGATGGAGTTCACTCTTCCCCGGGTCTATTGAAATTCACCTCTAAATTGGGTCCACTCTTGGAACATTTAATTTTGCTGGAGTACCATCTGGTTGAAGTGATGAAAAAACTCGGGACGCATCTGTTGGTTTGGGACTTGCTCTTCCTCCTCTTGGTTCCCTTCTTGGGCTATAGTTCTCGGAAAAATCCATGTAAGTGGTTCACGGATATTGACAATGGGAAGATCATTGTTAGGCAAAGTTATGTAATGCACCTGTTTAGTCCCACCCCCTACCAACCATGTATATGTTCTATCCCTATTATCTAAAAGAATTTGCATTGTTCTTAGGGCTTTAATGTCAAGTTTGGTGGACCCAGGAATCGCTACCAAATTCCCGGGTATCCTAACACTCAAGTAATTGGCAATGACGGTTATCAATCCTCCCACATGAATTTCCATGTGAAAATTTGGGGCGATGATCTCCCAAAGATGATCAACAAACAAGTGAGCGAGGCTTATATGATTATGTGTATGAACAAATGCCCAGAACGTATACAACTCCAAAGAATTGATGGTTTCCTTATCCTCCCTCCCAAAAACGGCATAAATGTAAATCCTATGAATGATACGGAGCACTGGGTGAATAATTGAGGAAGCCATGGCAGCCATAGAGTTAATTTGTTTGACCCGTGATTTTCTTCCAAAAAACCCCTGAATTATATTGACTTGAATACGCGGCTTGGTTTATGTAAACAGGCCACCCAAGCATATCATTGATATCTGGATATAAGAGGGAATAGTCCCGGTTCATGAGACGAAAATCTACATGGCCTAGCACAAATTCTTCACCTGTTTCTTCATCTATTTCTTGGGTAAAACGTTTATTCATTGTGCTCAAGAACCATAAGGTCAACCTCTTGTTTGTGTTGGTTTCAAAACCCAGATAACCAACACTTTCCATACCTTCATAAAGATCCTTAATATTGTTTAGAATACCTAGGCTTCTAAGGGAACCCTCGTCTGGAAATTGGGTTGGTTTAATGTTCCTTATGCTCAATTTAGTGAAAATATCAACCTCTTCTTCAGTTTTAAAATCAATACCCATTCTATCCAAGGTTGGTGTCAAATTTGAACTTTAGGCATTATTAATACGGGTCTTCTTAGGTGCTATAATTCTTTTACCATGACTATCCATTGTTAATCAATACCAGCGAAAAACAATACCCAATTATTTTTAGAGAGAGAGAATTTTTGGGATACCCAAAATTTTGATGGAGAAATCAACTTCAATGGCCTTGGATCCTTTTTCTTTTCCTTTTATAGCTTAAAAACCCTTCAAATATTGAATCTTATACTCCAATTTGACCAAAATCACAATATTTTGAAATGGGGGAAAAACTAGGGTTTCAGATGTATGAAGATTTGGGGTGATTTTGGGGTTTTTTTTTATGGTGGAAATGGTTGTTTAATGATGGAAATAGGGTAGAAAAGTGTAAGTACCCAAATCTGGCTCATGCCTTCCAGTTAAGTTTCCCGGCAATTCCCCGGACTTTCCTAAAGTTCAGGGGCAATTTGGGAACTTTCCCAAACCTTCCAAGGGGTGAAGGACTTGCTAGGAATTAAAATTCCACGTAGTCCCTCGTTGGAAAGACCTTCTAGAATGCCACCTTGCATGGTTCTAGAAACAGGCTGAGTCATTAAAGGATAAGACCGCACGACTTCATTAGCAAGTGGTTAATGCCACACGGCTTCATTAGGAAGCACAAATCTGCCTATAAATAGAGGCCTCCTCTATTCATTTTAAAGGACAATTTTTGCATTGTTACTCTGCCAAAATAGAACCACGAGTTTCCAGAAGGCAAAACCCTCTCAAAATCACCTCCCTCCTCTCCAAAATCCCTCCAAAGTCACTCCTTCCTTAGGAAAGCTTCAAGGGAGATAGAGGAACACCACCATTGGTAACCTCTCCTCCTTTCCTCTTTGAAATATACTTACCATCTTGTTATATTGCTTACTTACTTTCCATATTGCCATTTTATTACTATTTATGTGATTTGTTGCCATAAAGATCAAGTCTTTACTATGTAGATCATAATACCCCCCATTCCCCTATCACATAGGATTCATGGAGAATCCATCCCAAGCATGAACAATAAGACCATAAATGGCTTGTTCTAGGGTGGATCTCTCACATGATGATGTGAAAATGTCATCTTTTTCATATAAAAATGTCATCTTTACTTACATGAATGTCATCCCCTTCCCATAGGCCTTACTTTCAAGGATTGTCCACCTAAATGGTTCTTAAAGGACATAGGAAATCCATAAAAGGTCCTCCCTTTTCATTCCTAGTCTTAGCTTTCATAGTGTTCCTTACACATGTTTGCATAAAAATGTCATCTTTACTTTAAAAATGCATTTCCCCATGTCCCTCATGGTTGTCTCCAAGGATTGCCTAGTGACCTTCATAAGGCACAAAAAGGCATAGGATGAGTATAAAGATCCAATCTTTATACCCCTCCCCTTAGTCCCTTTGGTACTTGAAGCATCTCTTGGGGCGTAGCGGTGTAAAGGTCATATCTTTACATCGTTTCCTCCATATAAAGATGCCATAGTCGGATATCCCTTTAGAAACGGATGAACTTGAGCCCCTACATCTTCGATCATCACTTGAGATGAGCATAAATGTCCCGACCAAGCTCAAATCGTCTCAAGATGTAGGATTGATGGGCAAAGGTCCTTCCTTTCTAAAGAGCCTCATTCTTGGACTATAAAAAGAGGCGTCCCTATTCCGATCACATATGATCAAAGGTCACTTAATGATGATCGTAAGTCCAAGATGAGCACGGGATCAAAGTCCCGAACATATCAAAATCCAAGGAATCTCGAGCGATAACCAAACCATGGTTTATACGTCCGGAAGACCACTTGGCACACTCCCCCTTTATCAAATCACATCCCACACTCGAAAGCACAAAGGCAAGCACGAAAGTTGGATCTTGGAAGACTTGCTTCGGCAAGGCTCCTTGGGTGAACGCCAAACGTTCTTCCCAAGGGGTAACTTAACCTCCGGACTCTAATCCTTTTTTTCAAAGTTTTGAGGAAATCAAAATGGCATGGCGACTCCGTTTTTCAATTTAAATCAGATGTCTTCAAACCGATGTGTGGCGGTGACCCCTTACACAAGAAAGCGGTTCAATACAAAAATGCCGCAATCTTGGGCACCACATTCACAGTTTGGTTTACTCCGCTGGGGATAGTAAAAATGCTTTTATTTTTAATAAAAAAAATGATACTTGGTATATAGGTGGAAACCATTAAACTTCCCGTTATCGCCTCCTCACCCGAATCTGGGATAAAATATGGTCTAAAAATGCCACGTACCGGTATCCTTTTGAAAAAAAAGAAATAGAAAAAGCTTTTTGAGTGGGTTAGCCTTCCGCCGCGAATTCGATTCTCGTGCTTGCTTTCTTTCTCATGTTGTTGCATGCATTTTGGTTTTTAGGATTGTGCATATTCTGAATACTGAACAGGAAGCTTTCTGGAGCTGAAAAGGTGCCAAAATGCTCGGGGAAACAACCTGCAAATGAAAAATATTGGAAACTGGAAAATTGCTTGATCCAGCCGTACGGCTTGATCCTCCCTGGATCCTGGCTGCGCGGCTTCTTTGGGTAATTCCACCAGGACACAATCTGAGGTTAATTTGACAGCTTAGGCAGCTTGGGGCTATTCACTTCCAAGACTGACCGGGCTCCAGAAAATTTACGTGCTTAACTGTTGCATTTCCCCCGTCCCGAAAAATCATTCCTTTTAAAACACATTTCTGAAAAATTTCCGTTTTAACTCAAAAAGGAACATTTTTAGGATGCCACACACTACGCACACCTTATATATCCTGTACACTTTGCACGCACGTCCTTCAACCCGGGATGGTTGTTCAGTTGCAGTCACGGACAACCTTACGATGCTCCCGGGCGCGCACGGAATCATCCCAAACTCCCCATGGCAGCCAGTGTCGACCAATGCACAGTCCGTGTCACACATTTTAAAACCGTGACTTTTGGTTGGTTTTTGGTCTAGACCGTGTCATATAGCCTAATTGCATACCCCCGTAAAGGTCAAACCTTAGCCCATGTTGAGAGTCGAGATCCTTCGCGCAAGCAAAACTCTGCCGAAATTCCGCCAAGGAAAATTGGCAGAATCTTGACTCCGGCATTGACTTTGACTTTGACCCGCACGGGATACGTAAGAGTCAAGCCTGAGTCCATGCCAAAAATCAAAAGATCTTTCGCGCAAGCGGAGCTCTGCTGAAATTCCGACAAGGAAAAATTGGCAAGATCTTGACCCGGCATTGACTTTGACTTTGACTCGCGCAACGTATGCAACAAAGATCAATGTGACACTGTGTCATCCAGATTTTACCGTCCGACCCATGCCTATTATCTTCTTGGACAATGCCAAAAGTCAAAACGTCAATCGCGCAAGCGCAACTCTGTCGAAATTCCGTTAAGGCTGAAAGACGAGACTTTCCCGGCATTGCCATGACTATAATCCGCATCGCTCGTGCGTTAAAAGTTCCTATGACCCACTAGACCCATTAGGAGAATTCTTCTCTCTCGGTTGGTGGGATCCGCGTGCCCTATAGGACCCTCACCCGGGGCTGTCCACCCTGGGAGATCGAAATACAGGTGGAAAATGAGGGGTTTATAGACGTAGTGACGGAACCCACTGATCCAGGATCTAGAGTAGTTGCGAAAAAGAAGGGCAACCCCTTTTCCAACCAAATAGAAATTAATAAAAGACACTGTTTTAAGTAAACTGAAATATTCTTAATTTGCATATTGCTTGAGCCTTCAGCCTAAACACCTACCCCAGAGTCTAAACCTTGCCTATCCCTTTCCCGCAGTGAGAATGAATCGGGTGAGAATATCGGGTCAGTAGTTTGTCGGTGCAGGGGTCTCAGATAATCCATCAAAATCATCAATCTCAACATCCTAGTGTCAAGAATGGCCAATGTGGTAATTAACAATGGTGATAACCAAGTACTTGGAGGGGTCGTCCCAGCTCAACCTAGACCCCACATTTGGTATGATGTGTGTGATTGTGATGGCTGCTTGGAAGACGCTTACCAAGACTGGATTAACGAAGATGCTCCCTCAAGAAAGAGGAAGAAGAAGAAGTCCATGCAACAAAAATTGAAGGAAAGGTATGAAGCAGGAGACAAGAGTGTGGGAACTCTAGGGGAGCCCTCAGGCAAATTCGACTATTATGTCAGTTATGCCAAGGAGCTCACCAAGGAACCAGTCAGCCAAAACAAAGTCCAGCCCGACACTCCCATCACTATTGATCCTCTTGAGGTAGAGAACTCTGAGTTTGTTGCCATTGTGAAGTTCAATGAAAAGCTAGGAGACTTGGAGGCAGAATACAAGACTCCCATAGAATACATGGTTAACCAAGGCAGAATCAAAGTCTCACCTGAAGAAGACTTCATCAGCATCATCCAGGCCAACCCTCCTATTGGCTACGAAGAGAAGGTTGTGATATCAAAGATCGGCAGAGAGAAGATGACCTATCAGCAGTGTATTGACAGGATGAGCCAGACCCTCCAGTCAATGAGTCCGGTTGTCACGGACGAGCTCGCTGAGAAATTGCATCAGGCTTCTCTAGATCCCCTCACCATTTTTCCAAGGTACCGACCTACGAATGATTTTTGACAAGCTTTCAATCAGTTTGAAGTTTCCAGCTTTTTGAGGAATGCCGACAAGACTACTACTCCCTAGGGCAACGACAGTAAAGAGTAAAACCCCAGTCCAACCCATGTCAAATACTTCGAGTCAATAAGTAGTGTAGGGTCCGGAGTCGTTAGGGTTAAGAGTCATGTGAGTCAGGAGTCTTCAAATTCCAGTCCTTCGAGTCATCTGAAGGTCTCACGCCTGAATATTATGAATATGTAGCCAATGTCATCTTTCCTTTTGCTTTGAATGAAATGATAGATCTTTCTGAGTATCCCCTTATTGCCAACTTAACAAATGAAAAATTAACTAATAACTTAACAACTTTTAATAATGAATCATTTGAACAAGATGCAAACACACTAAACGAACAATACACTAAAGAAATCTTTAAGCAGGTTATAGACAAAGAGGAAAACCGGGCCCAAGCTGCCGAGGAGGTTTTGACAAGTGTTAACTTGGTTACTGTCGAGGAACCTAAAGAGACACAGATTGGGAACTTCTTCCAGGGGGCTGAACGGGACAGACTGGTCAATCTGCTCGAAGAATACATGGATGTGTTTGCATAGTCATATAAGGATATGCCGGGGTTAGATAGTTCGATTGTGGAACAAAGAATCCCTCTAGCACCAGATGCCAAGCCAGTAAAGCAGAAACTGAGAAAGATCAAGCCAGAGTGGTCTCTACAGGTCAAAGAAGAGATTGAGAAGCTACTATGGGTAGGATTCATCAGGTTCATCGAATATCCGACATGGTTATCCAACATCGTGACTGTGACTAAGGCCAATGGGAAGGTGCGCTGTTGTGTAGATTTTCGGGATCTGAACAAGGCCAGCCCCAAAGATGACTACCCCTTGCCAAACATAGACATTCTGGTGGATGCCACTGCTAACTACGAGGTCAAATCCTTCGTTGATGGCTTTGCTGGCTACAACCAGATCAAGATGGCCGAGGAGGACCAAGAAAAGACAGACTTCACCGCACCATGGGGAACGTATTGCTATACGGTGATGCCTTTTGGGCTTAAGAATGCCGGGGCTACGTATCAAAGGGCAGCGACTGCACTCTTTCACGACATGATCCACAAGGAAATTGAGGTCTATGTCGATGACATGATAATCCATTCCAATGGTAAGGATGGATAGCACTTTATCGACCTGCGAAAGTTCTTTGAGAGGTTGAGACAACATTCCATGAGACTGAACCCTGCCAAATGCACCTTTTGAGTGACAAGGGGGAAAGTCCATTGGTATATGGTCACGAAACGAGGTATTGAAGTCGATCCCCGAAAGATCAAGGCCATTATAGACATGAAGCCACCTCGATCCCAGACAGAGGTCAAAAGCTTTATGGGAAAATTACAGTACATCAGCCGTTTTGTCAACCAGCTGACTACCATGTGCGAGCCCATTTTCATGCTCATGAAGAAGAATGTAGACACAGAATGGACTGAGGAATGCCAGGATGCCTTTGACCAAATCATGGCATACCTAGTGCATCCCCCGGTGCCAAGCCCCCCACCAGAGACAACCCTCTGGGAAAGTGGGAACCCGTTTGGATTGTCCCGTATGTGGTGCAGAAAATACTCTCGGGAGGAGCGATGAAGCTTGCGGACCTGGACGACAATCCATATGTCCACTCAGTCAACGGTGATAAGCTCCGCAGGTATTATGTCAAAAAAAAAAGAAAAAATATAAAAAAAAAAAAAAAAAGAAAAGAAAAAGAAAAGAAAAGAAAAAAAATATATAGTGCAAAAAGAGTAATGCCCAGCTAGGCTGAAAACCCCAAAAAGGGCGGTCTAGGCAAAAGACAGGGTTGCACATAAAAAAAAGAAGAAAAAAAAAGAAAGAAAAATATATAGTGCAAAAAGAGTAATGCCCAGCTAGGCTGAAAACCCAAAAAGGGCGGTCTAGGAAAAAAACAGGGTTACACATAAAAAAAAAAAACAACCAACAAACAAAAATCCCGATAGTTCACCAGAATGAACTACGAAGACCTGAGCCCCTTAGTCTTTCTTGTAAAAGGGGAACGTAGGCAGCTAGAAATGGTTCGATCTAAACAATAAATAAGACAATCAAGTTTCCATGAAATGTGTGTCTTATAAATTTCTAAGATAAATATCTTTGTTATTTACAAGTTAAAAACTTCTTGATGAGTTCAAGCACCGTCTACTCTTGACTCTGCTAACCTGCTACAAAGATCTAAAATACACAATAAAAGACCTAATAATCTACTGTGTTTGCAAAATGGCAATAAGGGAATCCTAGGAATAGATCTCTCAGTCGTCATTCACTGAGTCTTCCTTGTTATTCTTCCCTTTACCTCGACCTTGTCGAGTGTTCTTCCTCTTCTTGTTAATGATGTCGGTCTCCCTCATCCCAATCTCAGGTATCCTCACTGGAGCCTCCACCAAACCCGTGTCAATAAGTGCCTTCTCAACCTTGGCACGATTCCGTACCTCCTCCCTCTGAGCCTCAGTAAGGGGAGCGACTTCTGATAGCCTCTCATACCGAGCTTCCATATCCCTAAAAAGGTCACCCGACTGGTTATGGCAACTAGCCTTAGCCTCGGTTTCCCTCAGAGTCCTGCTCGAGTCGCAGTCAGCCCCCAATAAAGCCTGACGTTTCTCTCCCAAAATGACCTGAGTCGCCCCCATCTCCTTCTCGTACCAGTCCAAGTAGGCAGTGGCCAGGATAGTACTCTTCCTACTCTTGAGAATGGCCCTGGGTGGGAAAGCGGCATATGTCCATGCTCTCGAGAAAAATGAGAAGTTGGCCTGATCCCTCATGTCAAAAGGCACTACCTCCATGGTACTGATGTCCTTCCAATCATCCAGAGGCTCCTGTAAGATCCCAAACTGCCTAGACACTAAGCAGGGGATGTAAAAGGATGACCAAGAGAGCCTCAGAACCCTCACTACATAGGACTCCTGGAACGTCCTCCGAGTCTGCAACCTCCAATGAGGTACCCACCAGTGAATGTCCGAGGTGGACAACCTAGCCATCATCAGCTCCCACCTACCCTGATCCTATTGCCTAGGTACACCCCTCTGAGAAATCACCCAAGGGCACTGAGTAGGTAAAGCCCTCGGCAAAGCCCCAAGCCTCTCCTGTAACCATAAAGTTAGCACCGCTGAGCTCCCAGAGCTCATGAAATGGTCCCCCTAGCTATCCTGTCGATGCCATGCAGAGTCTCGCCCAAAACCAGCGGAACAATATCCTTCCCAGCCCTACAGTCTCTGACCATGTCCAAAAGGCCACTATAGCAAACCCCTAAGGACTCGGCGGTGAATAGAAATGAGAATACGCAGAGGATGAAGGCATCCATAGCCATCGTGGTCGCAGCCGTATCCGGAGACCCAAACTTGCTCGGGATATCAGAAATGTCAATCCTGTCAGGGGCTACCATCATCTCCTCGGCCTCTTCAAGAGAGATTTGCAGAAAAGATGCCAGCTTTACAGTCACCGGCACGTCTCCAATCAGAGGAATCGAAACGGCTTCTATTTCTGGACCCCCAATCAATGCCCGGAAGTCTTCGAAGGTTGGGACGAGTTCGTTGTAAGAAAAGCAGTAAACATGTCTTCGGACATCCCAAAACCTCGCTGCTGCCCTCAAAAGGTCCCAATCGGGCGGGAGATCCTTCAAATGCCATAAATACTTAATCTTGAAGGTGGTATCGAATAGCCCCTTATTAGATTGGAAGTTGTGTCTCATCCAAGATTGAAGATCGGACAGAATACGGTCTCTTTTCCCCTTTTGCAATCTGATTGGTTTCTCCATTGGCTGTGATCAAAGTTGATGATTTTTGGTCAAAAATGTGCTCTGGGATCAGTTGGGACAAGTCTAGGGTGAAAATGAAATGAAAAGGCCCTCCCTATATTTTATTTGAAAAAAACCAGTTCAGACAAGACTTCCAGCCGCACAACTTCTTTTGCAGGACTGTGGACGGCCTCATTTGCTCGCAAAAAAATCTGCAGCAGCCAAAGCTGCTGCCCAAGTGGAGTTCTCACCCCACTTTCTCAACAAAACCTGCATAAAAACATGTCCAAACACCATTCATACAATCACATGTCATCACAAGCCATTTCGGACCAATTTCCACCCCATTTCCAAGCAAAAAAGCTTCCCCGACGCTCAAGTAATATGCAAAAACATAAAGCATAGAAAAGAAAAGAAAATAAAAGATTATACATTGTCTTCGCCTCCTTGGCGCCCAAATAAAATGAAAAATAAAAAAATTGTGCATAAATTATTCATTGTAAGTTTCTCTCCTTCTCCTAGGTCAACCTAAGGAACCCTAAGCCTCCAACTCCTCGTCGTCGCTTGAAATTACCCGATCTTTTTCGCGCGCGGGCGGGGCGCGCGGAAAAGGCGGTTGTCTTTCGCGGAGGGGTTGGTGTCTGAGACCTCGCTTCATGGGAAGGAACAAAATGAGGATTCGCCACGCGGTTTTTGTATTTTGAGCCCAAACGTTGAGAAACGGCTATTGAAAATGGTGTCGTTTTTATTGGTAGCAAAAACTTAGGAAAAGGCTTTTGAAAACAGGGATCATTTTTATTGGCAGCAAAAACGAGTAAAAAACTTTTTTAGTACCAGAGATTGTTAGGTTCGGAGGTCAGGTTACGTTTCGGGTAGAGTATGACGAGATCGCCCGAAACGCCTCGCATGACGAGTCTTTCTGCCTTTCTCGAAATTGTGTGTGTGTGTGTGTGTGTCTTTTGAAATGGGGGGCTTGAATGACAAGCTTAATCTTGGTTTGAATGACAAACGTTGATTAGGTGACTTTTGAAAAGACGAGCGTTTGAATGACAAACGTCGGTTTGAGTTGAAATGAGCGTTTGCGTGGCAAACGTCGACTTTGAGTTTGAAATGAGCGTTTGCGTGGCAAACGTCGATTTTGAGCCGTGCGAGTCATTGTTAACGATTTTTATGAGAAAAATGCGTATTAAATGATTTTAAGTGTCAAATGGCGGCTTTGAGTTTGAAGATGAGCGTTCGGAGGCCGAACGTCATTTCGCGCGTTTTGAAAGAGAGTTCGACGGACGAACTCCGGTTTTGAACCGGGCATTACATTGTTAACGATTTTTATGAGAAAAATGCGTATTAAATGACATGCGATCAACGAATCGGGTTGCGACTCGGACTTTGAAAAGTAAATACTATCACGATCCAAACGGATCGGACTTGTAAATGACAGTATTTAAAGTGCGGTATCAACGGAATCAAACGATCCGGATTCGTAAATGACGATCGACGAGGCCAAACGGATCGGAATTATAAATGACGATCAACGAGGCCAAACAGCTCGGAATTGTAAATGACGATCAACGAGGCCAAACGGCTCGGAATTGTAAATGACGATCAACGGATCGATCGATCCGGAATGGTAAATGACATAAAAGTAAACGGAACGGGGTCGGAACGCCGTTTTAACCCGTGATTACTTCTCTTACGGAAAGAGAAGAGAATCGAGGGGCTAAAACGTGTCGGACCCCAGATTAGACGGGAGAGCGTACACACATTTCGATAACGACGTTCGAAACTTGAGTTATAGCGGCCGGTGCGTAAGCAGAGACGGCACGGAGATTTAGAGAGGGAGTTATACCTATGGCTAGGGTCGACTCCTTTGGCTCGGGAGGTGTGTACGGGACACGGAAAGTGATTCGAAAGGTTGTTTCGAAGTTGAAAGGGGCGTATTTGATCGAAATACGAAGGTTTCACGCGAATCGAGACAGAACGGGAGCTCGGGAGGGGTGAAAACCAGTTTGGACCGTGGGGGGTGGTGATTTTTGGTGTAAATTTTCTCTCCATTTGGCTTTGACAGCAACTTCTATTTATAGGTGAAATTTGCAGTAGGAGTCCGGACGGACTTGGCCTGAATCCAGGGGATTTTGTGGTATTTTGAGAATTTGAAGGACTTGCTGGCAATTTCAGAAAATGTGCCTGATGAGTCCGGCCGGACTTGTCTTGCAAACCAGGGGCATTTTGGTCTTTTCCCTTTGAATTTGATTGAAGGGTGACTAAAGGGAGGTGGCATGGCTGCCACGTGCCCCTCTGAGTCACCAGCTTCATGGGAATTTGTTCCTCGGTCCCGGTTTTATCCGTTTTTTAAAATAACGATCAGGAAATGTCAGAAACGCCGGAAAGTGTCGGAAAATGCGTTTCAGGGAAAGCCGTGCTACGTGTGATGACACGTGTTAAGTACGGTTCGGCGTCGGGATGCAGGGCAATCCGGGATGTCTCATTAGCGCGGCAGCGGGGAGTTTAACGAGTTCGGTTAACTGGAAGCGGGCCGGTTAACGGATTTCGGTTAACTTTCGAGCGGATTTGGACGATCGGATTTGGGTACTACAGTTAGCCCCTCGGCGACGTCTCCTCAGAAGGAGGTGGGGTCGTTGAAAAAGATAAGGATCGAATCGGGATGCCTTAATTTGAAGGAGACACTGGGCGGTCGGTGGTGGACCCTAGCGAAAAGGATTCCTAGGTATCCGAGCGGGAATCAAGCCGATCGTAGTTTGAAAAGAGGCAAGGGCCGCACATGGGGACCTTGACACAGCGAGCTGTTAGGAGGCGTCTAAGCTGGATGAGACCATTCGCGAGGTACTGTACACGAATGGAGGCTGATAGGAGCGTCGAACACGAGAGAGACCATTCGCGAGGTATCGGAACACGAATGGAGACTATTGGGAGCGTGAACACGGGACTTCGAAACCTTCGAGGGCGTGTGGCGCCTCAAACCGGAGTTGCGATGCGACGAGGCGTTCGTGCCTTGGGTCTTGGGCTTATTCTTGTTGCAGTTTTATCCTGCTGGGGATGAGCGTTCGGGCTTACCTTGATGGCCGAAGAGGGATTGTTGCAAGGCGTTCGTGCCTTGGGGTTCGAGCTTATTGCTGTTGCCAATGAGGTATTGTTGCAAGGCGTTCGTGCCTTGGGGTTCGGGCTTATTCTTCATTCAGGATGAGGTGGATGTTCACTTGTTGAAGTGAAAAGGTGTTCAACTTACGAGATAGGAGAGGATTGTTGCAAGGCGTTCGTGCCTTAGGGTTCGGAGCTTTGCAGGATTGGCGATGAGGTGGATGTTCACTTGTTGAAGTGAAAAAGGTGTTCGGAGCTTACGAGGATGGCCGAGAGAGGATTGTTGCAAGGCGTTCGTGCCTTGGGGTTCGGGCTTATTGTCGATGGAGTGTGGAAGCGATAGTCTCGATAGGAGAGTGGAGGTCGGACATGATCGTCTCGAAGACTGTTGAAATGGGACGTGAAAGGTCGCGATTGAGGATTGAAATCGGACCGTGAAAGGTCGCGGATGGGAGACTTGGAGATCGGACCGTGAAAGGTCGCGATTAAGACTTTGAAATCGGACCGTGAAAGGTCGCGATTAGGGATTTGGAATCGGACCGTGAAAGGTCGCGATTGAGACTTGAAATCGGACCGTGAAAGGTCGCGATTGAGACTTGAAATCGGACCGTGAAAGGTCGCGATTGAGACTTGAAATCGGACCGTGAAAGGTCGCTATTGAGACTTGAAATCGGACCGTGAAAGGTCGCGATTGAGACTTGAAATCGGACCGTGAAAGGTCGCGATTGAGGATTTAATGGTGAAGACCATTATTAAATTTTAACGTCGGGAGACGGAATAGTAACTTGGAATGTCCGGAGACATGGTTGGACGTTGGAATGTCAAATGTCAACTGGACTGAATTTAACGTCAGGAGACGAGCGTTAGTGAAAACTAACTTTGAATTTAACGTCTGGAGACGAGCGTTAGTGAAAACTAACTGGGAATTTAACGTCTGGAGACGAGCGTTAGTGAAAACTAACTTTGATTTATCCTCGGGGGAGGGGCGTTAGAAATGTCTAACTGGGGGAAATTTTACACTTTTGGGGGCCAAAAGTGGTAAAATTGGAATTGCCAAAAGGCGAGGCAAAAGGGGCAAAAATTTTTCCTGGTGCAGTAAGAGTCCGGTCGGACTTTTACTGAATTTCCAGAATCTTTTTTAATGCCGAGGCTGGGGAAGAAAGAGCCCATTTTTTCCATTGTTGCCGGTGAGAGAGAGAGAGAGGAGAGAAAATTTTCCACCCCAAATTGCAAGGTTTGCTCGAATTTGTGAAGGAAAATAGCTATGGAGGGTGAAGGAGGACCAATGGCTCGCCACGGAAGGACCGATGACGAAAGAACTCGATTGGTTCGGACCATTCGAACCACCACTCTTCCATTGAATCCGACGGAGTTTTATCCGGCGAGGGACCGCCACAACTCCAAGGGAGGGATCGAAAGACAAGTAAGCTTCCTACAAATTCCATTAATTTTAAGAATGTGCATTCTTTAAATGTTAGAAATTTGTTAGGAATGAACTTAGGGATTTTGGTGCCCGATTTTGGGGCTTTTGACTTTGCTATGAATCGTTGTCGAAATTGACTAGGATGTAGTTCAATTGACATCATGGGTAGATGACACAAAAATTTTGGTTGCAAAATTCCATGTCTAGATGCATTTTCCAAAATTAAAGTAGCTTTAATTCGGGACGGAGCGAAATTTTCGAAAAATTCGAAAGAATTTGAAAGTTCCGGATTCGACGGAGTTTTCGAAATGTTTTGAAAGTTCCGGATTCGACGGAGTTTTCGAAAGATTTTGAAAGTTCCGGATTCGACGGAGTTTTCGAAATGTTTTGAAAGTTCCGGATTCGACGGAGTTTTCGAAATGTTTTGAAAGTTCCGGATTCGACGGAGTTTTCGAAATGATTTGAATATACGTAGGAAATGAATGAGAACCGTATCTGCATTGCATCCTTTTGACATGCGTTGTTGCATTCTGTTGACGTTGCTTCTGTCTTGTTTGTCTGCAGGGGACAGGGACGGTTAGTACTCATAACCAGAAGAGTCGGGGTGCCTTTGAGGCGGTGCAGGCCTTGTGGGGCATTATCCCGGACGTAGCTCGAGAGAGAGAGGAGTCACGGCAGTGGTGATTGACTCGGGTTATTTGGGTTCATCGGTGCGGTAGGCTGCGACAGTGATACGCAGAGGGCGGAGTCCATGTATGTCGCGGCGAGCGAGTGCGGTGGGATACGACCCACACTTTCCATTTCGAGATGGGGGAGGCGACGGTGACTCCCACGGATTTTACCGCTATCTCAGTGGGTTGCCGACTTATGGCAGCAACTGTGGTGTGGGTTGATGGTTACACCCGGAGCGGTTATGCAGGCTCTTTGGGTTTTGATATTACCGATGCCGGGGGCTTAGGCATTCGGTACGGGCCGATGGAGAATCATTTGAGGGAAGGTGTTGCCGATTACACATTGGGTCCTTGAGGATGACCGCGGAGCGTACAGCTCGAGGGTTCCTTTGGTTTGCTGTCGGTGACTTTGTTCCCGACTTCGACACGTCTTGTCACTTCCACTTTGCTCGGGTATTTGGTAGACTTGGATGCTGTTAGGGGTTCGCGTGGGGGAGGCTGGGTGGCGAGCTCTACCACCACGGACGAGGTTCTCGCGGGGAGAGGAGCACTCATTTAGGCTGCTTCACGCTTTGTCTTGGATGTAAGTTTACGTGCTTTTTCTCTTCCTTGCCTCTTTTATGTACTCGTATGTATACGCTTTGTAGGCGACATAACTTTCCATTCTCTTGGCGGTGCAGTGCTACGAGGTGTTCGGTCCGCGAGCTTGGGACATCAAGGAGCCGTGCGTCCCTGTTCCACTGCCATGTTGGTTTGGCGGAGAAGAAGGCGAAGAGGGCGGTCTCTTCGAGTTGGCACTTTCGAGTGTCATACGAGGAGATATCTCTGGCGGAACACTGGAGTTCTACGAGAGGATCCAGTGACACAGTGGAGGAGGTTCGATCACGTCGCGGTGCGGTGCCGGCGAGAATACACGGCGGCGGAAGCTCTGGTGGGACTTATTTGTGACGCCATGTATTTGGGGAGAGGGTGACTCGTCGGCATAGGCGGGGTCTCTTCCCTTGGTGCGGTGGATCCTCCTTTGTACATGCGGCATCCCAGGAGATGCCGATTGATGAGGTGGAGGGTACCTACGGGCGTATACTTCTACCAGTACATCATAGCGGGGGCCGCCTATGATGTTTTCTTGAGGATGAGGTGAGGAGCCCGCGGGTGCGGCATAGAGAGGGCGAGGTCCACTGGAGGTCCTCGAGATTTTCTGTCCCGCGAGCTAGGCTAGCGTACGAGGCTGGACGGTTCGCGTAGGCGACTTGTGATCCCGCTTCCGGGCGAGCCGAGACCACGATACGGGCGGACCCCGATGCTTCGGTGAGCACCTTTTTGATTTTACGCATTTGATAGTAGCATTACGCACATGATGCATACGCACTTTCTGTTAGCTTTACGATGATTTTCACAGTTCGCGAGTATCGCGTACGTATAATGAGGCCGTAGGGGAGTGCAGTGGACGGGTGGTCGCCCTACGCTAGGGAGGCTCGTGGAGTTCATGCGGTGCGGTTCCGGAGGAGCGTGGACGTCCGTGATCGGGGGCCGTCTAGGTCGAGAGGTCGCTTTGCTCCCATGGCGGTGGGGAGGACTTCACACGGGGTTTGGCCGGTTCGCGGGCGGAGCAGTGGATTTGGAGCTCCTTCTTACTGCGCACTCGGGCGCGAGAGAGGGGAGTCCTCGAGTTCGCGTACTCAGGAGGCCCTTTGCCTATTCATTTGGAGGAGTTCGGCGAGTTCTGTTTGCGACGGATCCCGGCGCGGCGGAGCGTACGTCGAGTGTACGGATGACGAGCGGGACTCGAGTAGTCCCTTTTCTTGCTTTCTTTCTTTCTTGCTTTGTTTAGACAAAATGCATGTATTTGTCGGGAACAAATTTTGATTTAATTGTATTTGCAAAAAGGCGCAGGTAGGCGGAACACATACTTCGCATATTTATTCCATGATCACATACATTATTTTCGGCAAATAAGCAAATAGGTTAATCAAAAATAAATAAAAAAGAAATGCATTAAAAATTGAACGGGTCAAAAATTAAGCATGTATGCACTAAATTTTAATTATTTACCTTTGTTGCACGAGCAGGGGCGGAAGGGATATTGACATTGGTTGAATGAAATCGGGGGCGAGGCACGCGAGATTTCATAGGAGTGAACGGGGCATGGTTTGGAAATGTTTCCAATTTTAAGGCGGTAGGCTGAGAGTTGACAAGTCAAGCTGCGAGAGGGAATCCGGCCGGACTAGAAGCGAATTTCAGGATTCTTTAAATTGCGGTTTCGGCTTTGCAATTGGTGAGAAAAGCTGCGCATTGCTTTGTTCATACGGCTGAATTCTTTTCCCTTTATTAAGGTTTTCTTCACCTTCGACATGGCTCCACTTTCCCAAGTTATCGTCTCGAGATGCAAGAGCGATATTTGGACAACTTTCGATCGTGGGTACGGAACCACACGAGGCGGGAACAAGAGGTTTTCGAAGGACATTACGGGATTAAATCTATTTGGGCTTTGAAGGAGCTCATGCCAGATTGGGATCTTTTGAGAGCCGCGTCTCGGTTACAGGACGTACGGAGGAATGTGTACGGCTTTTCGTACAACGAAATCACTCCTACGTTTGAAGATTTCCGGGCCGTGCAGGAGGACACTGAAACGGAACAACTAGTTCTTCCGTATCTTTGGTGGCATGGCCCTTGTTGAGAAGCTAGTGTCTTTGTTAGGTATCTCGTTTGGAGAAGCATACGGGATGCGTCTGGGGATACCGATTACGTTGACATTTCGGGGCTGCCAGAAAGATTTGTCGGAGGCGAGGAGCGTCTTTGCGTGGGACAGCGTTTGCTCTGTGCGCGATTGCTACTTTGTTCACATTCACGTCTACGGGTGTGTGCCATCACGGTGTCTTGGACCTGGTGGCGATGCGGAGTGGGAGACATCGTGCCATTGGTCTTGAGCGAGACGTTCACAGGCATAGGCGGATGGCGGCCGTAGCCGATACATGTGGGGAGGGAGTCCCGCTATGCGACCATGTGGTTGAGGAGAGGCTGGAGATGATGCACGAGGTGCCAATGTCTTGTGACGCTTGGTCTTTCTCGCGACGTCCTGCGGTGATAGGGGCAATCGAGTGGCTGGAGCTCTGGATGGCCGAGACTTTGCACGCATCACTTGCGATGGTGGGTTCCCCATTGGGAAGTTACAGACTTGTAGGACCGCTCGGGAGGGTGCATTGATTGTCGAGTGCGGGGCTGTCTCAGGCGTCTTTCTATATTCCATCATTGGTTCGCGGCGATGCGAGTGGAGCGAGGTGCCCGGCCGATCTCGAGTTATGTTGCTACCTTTGAGGTGGGATCTCTGCGGATGGAGGATCCTTCGACGCTATTGCGATCACCGGTGGTGGCAATACACGTCCTTTCTGCCCGGGGTTCTCTTTCAGGAGAGAGGGCACTGTTCTGTCGACGCTTGATATACGGCCCAGTACGAAGAGTGTATGGGGAGACACGAGATGGCTATCTTGTGGAGACGGAGTGAGTGTTGGGTGCGATCACACAGACGGCTCGACCTTGAGGAGGACGAAGCGAGGGCTAACCACAGGAATCGTACTGGCGATGCCATGGCTGATTATGTGGCAAGTGCTGATCGGGAGGCCAATCAAAGCACTATGATGATGGCTCGAAGCGCGGCGGCTCGAGACGAGCTAGAGAAAGGGCTGCGTTGACAGCCACAGGCTTGACGGAGGCGTCGGGAAGAGTCCCTGAGCCAGGTAGAAGGCCTATCGGAATATTTCCTGTGAAGGTGAAGAACACTCGCCGGGGAAAAGGGAAGGGGAAGAAGGATGAAGGACCTAGTACAGGAAACTAGGTTGACCTTGCTGTCCAGAGTATCCACCCATTGTCATTGCAGACACATTAATTGATTAATGTTTTATTGTAGTTTTGCTAGCGTGTAGCGAGTCAAGAGTTGACCGTGCTTGAACTCATCAAAGAATTTTTTAACCGTTATGAATTTGTAGGTTAAATGAAAAGAGTTTTTCGAAACACAAGCAATTGATGCTTATTGTATTTTTTTTGTTTTTTAGACCGAACCAATGATGGCTGCCTATGTTTCCCTTTTACAATTGGACTAAGGGGCTCAGGTCACCGTAGTTCGACACTTTAGGTGAATTTGAGAAAAACAAAGACAAAAGAAGTGCGACCCTATTTTTTACCTGGATCATTAGCGGGAATGTATCCAGTTGGGTATTACTCTTTTAGCACTCTAATTCTTGAGGGGACGGTGTATGGGGAAGGAGAGTTGACTCGTGCTCTTCCTCAAACGAAGTATCTGCGGAGCTTGCTTCCGTTCACGGGGTTAACGAAAGGGTTTCCGTCCAAATCTGCTAGCTTCATGGCTCCTCAGGAGAAGATTCTTTGTACCACGAACGGTCCTATCCAGGTAGGCTCCCACTTTCTGAGGGGATTGAGTGCGCGTAGGAGGCTTTTCCTTTAGCACCAAGTCGCCTTCTCTGATGTCTCGGATCTTGACTTTCTTGTCGAATGCTCGTGTCATTCTGCTCTGGTAGGCTCGAGTGTGTTCCATGGCTTTCAATCTGCGCTCGTCGAGTAGAGCAAGTTCGTCGTGACGGCTCTGTAGCCATTCGACTTCATTGATCCCGTTTTCCAAGAGGACTCGGAGGGATGGAATTTCCAATTCCACGGGTAACATCGCTTGCATTCCGTAGGTAAGTGCGAACGGAGTCTCCCCTGTGGCGGTTCGGCGATGTTCGGTATCCCCGGAGGGCTAGATGTAGCTTTTCGGGCCGGTCCCGACCTCTAGTGGTCATCTTTCGATTATTATGGCGAGAGTCTTGTTGGGTTGCCTCTCTTGCACCATTGGTTTGTGGTCTGTAAGGAGAAGACTTGTGACGTGTGACTCTGAATTCGGTCAGTAGTTGGTCACAATCTCCTTCGAAGTGAGTCCCATTGTCGGAGATGATCTCGTTGGGCACTCCATATCGGCACATGATGTTCTCTCGGATGAACTCGGCCACCTTCTTAGAATTCAGTACCCTGTACGATCTGGCTTCTACCCATTTGGTGAAGTAGTCGACTGCGACTAAAATGAACTCGTGACCATTGCTCCCTGGAGGAGTGATCTTGCCGATGACGTCGATTCCCCATGTGGCGAAAGGCCATGGCGTAGTTGTGATGTACCCGATTTTTTTTGTGATCAAACGGAGTCGCCACGCCATTTTTGTTTTGAGGGCCAAAACTTTGAAAAATGTCCGAGATCAGAAATTTAGGTTCGGAGGTCACGTTACACGCCGGGAAGGACGTTAGTGTGCACCCGGAATGCCTCGTAAAACGAGTCTTCCAAACATTCAAAATCCTTTGTTGTATGTGTGTGTGTGTGTGTGTGTTTTCGCCAAAATAAGTTGAAACTGAGGAAATTAAAAATTGGGAACTCTTTTTAAGGCTTTAAACTGATCCCATGATTTTTTGGATGATTTTTGGGTTGAGATTTGGAACTCAAAAGATTTTTGGAAGTTGAAAACCATTTCTGCCAGAATGAAAAAGGCAGTTGACCCTTGACTTTGAAATGGACTTTAGGGCTTGAAAACTCCAGAATCTAGGAAAAGTCCGAGAATGAAAAATGTTCAAAACACCTTAAAAAAGGTTTCTGTAAAAGAATTTTCCATTTTGGAGAAGATTTGAGGGATCAAAACCTTCTGGAAATCTCAGATATGAAATCTGGATTTCCAGAAACTGATGAACTAGCCTCTAAAAGGAAATTTGAAAAAGGGAGTTTTACTCACGCAAAAAATAAAGTAAAAATATGTCTGGAAAGATCTGGATGTTGGATACAAAAAGTATTTTGTAGTCAACACCAAATTTCAAGTTTCTGTATGTCCAAAAAATAAGAAAATGGACTGAGGTCTCAGAACAATGCTACTGGACAGCAAGATGTTCTTGAGGGAAAATGTGATTTTTGGGGGATTTGCATCTATGTTCACCCCATTTTCATCCCTAGACTTGATTCCACTACTTTGTGTTAAGTGGTTATCATATTCAAGTCATCCTTGGGGAATTTTATGGGGCTTAAACATGTCCTTTGCAAAGGGAAAGGGGATATTTTGTAGAGATGAAATTAAAGAGACAAATCAACTTAGAGATTTAAAATTTGGACCCTTTGAGATGGTCATTCATGAAGATGAACTTCAAGATGACCATCTTAGGTCAAGACTTAAGTTAAATTAGACATAAAGCAAATCAAAATAAGAAGAACAAGATGAACAAGAGATTAAAAGGGAATTTTAGGGTTTAGAGAAGGAGGGCTTTACCAATGGTGACACCCTATCTTCCTAGGCTTGGAATTTGACTTGAGGAGTATCAAGATTTGGTGTTTGACTTGAGGAGTATCAAGATTTGGTGTTTTGGAGTTGTGTTTGGGTGGATTCAAGGCTTGAATGTGTTTAGGGTTTGATGATAGAGTTGATCAAAGAGAAAACAAGTAGATAACACTTAAGTCCTCTATGTTTTCTCCCTAATCTTCCTCTTGAGTAGTGTTTTAAGCTTGAGCTTGGTGTGTTTAAGAGTGATATGAGAATGGTTGAAGTGAAATTGGGAAAGGTTCAAGAGAAAATGGTGGCAATCTAAGGATTCCCACTGTTTTCTCTCTAATTTTCGCCAAAATGCAGCTTCTGTGTGTAAAATGTGTTGTGTAAACTCAGAGAGGAGGGTTCAATTTATAGCCCCCTATGAGGGACAAAGATGTCCGCGCGGATGGTTCCGTACACGTGCCTGGTGCATTAAATGATGCTTCAGGCTTTGAACAGGAAGAATATTATTCAAAATTTCAGCAGTTTTTGTTTTTCAACTTGCCTAATTCGGATTTTTCCAATTTCTTTTGCTTTTTGAGATTCTTTTCCAGGTTTAACCTTAAATGGCAATGCCCACTTTACCCTCACTTTGTTAGAGAAGTTAGGAATTGTTAGAAATGTTAGTAATGTTAAAACTTTCGTTAATTTTCTAACGAAAATACTAACGACTCAAATTGGAGCACTTACAGTAGCCCCTCGGCGACGGCGCTTTCGAAGGAAGCGGGGTCGTCGATAAGAGTAAGGCTCCAAATTTGACGGGATGATCAAGTGATCGAGTGATTAAGTGATCGAGTGGCTGAACCTAGCGATAGGCTACCTACGTATCCCGAATGGGAATTAAGCCGGCCGTAGTTCGGGCCTTTGACCCTGGAGATGATGGCGTTTTAGGTGCCTCGAACACATTGAGCGAGTTACACGGTCGATTCTTGGAAAGAAACTTCTGCTGGGGATAAGAGATGACCATTTTCGGTCGGATGGCCGAAATTGTGTGTCCTTCTGTGGGGATATAAATGACCATTTTGGTCGATGGTGAACCTAGCGATAGGCTACCTACGTATCCTTAAAAGGAATCAAGCGGTCGTAGTTCGGGTCTTTGACCTGGAGTGGACATTAGACTATTTTTATGATTTGACTATTTTTGGGAAGTCGCCCTATGGTTTGACTATTTTTTAGGAAGTCACCCTGAGATCTGATTATTTTTGGGAAGTCACCCTATGATTTGACTATTTTTGGGAAGTCACCCTATGATCTGACTATTTTTGGGAAGTCACCCTATGATCTGACTATTTTTGGGAAGTCACCCTAAGGTTTTGACTGTTTTTGGGAAGTCGCCCTAGGGGATGATTGCGATTTATCGCTTTCCTAGTGTTGTGTGTTGAAATCGAAGTGATAGCGTTTTAGGTGCCTCGAACCTTAATGATGGCGTTTTAGGTGCCTCGAACCTTGATTTGAAGGGATCGGTCTTACTTTTGCTGCCGAGGATAATGGGAAAAGAAGCGGGATTCCGTTAACTTTGCTGGGGATTTTGTTAGCCTTTGTTGGAGTTTAGTTCAGGAGTATGAATCCTAAATGGGGACTTAGTTCAGGAGTATGATTCTAAGTCGGGGTTTGGTTCAGGAGTATGAACCTAAATGGGGACTTAGTTCAGGAGTATTATCCTAAATCAAGGTTTAGTTCAGGGGTATGAACCTAAATAGGGACTTAGTTCAGGAGTATGATTCTAAGTCGAGGTTTAGTTCAGAAGTATGAACCTAAATGAGGGCTTAGCTCAGGAGTATGAACCTAAGTGGGGGCTCAGTTCAGGAGTATGATCCTAAGTCGGGGTTTCAGTTCAGGAGTATGAACCTAAATCGAGGTTGAGGGAGACTATTTGAGGGCATTCTCGCAGGGGAAGATTAGAGTTTACGATGATTATCGGGGAAAAGGGCGATCGTGTTGGTCAAGCGGGGTGGACTGGAGTATGGA
This sequence comes from Adenophora triphylla var. japonica, assembly GCA_022495995.1. Taxonomy (NCBI): domain Eukaryota; kingdom Viridiplantae; phylum Streptophyta; class Magnoliopsida; order Asterales; family Campanulaceae; genus Adenophora; species Adenophora triphylla. The sequence continues at coordinate 18,669 of JAFEMH010001100.1, read as the reverse complement.
CCTAGACCTACGTATCCCGAGGACGTAGGCTTTGATGGTTCTTTGGATGGTCTTTGATGGTTTGACGGGAGTCACAGGTTTGAGGCTATTTTTGGGAAGTCGCACACTAAGACTATTTGACTATTTTTGACTATTTTTGGGAAGTCACCCTAAGATTTGATGATAATGTTCTTTTAGAAAAGTAGGCGACTAAGATATGCTTTCATACACGTCTTTGTGCTTACTGTAGGCCGCCGGGCAGAGAGGCTACGGGCCGATGTTGATGAAGAGTTGTTGGGTTGCAATTTCGCCGACGATTTCTTTGTCTTTGGAGGCATTTTGACCTGAAGGGGGAGTTTGGTTGAGTCTGCATCTTCTTTGGTGATCGTCAACCTTGTAGAGGTTGTTGAGCTTGTCTTCACATTGGGACTTCTTGCTTTTGAGAACTTGGTGTCTCTGACCGCATTGTATTTGAGAACTTGGCATCCCTGACCGATTTGTATTTGAGAACTTGGCGTCCCTGACCGATTTGTATTTGGAGAACTTGGCGTCCCTGACCGATTTTATTGGAGAACTTGGCGTCTCTGACTGATTTGCATTTTGAGAACTTGGCGTCTCTGACCGATTTGTATTGGAGAACTTGGCGTCTCTGACCGAACTGTATTGGAGAACTTGGCGTCTCTGACCGAACTGTATTGGAGAGCTTGGCGTCTACGACCAATTTGTATTGGAGAGCTTGGCATCTCTGACCGAATTGTATTGGAGAACTTGGCGTCTCTGACCGAATTGTATTGGAGAACTTGGCGTCTCTGACCGATTTGTAGACACTGAAGGCGGTCTTCATATTTTTGTGGATGTTGGGGGATGTTTTCATCCATTTGAGGTCATCTTAGGTGAAGATCATCCTTGCCGAAAAGGGGGATTTGATTTCACGTTTGAATTCCTGCATTCGTTAGTGAAGAGGAAGATGCATATATAACATTCACGATGACAGATGCATGCATAGAGCCAAAAATGATTGTGATGATGCATTTACTTGCTTTCGAAGATGTACTTAGCCTAAGCTTTTGGCAGGGAAATTATGATTTATGATCTTCAATCACTTAGGATTTTTCCTATTGATTCAAATTTTGTGCATGCTACATGAGCCCTTGGGAGATTTTTTGGCGGGGATTCATGGTGATGAAAGGGGATGCGTCGGGATGTATGTGTTTGGAGACTGTTTGGGACAGGCTTTGAGCAAGTGGGGAGGTGAGAGCCCTCGATCGCGGTTTAAACGGCGGTTGTTGATGAGGTTTTGTTGACGGTATCACATGGACCTCAATTTTGATGAGATTGGATTCGGATCCGGGTTTTGGTTGAAATTTTCCCTCTCATTCTTGGTCATCAAGGCGATCTTTGACGAGGCTGCAGGGCACATCGATATGAGCGACGCTTCTTTCATTTGGGTGAGTGTGACTTTGGCCGAAACCGTGTTCGGAGAATGATTTGATGGAATTGCTAATGCGGGAGAAACCACGATCTTGAATTCCGATGCTACGGGAAGTTGCCGTGTACCAAGTTACGAAGTGAAATTCTTTCTTGATAAATTCGGGTTCAAAAGACCATCTTGACAAAGCCCCCGGATCCTGAGTAGGCAAAGTCCAGATTTTGAAGAAGCGACTTGGCGAGTCTATCTCGTAGTGAAGAACCCAATGTGGACCCAAAGATGACTATAGAAGCCCCAGCTTGAAGAGGCGATCTGAGAAGAACACAGGAGAACCGCTTAGCAAGCCCCGGCGTGAAGAAATTCATAGCGATCTTCGCAGAGACAGAGTCGTCATGTGACCGAGGAGGCACCCATCTTTTCGGATCTTAGTCAACCGGCCAATGGAGAAGACTCGAAATGTTTACGTGCGGGGGCACATCTTTCGAAAAGTGGGAATGAATCTCGATTTTGTGTATACACACTCGCTTTAGGTTTGACTCTTTTGAGAGAGTATAAGCATCACAGGGTGTGGAGAAGTGTATGGAAGCCCCTGCTGACAGAAAGACAGTGATTGGCTCTATTTTCCTATGATATAGAAAGAGAAGACTTGTCGAGACACTTGAAAACTTGTCTTATTCATGATGATCACAAATTTGCTTAAAACCCTTTGTTAATGTTCGGGTTATTCAACTCCTAAATCTGATATGAACAAATATTTTGATTAATCACAAGGAGAAAACCAGCGATATCGAGGATCAAGCTCGGAAAGTGTATAGGGACGATCTTTGATGAGACCGGATTTTTTTTTTTGAGATTTGTTTGTGATTTCGACCGGACCAGTGATGGTTGCCTACGTTCCCCTCCATTATGAAGAGCTCAGGTCGCCGTAGTTCGGGCTTATCCCGAATGAAAAGAGAACGAATGTTGAAGTTCGAGGATCGAGGACCTTTGGGGATTTTGAAGATTTGGAGGATTGAATAACATATCCCCTTAGAGTGTCCATGAAAGACACGGATGCGAAGCTTGGTGGGACATCCACGACAAGTGTTTGCGGAGTATAAATGAATTATGCTCACATGAATCAAATTCGAATTTGCACAATCTTTGATTGGTAATTTTGAGTCAAAATGGATTAGATTCCAATTTAAGCAAGCAATGAAGCATTAATTTGATTTAGATCTTAAAGATATTATGATGAAATTGCTATCCGATAGGAATTGCAGTTGGGTTTCCGGGCTTCGATCGGCCATCGGGTAATTTTGGAAGTTATGACCTCTTAAAGTGAGAGGTCGGCTGGGCCTTTCTTGGCGAACCTCCAAAAATGAGAGGTTGGCTTGTAGGGATGTGTTTGGGAAATCTATGGCGGGGAAGATTGATTGCCTCTAAGAATGAGAGGTCAAATTTTGACTTTGGCCAAAGGCGAGGGTAATGGTAATGGGAATATCCTTTAAAGACGAGAGGATGGCTCGGGATTGATTTAAGGTAATGGTGAGAGGAATATCCAAGCTATTGACAACTTTTCGCGAACTTGCGAGAATTCTGGCTCATTTTTGATCATCGGAGAGCTTCTTGAGAAGTCGGGGATTTTTTACTGAATTGTGAGGATCGACAGTCCTTCTTTTTTTTTTTTTGTAGTTCTTGCTTGAACTATTTCTTTCATTTTTGTTTTTGTTTGTTTGTTTTTTTTTTGCTTGGAAGGCCTCCTGAGGAGTTGAGGATTGTCTTTGTCCTTCCTTCATGGCTTGAGATATTTTGCGCATCGCCGACTCTCGAAGCTAACTTCTTGGGCTCGCTTGGACTTTCTCTCGGTAAGGAGCAAAAATGATGGCTAAACCGGGTTTCAAAACACGCCGATCTTGAAATGAAAGGGTATTGTTTAGTGAGGGTGAGGTAATGGCTTTCCTATGGGTGAAAGGCTTCAACCGCAATCCCTACCGGATGACCTAAACGAGATTAAGTCTTCATTGTTTGCTTAAGCTTTAAATGAGAAAAGATCCATGCAAATTCATCGAGCAACGAGGGGATGATGATGAAAGGGATGTGAGCATATGAGATGCAAGATGGGGAGTTGGTAAGCCCCAATTTGGGAAGGATATCAATTGATTTTCTTACTCCGATTAATTTAAATATTAATCATTTCAAAGAATTAGTGGTTGAGCAGCACAAGTGATCATTTTGGATAAAACCATTTCAATTAAGTGTAACGTGGGTGCGCAAGTGATGTCTCGAGTCTAGCAAGAAGAGAAAAAAGACTTATATTAAAAGTTAGGCATTTAACCACTATGTCCAAAATGGACTACAACGACAAATGTCCAGGAAGGACTTAGGTGAAAGAAAAGTACTAGACCCTACGAAGGTTGACTCAAAAGACTATTTTAAAGATAGGTAGCCCCAGTCTAGCCGCTCTTTCTTTGTTGAACCATGCATCTATTCTTCGGCTTTGGCCGGAGGCAGGGAGCTATTGCGAGATCTTTCCATCAAGATTTCCTTGGCAATCTCTTTCTTAATCCAAACACTTTCATCGCTGCGATGGTGATTCACCAACCTCGCGAGGGCGAGTCAAATTCCATTATGCCCACAAGGCTTGAACCACCAAACTCGATCATGTTGACACTCATGTTGTTAGGGAGCGGGTTATTGATAGTATTAGGCCCTTCGGGCATCTCTAACCTCCCTTGCTCAATCAACCCTTGAATGGCCTTTTCGGGGACGCAATCATCCGTCGAGGTGCCCGTAGTGCGATGAAAGGCACAATGCTTGGAGGTATCCAAAGGAGCGTTGGGGTTTCTTGGGCGATAATTATCCAAAGGCCGGAGCAAACCTTCTTTTACCAATCCTCTAAAGATATCACTTAAAGGCATCCCAAGGTTTCTCAAGTCTTGGAGTCGGGATCTGGATGCATCGGGCTTCTTGGGAACAAAGGAAGTGGCATTGTTCTGATCTGTCCCGCGTAGCCGATCGCCTCTTTGCCTTTAGCGAAAGCGAGAGTAGTGTTGGAGGAGGAGCCCGATATGCGTAGGCGGGTGCGGCGGTCGAGGCTGGCGATTGTAAGCCTTTTCAAACTTAGCCCGGAATTAACCATTGCACGCAAGTCGGCGTAGGGGAAGTGGGCGAGGGAAGCTCTCAAATGCGGCTTCAAGCATGACCGAAAGATGTCTAGCTTGCTCCTCGTCGAGAGGGAGGAATGGCCATTTCACTGAGCTTTAAGTTCCACCTCTTATAGAAATCCCCAATATTCTCATTAGGGCGCTGCATCATTGTTTGCGTGTCAACTCTGTTTGTCTCCCATTCCAAGTTGGCTTTATACTTATACGTGAAAATGCGTAATGTCTGTTCCCAAGTAGCCCTAGCTTCGGTGCAATCGGAAAAACCATTTCAAAGCCCACGACTTCAAAGAGAGACTAAAGTAATCGGCCAAGCTATTTGGTTTGTGCATCCCTTAGCCTTCATTGCCAAAGTATAGGTGTCAAAGTGAGTTTTAGGGCATGCACTCCCGTCAAACAATTCGAGTGGGCATCACAAACTTGTGAGGCGGGGGACAATCGAGTCGGGATACGTAGGCCGAAGAGCGGTGTTCTTTTTGGCGGTCAATTCGGCAATCTGTGCTTTCATTTCCTTGTGTTGCTCCATAAACCAAGCCAATTGGGGATCCAAAGGTGGAGCGGGAATTCTGAGCCGATATTTGAGCTAGGAAGAGGACTAGCTGTTGGTGGTGCATTGGTGGAAGGAATACCATATCCGGAGCATAGGTGAAAACCTGTCCTTGGCCCAAATTTCCCTGGGAGTGTAGGTAGGAGCTTGGGCAAAGGGATAGAATCCAACGACTTCTTTGTTGGCTTCCAATCGGCGAGGAAGATGGAGGCGGATACGAGAGTAGCCGAGATGGCTTGGATTTCCGGAGTGAGACCCATAAGTAGGCTTAAGTGCGGGCTGCTTTGTCCACAGGTTGTTGAATTGCATGGTGGTTGTGGCGAGGATGCATAACCGAGAGGATATTGTGGTCTGGTGATTCGATGAAACCGGGATGGGGGCTTGGTAACCCATTGAACCACAGTGAGAAATGGGTTTGCGGAAGCTGTGTGAGGAGCGGCGAGCTAGCATCATTCTCGAGGAGGGGCTCTGACTGTTGCCCCGAACCAAGCGTGGTGGCATTCCAAACCGTTGCTTTGCGAAAGTCCGGATTGATTGGTCCCAAGCGAGGCGGGATCCCAATTTCTTTGTGGCATTAGGGGTATCCCCAACCATGGGAAGGCATTCCGTGCGACTTTGTCCCAGCTGAGGCATTGCGGCGGCTCGTCCCGTCGGGCTGCACGGATCCGGTGGTGCGGTTGGGGAGCCGGGCGACCTAGAGATCGAGGAGCATGGGCTGCGGTGGTAGTACCGTGGGAGGCCGGTGGTGGCATCCTGGAGTAGTCGGGTTGACCAAGAGCGGGATTGAGGTCTTCCTCTTCTTCCACGGTGAAGGTGCCATGCAGGTTGAGGCGGCGGCCAATCCATGGCTTTTGATAGCCTCCATAAGGCATTCAGCTGTGCTTCTGGCGCACTCTCATACATTCGGCTAGGCGATTCCCTTTGTTCATGCGAGGAGTCCGGGAGGCGGAGTGACGTTGTCCCCATCGTTACCGGTGATGCGGACATTCTTAAATTCGGAGTCGGAACAGACGATGAAGGCGACGATGCGCTTGACTCTTCCCAACTGATTAAACGGTGACCCGGTGCCCGAAACCAACCTTTGTGAGGAGCTGCGGGGGAAAGACACGAGGGTTCAGATGTTTGGGAATTGAAGGAGGGTAGGTGTTTGGGCTTTGGGCTCATCCAACATGCGGTTATTTGTTCACGTTTACTTAAAACATGTTTTATTAACCTAATCGGTTGGAAAAGATTGCTCTTCTTTTTCGCAAACTACTCTGGATCCTGGATCGGTGGGCCCGTCACTACGTCTATAAGCCCCTCGTATTCCACTGTATTTCGACCTCCCGGGGTGGACGGCCCGGGCGAGGGTCCTATAGGGCAAGCGGGTCCCACCGACCGAAAATGAAAACGATCCTAAAAGTACGGCGGGTAATCGAGTCTTAACGAGCATTCGATGTAAATTACGGACAAGGCGACGTCGAAAGTCAAGATCATGTCCGAGAGCTCGACGAAAAGTCGGCATGATTTGGGCGATAAATGTCCATGATTGATCTTGACTTGTCGTCGGTTAAGCCGTAATTAGGCATGGAATAATCATTAATCCTTGATGACTCGGTGTCAATGCTTTGGGAGTCGAGTGTATAATTTGTGCCGATCGAGCCGAAGTCAAGGCGCCGGTCAATATCTTGGTCAAAGTCTGCGGCGGAAAACCGGCATGACTTCGGCGATTAGGGTCCCGAAAGATATTGAGTCGGTATGCCGACAAAGGCTTGAAAGGAAAGGTCTATACACGAGACGGGGCATGACACGGACCGGACTAAAAACCAACCGGGTCTCGGACAAAGTGTGTCACGGACAAGTGCATGGTCGACACGAGGCTCCATGGGATGTTTGGGTAGTCCTGTGCTCGTCCGAGAGGCGTAATAAGACCAAACGGACCGCGACAAGGATTTCCCCGGGTTAGGGACGTAGTGTGCAGTGTACGGTCACGTGCGCGTAGTGTGCAAGCAGTCTATCTTTTTTTTCTGAGTAAAATAGAGATTTTTTATGTGTCTTAAAAGGCATGATGCATGATTTTTTTTTTGAAAATTTTCTCTTCTTTTTTTTTTGAAATTTTTTTTTTTTGAAATTTTTTTTTTTGAATTTTTTTTTTTTGAAAATTAATGAACACATAAGCACATAATCACAAAAATTCCAACAGTTAAGGACATGATTTCCGACAGTAAAATTTTGACTTTTTCCGAGGCGGCCAAAACAAACACGAAAATGTGCAAAAATCAACACACTCAAAACAAAGGATTTCAAATGTCGGGACGGAAGCTTGACCCTCAAAAGTTTTTCTCTTTTTTTTTTTGAAAAGATAAAACTTGTTTGTCCCCAGCGGAGTCGCCACTGTGATGTACCCGATTTTTTTTGTGATCAAACGGAGTCGCCACGCCATTTTTGTTTTGAGGGCCAAAACTTTGAAAAATGCCCGAGATCAGAAATTTAGGTTCGGAGGTCACGTTACACGCCGGGAAGGACGTTAGTGTGCACCCGGAATGCCTCGTAAAACGAGTCTTCCAAATATTCAAAATCCTTTGTTGTATGTGTGTGTGTGTGTGTGTGTGTGTGTTTTGGCCAAAATAAGTTGAAACTGAGGAAAGTAAAAATTGGGAACTCTTTTTCAAGCTTTAAACTGATCCCATGATTTTTTGGATGATTTTTGGGTTGAGATTTGGAACTCAAAAGATTTTTGGAAGTTGAAAACCATTTCTGCCAGAATGAAAAAGGCAGTTGACCCTTGACTTTGAAATGGACTTTAGGGCTTGAAAACTCCAGAATCTGGGAAAAGTCCGAGAATGAAAAATGTTCAAAACACCTTAAAAAAGGTTTATGTAAAAGAATTTTCCATTTTGGAGAATATTTGAGGGATAAAAACCTTCTGGAAATCTCAGATATGAAATCTGGATTTCCAGAAACTGATGAACTAGCCTCTAAAAGGAAATTTGAAAAAGGGAGTTTTACTCACGCAAAAAATAAAGTAAAAATATGTCTGGAAAGATCTGGATGTTGGCTACAAAAAGTATTTTGTAGTCAACACCAAATTCCAAGTTTCTGTATGTCCAAAAAATAAGAAAATGGACTGAGGTCTCAGAACAATGCTACTGGACAGCAAGATGTTCTTGAGGGAAAATGTGATTTTTGGGGGATTTGCATCTATGTTCACCCCATTTTCATCCCTATACTTGATTCCACTACTTTGTTTTAAGTGGTTATCATATTCAAGTCATCCTTGGGGAATTTTATGGGGTTTAAACATGTCCTTTGCAAAGGGAAAGGGGATATTTTGTAGAGATGAAATTAAAGAGACAAATCAACTTAGAGATTTAAAATTTGGACCCTTTGAGATGGTCATTCATGAAGATGAACTTCAAGATGACCATCTTAGGTCAAGACTTAAGTTAAATTAGACATAAAGCAAATCAAAATAAGAAGAACAAGATGAACAAGAGATTAAAAGGGAATTTTAGGGTTTAGAGAAGGAGGGCTTTACCAATGGTGACACCCTATCTTCCTAGGCTTGGAATTTGACTTGAGGAGTATCAAGATTTGGTGTTTGACTTGAGGAGTATCAAGATTTGGTGTTTTGGAGTTGTGTTTGGGTGGATTCAAGGCTTGAATGTGTTTAAGGTTTGATGATAGAGTTGATCAAAGAGAAAACAAGTAGATAACACTTAAGTCCTTTATGTTTTCTCCCTAATCTTCCTCTTGAGTAGTGTTTTAAGCTTGAGCTTGGTGTGTTTAAGAGTGATATGAGAATGGTTGAAGTGAAATTGGGAAAGGTTCAAGAGAAAATGGTGGCAATCTAAGGATTCCCACTGTTTTCTCTCTAATTTTCGCCAAAATGCAGCTTCTGTGTGTAAAATGTGTTGTGTAAACTGAGAGAGGAGGGTTCAATTTATAGCCCCCTGTGAGGGACAAATATGTCCGCGCGGATGGTATCGTACACGTGCCTGGTGCATTAAATGCTGCTCCAGGCTTTGAACGGGAAGAATATTATTCAAAATTTCAGCAGTTTTTGTTTTTCAACTTGCCTAATTCGGATTTTTCCAATTTCTTTTGCTTTTTGAGATTCTTTTCTAGGTTTAACCTTAAATGGCAATGCCCACTTTACCCTCACTTTGTTAGAGAAGTTAGGAATTGTTAGAAATGTTAGTAATGTTAAAACTTTCGTTAATTTTCTAACGAAAATACTAACGACTCAAATTGGAGCACTTACAGTAGTCATGTAGTAGAGTTCGTGAGGAGGGATGTAATTGAGGTTGGAAAACCGTTGACATTTGTCACAGCTTTGGACGAACTGGATGCAGTCTGTTTCCATTGATATCCAATAGTATCCCATACGGAGAATGATCTGTGTCAATGCTCGGGCGTTCATGTGCGGACCGCAGGTTCCGTTGTGAACTTCGTTCATTAGCTCGCTGGCTTTTTCTTTGTTTACACACCGAAGGAGTGGCCCTTGGTGGCGCTTCTTGTACAACATACCCCCAGAAGGACGAAATGGGATGCCAGGCGTTTTAATGCCATCATGTTTTTGGCTTTGATCCCTTCTTTGTATTTTCCATCTTCACTTGTGAAGGAAGCTTCTCCGCTTTGGAGGTACTGGTAAATTTGATTGTACCAGGGTTCGTCGATCGTTTCTTTTTCTTTTTCGATCTCACAGCAATAGGCGGGTGTTTCCGTCCGCCTATTCTCGAGGGTTTTCGCGTTTCTCATCGGGAATTTCGACAAGAGAGGCGAGGTTGCCGTGGCGTGCGAAGCGGTTCCCGTCTCTTGGCAAATAGTGAAAAGAGATGTCCTTGAACCGAGCAATGAGTTCCTCCATGTACGCGTGGTACTTCGAAGGCCGAGAATCTACCGTCTTCCATTTGTTGGATACTTGATTGATGATCAATGCCGAGTCTCCATATACATCCAAATTTCTAAGATGTTGCGCCGAGGGCGGCTTCCAAACCCGCTGCACAAAGCTTATATTCTCGCTGCATTGTTGGTTGCTTCAAAATTCGGCTTGATGGCTATGGGAGTATGCTCGTCCTCGGGATCGACAAGGAGCATTCCAATACCATTCCCCTTCTTGTTGGCCGCCCCATCGAAGAAGAGTTGCCGGCGGTTTGCGGCTTTGTCAAGTGAAAAGATTCCATCGTCCGAAAATTGCGGATCGTGACCCTTAGGTTCATTGCTCGGGAAGTCCGCAAGCCGATCCGCCATTACTCGCCCTTTGTTGATTTTCTAACCATGTACTTGATGTCGAACTCGGCCCGGGAAGAATGACCACTTGGCTAGTCGCATTGACGAGGATGGCTTGTCAAAGAGATATCGGACGGGGTCCACTTTGGAGACCAGGGAGTACCGAATGCGACCGCATGTAGTGTTTTAGTTTCCCGACTACCAATACCAAGGCGGTACAAGTTCTCTCGATCTTTGAGTAGCCGAGTTCACTTCCTTGAAGCTTTCGGCTTACGAAGTAGATTGCATGCTCAACCTTGGAATCTTTCTATTCTTGTGCCGCATTGCTTCAATTGACGTGTACATCTTGTCGGATACGGGAGTAGTGGCTTGTCTTCATGTGGCGGGCACGAGTGGGGGATTAACCAAGTAGGTCTTGATTTTTTCGAAAGTTGTTTGGCACTCGGAGTCCCATTTGATGTCGGCATTCTTTTTCATCGGTTTGAACATGGGCTCGCAGAGAGATGTCAATTGGTTGATGAAGCGGCCGATGTGCGAAGTCTTCCCATGAAGCTCTTTACTTGTCGGGGTTTGAGGCGGCTTCATGTCGATGATGGCCTTGATTTTCTGGGATCGGCTTCGATACCTCTTCGTAACCATGTACCCCGGCACCTTGCCTCGCTTGACTCCGAAGGTGCACTTTGCCGAGTTTAGCCTCATGGAGTGCTTTCGAGTCTATTAAAGAACTTCCTCGGATCTGTCATGTGCTTTGCATGTCCGATCCCTTGGAGTGGATGATCATGTCGTCGACATATACTTCGATTTCTTTGTGAATCATGTCATGGAAGAGGGCATTGCAGCCGGTAAGTAGCCCAGGCGTTCTTCGCACCGAACGGCATGACCGTGTAGCGTATGTCCCCCATGGAGTGGTGAAGGCGGTCTTGGCACGATCCTCCTCGGACATCTTGATCTGGTTGTATCCAGCGAACCCGTCCACGAAGGACTTTACTTCGAAATTTGCCGTGGTGTCGACCGGCATGTCGATGTTAGGCGTGGGAAATCATCTTTAGGGCTGGCCTTGTTGAGATCCCGGAAATCTACGCAAAGACATCGACCTTTCCGTTGGCCTTGGTGACCATCACGATGTTGGAGAGCCAAGTCGGGTACTCAATCACTCTGCTGAAAACCAACTCGGAGCATTTTCTCAATTTCTTCTTTAACTTGCAAGGACCACTCTGGCTTGATCTTGCGCAGCTTCTGTTTGACAGGCTTGGATTCGGGATCCGGGGAATTCGTGCTCCACGATTGAGGGATCGAGTCGGCATGTCTGATATGACCGGGCGAACACGTCAACATACTCCCGGAGGAGGCTTATCGGGGCTTCTTTTACGCATCGGCGAAGAAACCGCCCACTTGTGTCTCTTTAGGCTCTTGCCGACCCTGGGTTCACTTTGGTCATAACCTCTTCGGCGGCTTGGGCCTGGTTGTCCTCTTGGTCAACTACACGCTCGAGAACTTCTTTAATGTATTGTTCGTTTAATGTGTACGCTTCTTTATCAATTGAATTATTAACGTCTTTTAAGTTGTTTGTTAACTTATCGGTTGTTAAAGTGGCAATGAGAGGATACTCAGAAAGGTCGAGACTTTTCATTAAACAAGAACGGGAATACATGATTGGCTACAACATTATAGTCCTCCGGCGTAAGGCCGTTGGATGACTCGGAAGGTGGACTCGACAAGGACCGACTCGAGAGGGTTTGAGACCGGGTTTAGGGAGATGTGGGTGCGGGCCCCGGCTTGTCTTCCAATTCGCTGGCTTGCCCTTGGTCCGGTGAAAGTTACCCAATTCTTCGGTGGCATTGCTTGGATGCTTGATAAGGGTGCGGGGATCGAGAGGCTTGGCTCCTGTTGTCCCTATCATGGCGATCATGCTTTGTTGTCGGAGCCCCGCCTATCAAGTTGGGCAACTCCATGACTTCTTCAAACAGACTCGTAGAGCTGGTCCACCGAGAGCGTCTTCATGAATTCCCGGTTCCTTCGCTTTGGACTTCTTGTCTCGAATGTGGCCTCGGCGGCTGATCCGAACAACTTGTTTCCTATGGAGAGTACCTTGAGTTGCTCCTCCAAGTGCAGGATTCCTTTGAATGTGTACTCATCTTTGGACTTTGGTGGCGGTTGGTCCAGGTAGAGCCGTGATGTCGAGGAACGCTCCCTTATCGGATTAGCTTTGAGTCCTACGAAATGCTTGAGGTCCCGTGCTAGGCTGTTCCATTCTTCCCTGTAGTCTTGGTGCGACTATTCCTGCTTCTTTCTCATCTTCATCGGTTCTACTTTGTCGGTCCCCTCGGTTCTGCTGTCGGTTCATTGTCGGTCCCCTCGGTTCTCGGTTCCCTCGCCCCTCGGTTGTCGGTTCCCTGGTTGGTCCCCTCGGTTACGCTATCGGTTCCCTTGGTGAAGTAATGAGCGAGGTCAAAGCTGTAAGGTCGGAGGTTGGGTGTGCCGTCGGAGGTTCCCCTTTTGCGGGCTGCTGCCTTGGTGCGGGCGAGCCTTTTGTCTTCCTTGATGTGAGCCGGTGTTGGCACATAGCCAAGCCCCCGGGACCGTGGCGTGGCTGGGCATTGACTTTCAATGACTCGGGTGTTGGCCTTGGGCAGCCTTTTTGTCCGAGCCCCCAAATTCCGGGATGAAGTTCATGAGTTTCATCATCCTCATGGCGGGAGGAATCGGTCGTGAGGCAGTGGAAGGTCCACGTTGCATATTTGGATCTTGGAGGTCTCCAGAGTGAATACAGTTAATGGCATGTCGTCATTATGCTTGATTTCCAATACTAGAATGTCGTTGGTGCTGGTCCCCTCGGTGGTGACACTATCGCCGTAGACTGTGGTTAGCTCGTTGCCTTGCATGAACTTAAGGCACTGATGAAGGGTGGATGCCACGCCATTGATTTGATGCGGCGGGGACGCCCAGGATGGGCTGTGAAAGTGATTGGAATATCCAACACTTGGAATTCGGTGGGGATCACCCGCTTGCCGAACCGAGATGTTGAGAGTAGCAACCCCGAGAACCGTACGGGAAGTAGAGTCATAGGCCTTGACGGTGTGGACTTGAAGGCTTAAGATGCGTGGGCTTGATGTCAAGCGGGTCCATCATCTTGGCGGGCAAGACATTCATTCCGGAACCTCCGTCTACCAACACGCGGGGAAGGCGACGCTCGTCAGTTTGGGTTTGTGATGTAGAGCGGCTCATTGTGATCAGCCCCAAATTTTGGAAGGTCCAAATGCGTGAAGGTGATAATGTTGCCATAGTGGATGTTGCCAATCATCTCGAATGACTTCATACGGGGTTGCGTCCACGGGGACCATGGTACGGGCCGAGCTTTCCTCTAGCTTGAGCTTGTGAGGATAAGAGGAGGTGAGTAGAGACCAAAGGGAAATGTTCGCCCGAGTGCTTGAGCCGAGTGAGGATCGGGTCCTCTTTCAAGGAATTTGCATCTTCGGGTGGCCGGATTGCAGTCGGCTCCGTCGGCTTTTGGTGGCCTTAGGTGGTAATGCATGGATTTGACCCGATCGGGTTAGAACGGCGACATCGGGTTTGGTCCCTTACGAACAGTGCTCGAGTTGAGCCATAGTTAGAGGAGGATTCCTCGTAGCATAGGGCCATATGTCTTCCCTCAACTCATTGATTGTGGATGAATTCCGGGAGCTTCGGCGGCTTGGCTGGATTACGTCCTGTGATAATGCGCTTGGATGCCTCTGCGGGGAGGTAGCCTACTGAGCTTGGACGCAGCTTGTTCGAATGTCGGTGCACAACGGTGGTTGCACGAACCGAGCGTGCGTTGGGTGACCCTCGGGGGAGGTTGGAGAGTTCTCGGCTCAAGCGAACGGTCTCCTTGATCTCTTCACGGTATATCGCGTTCCTTTCCTTCTTCGAGCATACTCGGGGCATGCAGAGTTGGGTGCAGCGATACTCGTGATTTGCTAGTTTTCCTCCGCTCCGGGCCCCGGATCAACCTTCTTGCGGCGGAGCTCGCGTCGAGTGAGTGCCTCGCGTTTCTTCCCATGTGAGAATAGCCGGTGCTTCTTTGAGCTGCGTGCGGCGGTCTAGGTAAAACCTCCATCGGGGAGAGTTTTCTCCTCTCGCTTTATCTGAGTGGCGGGTATGTCGGAAGGTGAGTACACGGCTTCCCAAACATCGGCCCATGTATTTGGTTGCTTTGTCCCGAGTTGATCGTTTACGTAAACGAAGGTGTAGGCGTGGAATTTCCACGAGTAGTTGCTCGAGGCAATTTCCATCCTCCTCACTTGTTTTTAAATAGACCTTCCTCCCCTGAGTTGGCCTTTCAATTTGAGTGCGGAAATGATCCGTTCCCATCCTCCCAGGACCCTTGGGAGTCCGGTTTTGTTGACTTCATGCCCGGCTTGGAAGAGAATGGTTTCATTGTCTTCATCGTCGCTTTCACAGAGAACTTGCTTTCCCCGGGAAGGTAAGCGGCTGGATTCGTTACTTTGTGTTGTTCCATCTCCTAGGTCATTGGGACCGTTGACCACCTTGCACAGCGAGAGGGGTTGGATGAGAACAGAGACGGTAGTCGGGAAGTTGCCATGAGCAAAACTCTTGAGGTCGAACCGGTCTAGAGTGGCCTCTAGCTTTAAATACGAAGTTTGCTGTGACACTTTAAGGGCTTGGTCCCTGTAGGTCTTTCGAGCTTGGTCTTCGTCCCAAAGACGGCTTTCTTGAGCGGCTAGTTCCATGAGAGCTTTCCTTGCGAGACCTAGGCGGTCTCCGTAGGTGCGCATCGTGCAGCTAGTGTCCGGAGACCGTGATTACATTCAAATCGCCGAATGGCGGAACACTGGATTACATTGACGAAGGAAGTCGGGTAGGACATTCCATGCGGCCTTCCTTGATCTCGATCACCAAGAAGTTTGCCCATATTCTGCTTGATTGACCCACGGGGGTATTGAATTCTGCAATGTTGACGGTCTCGTGATCTCGCTCGATCGCCAAGTCTATCAAAGCTAGCGATCGGCGTGGGATGTCTCGAATCCGGGGCCGTGACGGTGGGAGTAGAATCGGCTGGAGCATGTTGATGCGAGGTGGTCATTTCCTGTGTCGGGCGGCTGCGCCTTGCGGGAAAGACTTTCGCAGATGTTTTGGGGTGGGGCTAGGGAAGCGTTCCAGTTGTCGACTTGTAGCCGGGGGTGAGGAGCTTGGTCTCCTTCGTTTGTTGCCCTTAGCCTTAGCGGCGCTTGAGGGTATAAGCTTGGCTGGCCACGGGCCGGTTGCCCAGAGTTTGGTACTCGGAAGTAGGGATGAGCTACGAGCTCGCTTGGCCAATGCCTCGTTTACCATGAGCGGTGCGATCGTCAAGGGTGACCTTGGTATTGTAGAATGCGATAACAAGGACGGGATCCTTGGCTTCATCGGGATATACTGGAATAGATGATATTGACGAAAGTCGTCGTCCTTTACTTGATCGAGAGGACTCCTCGTTGCGTGAATCACGTGCTTCCAATTATCGGATAGTGCACTGTCTTGGACGTTGAGCTTGACAATTTCCATGGTATTGGAACCTTGGTCGTAGGTGACACTGATCGGAAGGAGTTCCGTCCTCAAAGCGGAAGCATGTGAATGCGGAGGTGCGCTTGCAGTGCCGCGTCTTCGACTTCAGGAGAGTCCAGATTCATCGTCATCGATCGCTCGATCCGGGTGTAGGGACGTATTGCGTCCGGTTGCGTTCTTTGGAGCGGCTAGGAAAACATCATGCTCTTCGTTGAGAGGAAAAGGCTTAGAGGGTAGTTCCTCGTGGAGGACATCCCATACGACTTCCATGCATTCATCGAATGAGTATGGCGATACTTGTCGACCTTTATCACAAAGATCTCCTCGCACGCGAGGGCGAGAGAGTTTGTTTGAAGAATGCGATGAATCTCGGATTGGAGGGGGTTTATGCGCCCTTATCATGGCGATGTTCGGCGTTTCCTTCAATACGCACTCCAAATGTTGGAAACGACAGTTGAACTTGATGTATCGGGTTTGCCGAGTGCACTTTGCTCGAGTACGTTTACATAGTTGGCATCTCCGGACTCGAGGATTACGATGAGATTTGCCCGGTAGTCCCTTGGTTGATTCGAAGGAGGTAACCCCGGTGCACGAGTGCGGACACGCTTGGCTTTCTTGTCTCGGCTTCGTTTCCTATGAGGAAACTATCCCCTCGGATGACTTCAAGATCTCCCTGTAGGTTAATGAATTTAACCTTGGCAGCGATGGAGAGTGGAAGCTATGGCTTTCATGTGGTGTAGCCAAGGGCGTCCCAAAGAGCTGTGAACTCGGATGGGAGAAATGTCCATCACGTGGAATTTTCTTGGCACCATTTGGGTTTCGAACCGAGAGTTCGAGTGTTCGCTTGTCCCCGAGGATGGGGACGAGACGAGTTGTGCGTGAGGCCTATGATAGTCGAGTAGACGGAGATCGAGGTGGCTTTCAGCTGGATGCGGAGAGCTCGCATCATGCTTTGAGAGGAGGACATTAACGGCTGACCGTTATCTACCAATACTCCGGGGAGTGATATGGTGTTGAGTTTGAGAGTGATGTCTGAGCTTACCGTTGTGCCACAGAAGGCATCTCTCGGTAGGTCTCGCCGTCACGAGAACGTGATCATCTTTGCCATACGAGGCGGGAGTCGTAGATCTCGATCTCTGTCCCGTAAGAAGGAGAGTCATCCGACCATCAGTTTCACTGTCTTCCTCTTGCGAGTAAAGCCTTTCTTTGGAACCTCGGGAGTGTGTTAGAGGCTGCTGTGGCGGTTGCCGCCATTGGTTGGCACATTGATCGAGTGCGATTGCGGGCGACCTTGATCTTCCTTTACCGGTCCCGAGCTCGGAAGAGTGGACAAGTTGAATCTTGGGGCGATCCGCGGAGGGTTAGAGCTTACGGCTGCGATAAGATTACCAAGAGTCAGAAGGTATTCCAGGTGTCCCGAGGGCACTGAATTTTGGTTTCGGCCCGGGGACTTTTCGGCTTTCCGCGCGCCTTTGTCTTGCTCTAAAAGTTTGCATGGCACAAGAGGCAAGAGGGTGGTAGTTCCGTGTCACGTAGTAAGTCGAACCTCCGGAGAGGTTCTCCAAGAGAGATGTACCCTACCTGGCTGGTGACCATCTCCCGGCTTCAAATATCTTTCTCTGCCCGTGATTCTTTGTTGAGAAGATTTCTTCTTGTTTTCTCGGAGGAGTTGCTACCGGACCCGGAGTTTCTCGAGACTCGTACTCCCGAGCGAGGCGGAGCCGTATAGCGAGCATCGTAGGCCCGATGATGGACATTAGAGGAGGATCCAGCCCCGAAAGAGGCGGAGCAGTTACGTGGCACTCTCTTCTTGGGCACCCGCTCCCGAATGGAATTCCACGGCTGTTATTGTTCGGAAAAGGATTCCCAGACGGTATTGGAGCCGCGAGGCGCTCTAACACCTTCTTCTATCAAGTTACGGGTTTCGTATACGTAACCCCAAACAATTGTCGAGTGGTATGGCCGTGATGCTTTTTGATGGAAAGCGCGATATTTGCTCTTGTGCTGCATGGAAGGCTACAGGGAACTTTGGGGTTTGTAGTTGGCAACAGGCTTAAGGAGACCCTCCTTGATTAACCCTTCCGACATCTTGCTTCGGTGGCATGTCCCGACTTGTCGGGAAGTGTAATCGGACCAGTACGAAAGTAGAAGCTGTTGCTTTGCGGGGCCAGGTTTACATTACCCCATTGTAGTCCACTGATGGACGTAGTTGGCGGACAGTATCTTTCCCTTTCCGGGGCCGGTGCGGGATTGAAGGCTCTGGCCCCGATTGCCCCCGGTATATTTGTATGGTTTGTCGTACGGTAGCCAACTTTTCCCATTGAGATCCTTCTCGAAGCTGTGAGCCGGCATTAGCCATGGCCCGGAGATACGGGAAGAAATTAGCAGTGATGAGTTCGATGGGTAGTCTTAGCAGGACTTGAAAATCACTTATCTGTTCGTCTTCCAGAGTGTGGCTCCATGATCTCGGAGAGTTTCCGGCTCACATCTCTTGTAGGAATTCCCCAGTAACACTTTCAGCCGCCTCACGCTTTCCAGTGGTGATTGAGTCCACCTCTGAGCTTGTTTCCATCTAAGTTGGATGCATGCGCTCCCGGGGAAGATGTAACGATATGTTCCCAGTGTGTGATCAGCGAGTCAGCCCTCGAAACCAGTATGCGTAAAGCTTTTGAGCGTATCTGTTGATAGTGGTCGGCCATTTCTTTGGAAGGTTGCTCCTTTTGCTCTCATGCCGAGAACGTATGTGTCGACGTGCGTTTGAGGACATTCCGGATCCATCAGATAGGTCCATCTCAAACAATCCTGAACTTGGCAGGGAG